>OZ005657.1:281953093-282377668 GCA_963930645.1 Salticus scenicus | reverse complement strand
TTTTTCATTTACCCCCTTCCCCCTCCCCCCTTCAATATAGGTAACTTTTACTATAATTTTAAGGAAATAAAAATGATAGTCGTACAAAGTTTCATATAAGTAGGTAGCATGGTGATATAAAAAAAAAAAAAATCTTCACTCTGCCCCCCTCCCCCCCTTAGCAAATCGTCCAGATATGTGTACACTCACTGCAATTGCAATTTTTCATAAGCAGAAAGTTGCATAGATACAAAGTTTTTTTTTTTTAAATCGACAATGCGACAGTTTAAAGAATAATATATTTTACTTCTATCTGCGTCCCCCTTCCCCCCCCCCCCTCCAAAATATATAATACACTCATTTTGAGATCTCCATAAAAAGCAATTGATAACTATAGAATATGTCATTAAAATCGGTATTTAACACCACCCCCAAGTATGTCTGATACTTATTGCGATTTTTTTCACAAATTGTATGTTATTATACAAAGTTTTTGTTTAAATCTATAATAGGGTGTTTTAAAGGAAAATATATTTTATTTCCATCTACCCCCCCCCCCCCAAAGTATATAATACACTCATTGTAATCTTCATAAAAATTAAGTGGTAATGTATTATTAAAATCGCTAAAATGGTAATTTAAAAATTAAGTATATTTTCCTATGCCCCCCCCCCTCCTTCAAGTATGTTTGACACTTACTGTAATTTTTTCAGAAATTGTACATGATTATACAAAGTTTCATTAAAATCGGTAAGAGGTTAGTTCTATTTTTTACTATAAAATTTTCCTTCGATCCTTTTATTTTTTAAAGTTTTATAATGAAATAATGACAGTTTATCATATTTTCTTAAACGACATATTTTAGTTGCATTAACTGATGTATTATTCTTAAATTTATTTAAAAAATTGTAATATCTGTTCATATTTAAAGATAATAAATCAATAAACATTTTTTCCACATTTGCATTCAATATTCTAATTATTTATTTAATTAATTAGTTTATTTACTTAATTAACTTATTTATTTAATTTTTATAAACTTATAAAAGTTAATTCTGTAGAAAACAATATTTACAATTTTAAATGCGTTAGAAATTCTGCTCTTTTTCTACAAATAATTGCCATTTTATCTTGATTTTCTTTATGCAGATTGCAGAAATATTTGATTAGGGGTATTTAGACGCTATCACACTTTTAAAAATTTGGCCCCATAGGCCATAATGATAAAGAATTTTTCTTTGTGCCCCTGTAAAAAAATTGTAAGTGCTAAATTCACCAAAATCTATACAGTTCGTGCAACTATGACCTATAACATGTGTAAAAATTTTTTGCTCAGATTAATAAAGACGTTTAGACGCTATCACACTTTTAAAAAATGGGCCCAATAGGCCTTAATGATAAATAATTTTTCCTGGTGTCCCTGTAAAAAAACTATAAGCGATAGATTCACCAAAATCAATAGGGTTCGTACTTTTGTGACTTACAATATATGTACCAACTTTCAACTTATTCGAACAAAGCGTTTAGACGCTAGCGTGTTCACTCACAGAGACACACACATATATACACACATACATACACACGTACATGCACACACACATACATACATCATCGCAAAAATAGTGAAAACGGACTCAAGGGACCTCGAAACGTATAGAAACATCAAAATCTGAATTTTGGATTTTTGACATGATTACAATATTTTCCTCACCAAAGTGTTCGGAAAGTAAAAAGGTGATGATATTTACTTATATTTATTCATTTTAATTTTATTTATTCATTCATTTCATTTTTTATTTATTTTGATGGATAGTGTAATTTCTAAGAACATTTTTTATACTTAAATTTTGAATTTTTATATTTCTTATTTGAATGCTTACTTTAAAAAAGTAATAAAGATTCAACCACCGGGCTATTCTAATATTTATGAATTTATTTATGAATTATTTAATTAATTAGTTTATTTATTTAATTTTTATAAACTTGTAAAAGATAATTAAGGAGAAAACAAAATTTACAATTTTAAATGCGTTAGAAATTCTGCTCTTTTTCTATCTTGCAATAAATCTTATAAGGATTGTAAAAATGTTTCTCTTCACCGTCTAGTACAAATCATTCTCCGATAACAGTTTACCTTGAATCTTGAACGAAAGAGGGAACGATTATGAATGAAAAAGAGGAGTGCAGACTGCCATAGCTAGTCTTTATCGCTCTTTTCCCTGACAGCTTCTAACAATAGCAGGAGAGAAGCAGCAGTGGTGTCTGGGAAACTACCGATTTGTGCTACACACTGCAGTTTCATACAATCCCTCCCCCACCCCACCCCCAATTGCATATTTCTTCTAATTGGACTCATGTTTATTTAAAAATATCGTTTTGCTAACACCTTTCTAATTCCTGTAGTTTACTGTTAAAGCCGTATTAAATTGCAGTTACAATATATTAAAATTTTCATTAATATTAAAAAATAATTTCACGTAAGTTACCTGAACAAATTAAAAATTTGGTTTTATAATGCAACAAGTTTGCATTAACTTTAAAATTTTATAGTCTATGAAATCATTTTTAAAGCTTATAAAATTTTTAAAAGTGCTACTTGTATTATTGTGTATTCTAAAAAAAGCAAATTACTCAAATTAAATTCTGCTTAAAATAAAAGTTTTTTTTTTTTTTTTTTTTTTTTTTTTTTTTTTTTTTAACAAAACAATATTGAAATTAGATTATTTAAGAAAAAGAGAAAATAAAATAACAGTAAAGGAATAGTATAGAAATACAGGACGGAATCCAAAAAAGGAAAGAAACATTTATATAAAAACTTGCTTGGGCGGTTTTAAAGATGATTGGTTACTTTAGGACAGTATATTTCCGAGAAAAATGAAGAACACCCCTGAATGAAACTTCCTGTCTGCATTTGCCCTCGGGCAAGTCCCGAGTGTGCGGTGCGGTTTGTTCTGTTTCATTTTCGTATTTGAAGTTTCACAGTGACAGTTTTTTATGTGCGAAGTGTATTAGTATATCCGATGTGTATTGTAAATGGACATATTCAATACTGTATAAAAAAATTTAGTCTGCGTATTACGAAATACGATGCTTTCTATTTGTAAAATTGAAAGAAAGATGTTATAGATTTGTTATATTTAAAAAACGCGAGTCTTCTTTTCTTTTTCTTTCTTTCTTTTTTTTTTTTTTTTTTTTTAAATAATAACTAGTTGTTTATTCCGTTCTATCGTTTTATGAATGATTGAAAATTTTATTAAAAATGCAGGGAAAAATCGGATTAAAATTACTATATACAAATAAAAGTAAAGCAACATGTAAGTACAATAAAATATGAATTATGAAAAAAAATTACATTCATAAATTTTAATTTATTCTTTGTCTGTATCACAATAGTAAGCTGAAATTATTATAGAATAATTTATTTTTATTTATTAATTATTATTATTATTATTATTATTATTATTATTATTATTATTTTCAATAATGCATTCCATTTAAAATCATAGTTACTCTTTCTGATCAGAAAAATATTTAAAAAATAAAAATAAATAAAGATGCAGCGTGGACATGCACTTAAATCAACGAGTTCAATTAAACCGTCAACAATAGCTAAAAGAAATGGGAGAATGAATTATGTATTATATGAACATAATATGTAAATAATGAGTAAAAAAGGGCTGTAAAATAAAAATAAAAATTATTTAGAAAACTGCATTGCACAGTTATTAAAAACGTTCATTTGAAAATAAATTTAAAAAAAAAAAATGGTCAGTGGTTACTACATATTATGCAACTTATATATATATAGATAAGGCATTTTTATCCCATAACATTCTGAAATCTTCGACTCAACAAGAGTAGTTTAAAAAATAAAGAAAGATTTGATATAGGAGGATATTTCCCTGGGCTTGATTTACGTATGGGCCGACTGCAGGGAGGGGACAAAAATTTTGCTTAGTGTTAAAAAAAAATTTAATTAAAATGTACAAAAATGCTTTGAAAACAATAATTTCATGAAAAGTTTATTTTTGAAAGGAAAACGAAAAGTTTTATAGAGAAATATTTTACTCTATTATTCATTCTTAGGTGAAATAGAAAAAAAGCGTAAGTTTTTTATGACTTAATTAATTTATTATTATTATTATTATTATTATTATTATTATTATTTTAGGTGTGCTAAAAATCATGCAAAAAATAATAATTATGAGGACACAAATGTGCCTTATGGGGCCCACTTAACTGGAATAATTTGGCTTGATCGAACTCTGAAATCTGCACCTGATGAGACAAGAACATATCGACATCGAAAAACAATTAATTTTTAAAATATGAATAAAATTGCGTCGGCAGACATGCATTAAGTATGTAGCAAGATACTTCACAGGAAGACAGGCTTTTGCACCTGGCGAGGCAAATCGCTAAAAATGCTTGCAAATATTGTAATCGGTTCATAAAGAAAATTTAAGTAAAATGGGTTCGTTAGAAATGCATCAAAATTAAATCGCAAAATTTGACACAGGCACGTAGAATTTTTACCCTCAAACGGACATCTAACCAGATTTCTAAAATTACTGACACATTTTAAGATTAATGACTTTTAATTTGCGCTCAATATTTCAGAAAAATCAGTTTAGTGGAAAGGATTAGAAATAAATCGCAAGATTTACCACTAGCATATATATTTTTGACTCTAGAACTTATACCCCTTCAGAAAATCCATATAAATGGTTCATATTGTATTGTCAACTTACAAAAGTGTTATTGCACATGCACAATAATTTTTACAATTATCATTCTAAATTGTTAAACTAAAATTGAATTGATAGTATATGCAGATTTATTTATAAGAGATAACTGAAATCACAAGTTTCAGAAATATATCTATAGTGTTTAATAAATTGTATTGACTAGTGGATCTGCAGATCAGGAGTCACAACATCCTATTTGCATCACACATTATTCATCAGATCATTTTTATTTATTCCTTATTATGTAATATATGTAAATTGATTCGATTGATTTGCTTCCATAAACGAAAAGGTTTCTGAAGGGGGCTACCCCCCCCTTCACCCCCCCCCGCTGTATTTATCTTTCTACAACTATCTGTATATGTATATATATATATATATATATATATATGATTCCTAATAACTGACTGTCTTGTATTAATTCCCTGTAATTCATAGATACTTTTACGAAATTTCATGCAAAATTATTACATAACATTTCGGAATTATTTTATGTAACCCAACCCTGTAAATGAATTTCCAATTCTATAACAACACTTCTCTACTGCAAAACATTCTTTTAAAATTCTAATAAAATTTCATTATATTTAACGAGGTGTAACCATGCTAAAATATACTTTTAAGAAATATCGACTGTAGACCTTAATAATACGAAATTCTTTTATGTATCCCAGAACTGTCTGTCGGGCTGTGGATACGTCAAGATAGGCGATGATGTTAAGGCCTCTTTAAGTCGCTTGAACGCATTTTCACATTCATCTTTCCACAGGAACTTCTGTTTGGCTTCGTCAGCTTGTGGAGTGTTCTGGCAATATTTGAGAAACCCTTGACAATCTTCCTGTAGTAAGTGCATAACCCCAGGAAACTTCGTTGTTGGTGTACATTTTCAGGGCGACTCCAGTTCTCGACTGCAGTGATCTTCTCAGGATCAGTTCTCACACCTTCGGCAGAGATGTTATGGCCGAGGTAGCTCACTTCACGACGGAACAAGTTACACTTGCCTGGATTCAATTTGAGTTTAGCCATTCTGAGTTTCTCCAGTACCTTTCTGATGCTTTGTAGATGATCTTCAAAGGTGCGCCCCACAATGATAATATCATCCAAATACACCAGACAGACTTCATAGGAAAGTCCTTTTAGCACTGTCTCCATCAGGCGTTCGAAGGTGGCAGGTGCATTACATAATCCAAATAGCATAACTTTAAATTGCCACATTCCTTGTCCAGTGGTGAATGCAGTTTTCTCACGATTATTAGGATGTTATTCTACTTGCCAGTAACCGCTCTTCAGGTCGAAAGTCGAGAACCATTTACAGTAAAACCTCTCTAAGTTGGACACCTGCGGTTCCAGGAAAAAGTGTCCAACTTAGAGAGGTATCCAACTTATAGGGTGCTTACATTTTTCGATTTAATTAAACTGTATCTATGCATGCCTTTTAACTTTTAATCATATCTAAATATAACATAATTAAGTATTCATAACGTATATACAAAAAATTATTAATTTGCCAATTTAAAATCAAAATTTAAACTGGTATATTGTGGCCATAATAACACTTTCTTCTACAATTTTTTATATATTAGCGCCATTCACCAGTTACTATGAATGAAAATTTAATCAATAAAGATTTTGCATATGCGTTTTGTGCAATTTTATTCAATAGACGCTGTGGTAGTCATATGGAAAATCGGAGAATGTGATTAAAAGTAACACCACTTTGTCTACTGATACTGATACAACATACAAATTAAGATAACATTAATTTCCATAATAGCCATCTCACTTATGAAGTTTGGTGCATTTATTCGTTATAAAAAATGAGATTTAATTTTTCCGTGAACGGGGAAAACTGCAGTATAGCAGCGACACCTGTCGATTGATATGCACCCATATTGAATCAACATCTTTTTTCACTATAGATAGATCTCTCACATATTAAGTTTAGTGCAATTATACACTCAAGTAAAACTTGGTACGAAAAATAAAAAGGACAAATGAAGAGGAAACCTAACAACCAAAATGTGTTTTCTAATGCTCATTTTAAAACAGTCTAAGTCAAAATATGCCTGTAGGATCTCTATCGGATATTTCCTGGAGAAAAGGACAAAAATAATTCATGCAAATCAATAAAAATAAAGACTCTTTCATTATGCGCCAAAATTCAGTTATTTATGAACTTTTCAATTGAAGAAAATAGATATTTTTTTACAAGATGAGACAGAGATGAATACACTGATGGAAAAAAAAAAATCCCAACACCAGGAAGGAGCTGTGCTAGATAAACGAAATTTGGTAGGCGTGTTTATACAGCTGAAAGATGACGTCGATTCAAATTTCGAGCTACGCGCATAAGTGTGGCGCTAGTAGCGACACTATGAACATGCAAATGAGGTTTGCTTTAAATAAGCGCTGTAAGGTTCGTGATCGTTATTTACAGTTGAGATTTGACGTAGTGGGTTAATGTTAGTCAAGGCTGCCTCTAAGAAGACGAAGAAGCCATTATGAACAGCTCACTGAGTTTGAACGAGGTCGTGTAGTAGGGCTACGAGAAGGTGGGTTTTCTTTCCGCGATATTGCAGAAAGACTTGGCAGGAATGTATCCACTGTGCATGAGTGTTGGCAGCAGTGGTCAAGGGAAGGTACTGCCTCAAGAAGACCGGGTTCCGGGCGCCCACGTGGCACTACTGAGAGGGAAGACCGCCGTGTTTGGCGTATGGCTGTGGGTAATCGTACTGCGTCTGCAGCTGAAATTCGAGCTGCAGTTGGCACCACAGTGACACAACAAACTGTTACAAATCGGTTACTTCAAGGACAGCTCCGAGCCTGACGCCCTGTAGCGTGCATTCCACTGACTCCAAACCACTGCCGTTGCGATCGTTTGAGTGGTGTCAAGCTAGAGCTCATTGGAGGACGGAGTGGAGATCTGTTGTGTTTTCTGATGAAAGCCGGTTCTGCCTTGGTCGCAGTGATAGCCGTGTGTTGGTTAGAAGGAGGCCAGGTGAACGCCTGCTAGCGACCTGTCTGCGGCCTAGACACACAGGGCCTACTCCTGGAGTTATTGTTTGGGGAGCAATTTCGTATGACAGCAGGAGCACTCTCGTGGTTATCCCACGCACCCTGACTGCAAATTTGTACGTCAGTCTAGTGATTCAACCTGTTGTGCTGCCATTCATGAACAGCATTCAAGGGGGTGTTTTCCAACAGGATAACGCTCGCCCTCATACCGCTGTTGTAACCCAACATGCTCTACAGAGTGTCGACATGTTGCCTTGGCCTGCTAGATCACCAGATCTTTCTCCAATCGAGCACGTATAGGACATCATTGGACGACAACTCCAGCGTCATCCACAACCAGCATTAACCGTCCCTGCATTGACCGCCCAAGTGCAACAGGCATGGAACTCCACCCCACAAACTGATATCCGACACCTGTACGACACAATGCATGCACGTTTGCATGCTTGCATTCAAAATTCTGGCGGTTATACCGGATACTAATGTACCAACATTTCACATTTGAAATGGCTCTTCTCACCAATGGTGAGATCTTGAAACCTGTGATCTTGAAACTTTAATCAATTAAATATGTTACCTAGACAAATGTATTGCTGAAATTTCATTACTGTACAATAATTTTTTCTTGGTGTTGGGATTTTTTTTTCCATCAGTGTATATTGTGACAAGAAAAATTGTTTTTTAGATATTTTCAGATATTTCTACAAGGGAGAAGTACAATTTCTAAAAAAAAGTGAGAAAACAGAAATTTTATATCTTTTTTTTCCTGTCTTATTGGGTAAAAGTGTCCAACTTATGACAATATTTGACTGTACAACTTCCAAGTTAGAGGGGTTTCCAACTTATAGAGATTGGACATAATGTTAATCCTATGGATACATTCCGTTCCAAAAAAAAGTGTCCAACATAGAGGGGTGTCCAACTTAGAGGGGTGCCCAACTTAAAGGTGTGTCCAACTTCAGAGGTTTCACTGTATTACCAGCAAGAGTGTCTAATGTGTCGTGAATTTTAGGAAGAGGGTAACTGTTTTTCTTCGCGATGTCATTCAAACGACGATAATCCACGCAAAAACTTGTTGAACGATCCTTTTTTCGCACAAGTACTATGGGAGAGGCCCAAGGACTCGTTGATGGCTCGATGACGCCATTGTGCTGCATTCCATTTAGAAGTTCAGTGACATCTTCCTGTTTAGCAAATGGAAGTCTTCTTGGATGTTGTTAGATTGGAGGAGGATTTCCTGTATCAATTCTGTGCTGGGTGATGTTCGTTCTCCCGACGTCTTCAGGTGTTCGAGAAAAAAGGTCTTTAAATTCTTGGAGTAGCTTCTCCGCAGCACACCTCTATTCACTTCCAATTCTGCATTCTTGAGTAGTTCCGTTGTTAAATGCTCAGAAGACTTGGATTTGGTTGATTGCGTGGAGCGGTTGATGCATGTAACAGGAGTGCAGGTTGCTAACATCTCATCCTTCTTCACTGTCCGGAACTTATCGCTGATGTTTGCGACTATCACAGGAATAGTACTCTTTGAGAGATCAACTAGAGATCTAAGCTACCCGAACTCCTCTTGGGCTATTGTCTGTATTCGGATATTCTATCAGTCCATGGCGGAAGTATTGCTTGGTAGGAGGTGTTCCTGAAACTATTGTCTCTGTGTGTGGAGGGATGGAAATTTCAGACTTGGCTGTTATCTGGCAAACTGGCTGAATGTCTTGATTTTCAGTGTTGAAAACAGCTATGTTTTCCGAACTCGAATGCAGTTCATTATTCTTGAAGTCCAGTTTAAAGTTAAATTTTCTCAGGAAATCAATTCCAATGATTAGGGAATCTCTTATATCAGCCACATATGCCATATGATGGTAACTGGCATTTCCAAAAATGATGGTCAAGTTCATTTTTCGATATATTCTGATTTCGTCACTGGTTACAGTCTAAAGTTTAACGCAGGGCGCTGTCCAGATGATCTTCTCGTTTAGTTCTTGAGCCAAATCCGTTCTAAAGATGGTCACGTTGGCTCCCGTGTCCAGAATCATCCGGCAGGTGTTGTTAACTTGGCCATAGACGTAAAGTCCATTATCGCCGCCACTCATCGATGAAACATGAAATACTGTAAATTGGGGCTCTTTAATTTCTGGCAACCTCCATTCCGCGAGATGGCCTTCTCTTAGTTTACCTGCAGTGATGGTGAAGCTGAGTGATTTTCTTTAGCTGGTCGTACAGAGCAGTTCCTCTTCTCATGACCATCCCCTCCACAGCCCAACACTTTATCTTCCGATCCTTTATTTCCTCATTATTTTCCAGGCTGCGCAATCACCTCATGGCGTCTGCGAGATTTCTCTTCATTTCGTTGACTTGTGTATCATTTAATGAGATTGCTCTTATGGTATGGCGGTCTTTACGGGAGGCTTGTTGGACTGCCTCTATCTTAAGTGAATAGTCTAAAGCAGATTCTACAAATCTGATGTTGGAGAGTCTCAGCGCTTTTTGAATTTCTGAATCCCGAACATCATCAATAAAGTACTGAAGTGCTAAGTCGTTTCAAGTGTCAGCATGGAAATCGGAGAAGGTTAGGTGTGACAGTATTTGAATATCCACTGCCAGCTCTTGCAAACTTTCGCCCGCTTTCTGGTAACGGGATTTTAGCTGGAGGTGACTATGGTCCTTAGAACACTTCTCTCCGAACCTCCAGTGCTCTAGCCAGGGCCTCGAAATCGTTCCTTTCTTCTTTAGAAACATTTCTCAGTATCTCGGGGGCTGCATCTCCCCATAATGCTGCTGCTATGGACTGACTTGGCGGTAGAGTCCCAGCCGTTAGCTTCAGCTACGATGGAAAACTGCGTCTTATATACATGCCAGGAAGAACTGCCGTCGAAGGTAGATAGTTTAATAAATTCCTGATTCTGGATTCTTCGCTCTTTTTTTTCTGTTTCCTGGGGCATGGTTTCTAACTTTTCTTCCACTTTTCTCTCCAGATCTTCTTCTATTCTTTTCTATTTACCTTCTATCTCTGAAAACCTTCCTTTCAGTTCCTGATCAAAATTTTCTTTAACTTTCTTCTCGAAACTCCGTTCTATCCTCGTAACACTCTCTTCAACCTTCATAACATTTTCTTCTATCTTCATAGCTTTCTTTTCAAAATTCTCTTCCATTTTCAAAACTTTCTCGTCAAAATTTTCTTCAATCTTTATAACTTTTTCTTCTATTCCATCTATTCTGTTTTCCAAATCTGATAACTTACACTCTATCGCTTCTTTCACGTTTACTAAGTCGTCTCTCACTGAGGATAGTTCTTTCTTAATCTCTTCTTGATTAGATTTAATTTCTTCACCCAAACTGTCTTTCATTTCCTTCATTTCTTCAGTCAAGCCGTTTTTCAATTCTTTTTGTCCGATTTCCATACTTTCTTTCATTTCTCTTTGTCCTGTTTCTATTTTCGCTATTAATCCAGATCTTAACTCATTCATCTGGGCAGTTAGACCTTCCAGAAGCTTCTTCATTTCTTGCTCCATATCTCTAGTTATCACCATTCACAGACAATCCCACTCATGACACCAGAAAAGTTGCGTACTCGGGGGTTCGTGAGTTGTCCGAAAATGGAAGGCGAGACTTACAAAAATTCATTAATTCATTCACAGAAAGTTCCAGAAAAATACAGGTCTATAAACCAAGCAACTTACAGTTTCATTTCATACCATTTTTTTTTTTTTAGTTGTTTGAATAGTAGTTGCTTTTTGGAGTCGGTTCAATTTTTTTTTTTTACAAAAAGGTTTTATTTTTCTCTTTTCAGTGAAAACTTATTCGTATAGCAGAACAACAGAAGACATTCGACGGCAGTTTCCCAAATCACAACTTCCAAGAAAAGTGACATAACTCAAAAAATGTTTTATGTCACCGAAAAATACATGAAATGTACCCAATGTGAAAAAAAAAGTTACATCTCCATCTAAAAGGTTATCCACTCGAGAGGCAGTTGTGCCAGTTTTATTCTAGTCAAGTTATTTTTAAGTTGATTTTTTTCAAATGCTGCATTTTTAAGTTGTGTCACTTTTCTTGCCTTTATCAGATATGAGCAAAAAACTATCTATTGAATGAAAATACGTTAAATTAAAAAGCCTTTAGAAATGTAAAGAACGGATACTCTGTATTCATAACCAAAAATTCTGTTAGGCATATATATTGAACTTAACAGTGAATACGTGTTACCCGCTTTGCTGGAAATTGCGCAGTGTAAAGTTCAGACAAAGAGTAAAATATACATTGCAGCTGACGGACAAAAGTTTCAACATCGATACTTACATACTGCTTTTACCAGTGTAGCTGCATGCGTTCAGCAGTTAGAGTGAGAACAGACTTTTGTGAGTATCCTGTAATTTGTTTATATCTTAATGAAATAATAATGAAACCTATTTCAGGGACGACAAAAAAAGTATTCAAATTAAATCATCTCTTACGAAGTTATAAGCTAACAGATTTCAACAACAACAACAACAACAATGAGAAACATGGTTTGTATTGAGAACCTCTTCCTTTATGAAGTCGGTTTGAAACGTCAATGCGTTAATCGATGTGACCGCTTACAGTAACCATACTTTGAATTTTACATAGCATAAATGTCACCCGCTACGCTACAACATATGCAATGTCGTTCAAGTGTGCACAAAATAGGAAATTGTGAACAAACAAATGCACGTTTTAAGCTCTCTGTTTTTAGCATTAATGTCTAAACTATAATTTTATACTAAATCGATGATGCACTGCAATTTTATAATTTACTTTTTTCCCCTGTCTTGAATCGTTTCCGAGATAGGAACGCTAAATCCACTGTTTCCCACCAGGTGGGGCTGTAGGCGGTTGAATCGCGTAGCACATGTCCACTTTACTATACCTACTTACCACTTTTATCACTATAGCTGCAGCTGTTCGGCAGTTAAAAGAGTCAGGACTGACATTTTTGGGCACCCTGTACTTTCTTTTGATCATAAAGATATCACAGTGGGACCTATTTCAGACCAAGACCAATTACAATAAAAGAAAAATTATCAAAATCGGGTGATCCGTTCAGAAGTTATGAGCTAACAAACAAAAACAAAAACAAAAACAAAAAAACATACGCTTTGAATTGAGAACCTCCTCCTTTTTGAAGTCGGTTAATTAGACCATCTCTTACGAAGTTATAAGCTTACAAACACCAAAAACAACACATAGCTCGAATTAAGAACACCCTCCTTTCTGAAGTTGGTTGAAAACGACTTTGTGCTAAACGATGTGACCGCTTCGCTTACAGTAACAGTACTTTGAACCACAAAGTATACGTGTCATTCGCTACGTTGCAAAGTGTGCAACGTAGTTCAAGTGTGCACAGTGTAGGAAATTGCGAACAAACAACTGCACGTTTTAAGCGTTCTATTTTTAGCAATACTGTCTAAAAACTGTAGTAAATCTATGATGCTCTACAACTTCGTAATTAACTTTTCTCACATCTTGAATCGTTTTTGAGATAGGAGCAATAATTCCACTGTTTTTCACCAGTTTGCGCTGTATTTTATTTAGATTGTAAAGATAGTACAATGGGACCTACTTCAGACCAAGAGCTTTACAACGAAACAAAAAGTATGAAGTAACCGTATTTTGAACTATATAGCGTATGTCTCACCAGCTACGCTACAACGTGTACAATGTAGCTTAAGCGTGCATAGTGTAAGAAATTGCGAACAAACAAATGGACGTTTTTAGCATTGTATTTTTAGCATCAATGTCTAAACTATCTTTTCGTACTAAATCATGATGCTGTGCAATTTTATAATTCTTTTTTTTCCCTGTCTTGAAACGTTTCTGAGATAGGAACGCTAGCATAAATGTCTAAACTATCTTTTTGTACTAAATCGGTGATACTCTTCAACTTTGTAATTCACTTTTTTCTCTAGAACCGTTTTCGAGACAGAAACACTAACTCCGCTATTTTTCACCAGGTGGCGTTGCAAGCGATTTAACCTTGTACTGCATGGCCACGTTTCTATACTTACATAACATTTTTTTCACTATAGCTGCAGCCATTTAGCAGTTAAAAGTGTTGGGACTGATTTTTTTGGGCACACAGTATTTTCTTTATATCGTAAAGATTTACAATGTGACCTATTTCAGACCAAGACCTTTTCAACAAAACAAAAAGTATCAAAATCGGAGCAACCGTTCAGAAGTTATAAGCTAACTAAAAAAAAAAAAAAAAAAAAAAAACATACAGTTTGAATTGAGAACCTTCCTCCTTTTTTGAAGTTGGTTAAAAATTATTTTGAATAGTGTGATAGTCACAAGATTCTCCATACACATAGACACTGGCCAGCTTCCAAAAAAAATCCCACTTTTTTGGACCCTGGATACATTGTAAATTAGGTGAAAATCTTACATTCAAACTTTTAAAAGAATACAATACCTTTATTATGTACAATTGTTTTGTAGCGAAAGTATTAATTTAAATTATATACATTCACATTTAGTACTGATTAAGAAATATCAAAAATTTCAATTTTCAGTTTTTCACGTTTTGAGATGTATTGAACCTTATTTGATTATTTTCAGAAAATGCTCATTTGTCTGTGATAAAAATTTTGTGTTAGATCTAGCTCAAAAACTGATACTCAGAATTTTACAAGAATTTATAAGGTGGCCATAATTAAACTGACAATTATCATACTATTTTTTAGTGCGATTTTATTGCTAGAATGGCATCATCTTTCTTTGTAGAAAGATTAAATAAGACGGAGAAGGAAGGATTCCGAAATAAATAAATAAATAAATAAAATAAAATAAAATAAGATAAAAAAAGTCTTAAAACTTACCTCTGTGATCATATGTGGCACGGTTTTTCTAAGTTTTCGTCGTAATTTATAATTTAAAATTAATGATTGTGCACTTTTGTAAGTATTGGTTCTGTCCCCAGTTCATAGTTTGAAGTTTGAGCCATTGTGATGACACGTATCTTTTTTTTTTCTAAAGAACTCTCTTTATTATTACACAGCACCATATATTCTCCGAGTGAGAACGTTAAACCTTTTTTACTTTCTTCTATCTATATCATTATATAAAGCGCAAAAAATTGTATGTTTGTGGAGGGTAATCTCTGAAACTATTGAACCGATTTAAAAAATTCTTTCACTGATCAAAAGCTACACTATCCCTGATTGTTATAGGCTATATTAAATTTTGATAAAATAAATTTTAGTTTAAAATCTGAGCATTTTAATTAAAATCCCCATAAAAGCCATAATAGAAATGGAAATAATGAAATATTTAAAAAATTAGCTGTTGCCAACATAAAAGAAACATTTACATTTTGTTTTTAAAATATCTTGACATGAAAAGAAAAGAAATATATTTGCACGTGAATTAAATTGAAATTCATATAAAGCTTTGCAAAATGTTAAACTTACACGTTAAATCTGACGTCATTATAAATTTAAAGTATTTATTTTTCTAATAATATAATTTGATATGATATGATATAATGTAATGATCTAAGCGTTACTTCTAAACTTTCATTAAATTATTTATTTTATAATTGTTGCCCGAAAAATTTACGGGTTAATTCATTTTTCGACATATAATAAAATATATTTTCTCGCGAATAATCTTATACTATTAAGTGAGCAATATTTGTATGTAGGGGAAAGTTGGATAAAACCGGGTAGGTGGATAAAACCGGGACACAGCAGTTTTAGCTTGATTAGTATTGCCATCTGTCGGAAAACGCTTGAAACTAGTCTCAAACAACCGCCATGTTATTTAGAGTTAAATGAAAGGCAGTGTTGTTTCTTTGTTTGTCAACGCCGATGTTTCGAAAAATTCGAGTAGAAAAGTTTTGATTTTTACACCACCGATTTCACCCTGTAGTTTCTAATTGCTTAGAGATTTGTTTTAGGTAAGTACAACTTTTGATAACACCTTTTTCAGCAGTTATTTTAAATTATTAAACCAGGTTTTGCATCATGTTTGAAATGTGCTAAGCCTTCTTTTCTGATTAATGGCGTTGTCGGATAAAACCGGGACCTTGGCAGTTGGACAAGACCGGGTAGTACCCGGTTTTGGACGACCTTTTTTTTCTTTTTTCTTTTTTCTTTTCTTTTTTTTTTTTTTTTTTTTTTTGAAGAAGGTTTGAGAAGACAGGGATCTACCCATTCAACAATGATGTATTTCCAGATCACCTCTTTGCACCCTCTGATACACCTGAAAGACCAATGGAGATTGAAGATAATCTATTATCTGAACAACCTCAAGTTGAATCAACAGTCATCGACAACCCTTTGCCTGAACAACCTCAAGTTGAATCACTAATCACTGACAATCCCTTGCCTAAACAATCTGAAGTTCAAGTGTGTTCGGAAACTGCGATTTTTTCGCAAACAAATGATCGCAAAAAGGCTGAGATACTAAAAGTCGATGATCAGCAACCTTCAACTTCTACACATGATCCAGGTAAGGCTATCGTGTCTTCTTTCTCAGTATCCCCAAGAGAAATAAGGCCTCCTCCAGAGCAAAAAGAGCCAAGAATTGTGAAGAAGCCCGACAAGCGGCGAAGGAAGACAGTAATTCTTACTTCTTCACCTTATAAGTTAGAGCTGGAGCTTGAAGAACAAGGAAAATCTAAGAAAAACGAAAAGAAAACCATAAAACAGAAACTGTTTAAGGTCCCTAAGCAAAAAACTGTCCAAACACGGAAGAAAAAGAAGTTCAGCATTAAAACTGATTCCTTGTCATCAAATGAAGGCGAGGAGGAAAGTGACGAAGCCTGTATCTTTTGTATTGAATTGTATTCCAAGTCAAAATCTCTGGAAGGTTGGATACAGTGTCTCCACTGTAAAGGTTGGGCACACGAAGCCTGTAGCAATGCAGAAGAGCATGATCAACATTTTATTTGTGATTTCTGTTCTTAAATATTTCTTACAAATCTGATCAATTAACTGAATTCACGATAAATCTTAATATATATAAATCTCGTGTCACAATGTTTGTCCTCAATGGACTCCTAAACCACTTAACCGATTATAATAAAATTCGCACACCATGTGCAGTTCGATCCAACTTGAGAGATAGGATAGTTTAAATCTCAAATTATAGTCGCAATTTTAATTTATTGCTAATTATTTCTCTGTTATTATTTGACAGTCACAATTATCTGTTAACTCCAAATGATTCTAACAGATGTCGATACCTTTCGACTGGGTTGAAATGAAAGCTGAAATATATTTGGTGCTGCCATCTACACAAAGAATCTTCAACTTTTTAACCTATTAATAAATTTCGTATAATTCAATTATTTCCACTTAACAGATGTCGATACCTTTCGACTGGGTTGAAATGAAAGCTGAAATATATTTGGTGCTGCCATCTACACAAAGAATCTTCAACTTTTTAACCTATTAATAAATTTCGTATAATTCAATTATTTCCACTTTTTAAATTTTTGGTGTTAGCATAGCCGGCCACGTGTTACTTAGACTGAAGTGTAAATTGAATTCATATTATAATGAAGATAATACAGTGAAATTAATCCTGTTTTTTACTTATTTGTGCTTCATTGATCAAAACTTTATAATTTAATATAATATATATATATATATATATATCTTTATATATAAAATTTATTATGTTTGTCCGCGATGAACTCCTAAACTAATGAGCCGATTTTAATGAAATTTGGACACTGTGTGCAATTTGGTCCAACTTGAGAGATAGGATAGTTTTTATTGCAAAATTCGCCTCCCAAAAGGGGGGGGGGAGGGGCCAAAACGTGATTTCACAAACAAACAAACAAACAACAACAACCAAAAAAAAAAAAAAAAAAAAAATAGAAATGCAGATAGACTGTTCAAAATTGGTATAGAGAGGTTTTAGAGGCCTGCAAATCGAATGAGGATATTTTCGAAAGTGTAAAGTTATTAGGAGGGGCGGGTAAGGGGGCGGAGGGGCAAAAAAATAAAAATAGAGTTACATCGCTAAAAATTGGTACATAGAAGTTTTTGATACGTACAAATCGATTGCAGATATTTTCGAATTTGTAAAATTATTAAGAGGAGCGGGAAAGGGTGGGGGCAGAGGAGCAAAATATAAAAATGGAGTTAGATCATTCAAAATTGGTGCATAGAATTTTTGATACCAACAAATCGATTGCGGATATTTTCGAATTTGTAAATTTATTAGGAGGGGCGGGAAGGGGGGCAGAGGGGCAAAAAATAAAAATATAGTTAGATCGTTCAAATTGGTGCATACAGGTTTTTGACACCTACAAATAAACTGTAGATATTTTCGAATTTGTAAAATTATTTAGAATAGTGGGAGGGGGGAGGGCAAAGGGGCAAAATAATAGAAATAAGAGTTAGAACTTTGAAAATTAGTATTATTAAGTTTTAAGGCCCGATAAATCGATTGCGGATATTTTCGAAAGTATAGAGTTATTAAGAAGGGCGGGAACGGTGGATGAAGAAACGGTGTGCATGGTTTGCGCAGGTATACACTGCCGCAGGCAGTGGGGGTCCGAACAGATTATTCCACCAATGAGAGAAGATTTTTTTGTATTTTATATCATTTTCCTTTCGATAATATATGGATTCATTATGAGTGTCGAACATTTTTCCCGATCAGATTTTTTTTTTTCTCTTTTTTTTTCACATGTTAAAAATTAATGCAATTTTGAGAATTCTTTAATTATAGTGAATCATTTAAAAATAGGGACCAGCGAAGCGGGCTAAGTCTGCTAAGATCAAGGATGTTATCAAGGATGGTCTTTATTCGTAAATAATAATTTTAATATATTGAATATTTTACTACATTATAATTCAACGTATAACATAGCCACAGCAACGCGTGGCCGGGTCTGCTAGTTACAAATATATTAAATTCAAACTTACTTATGTTCCTTTATTTTTTAACCCACCTATGTTCCTCAGTATAGGAGAGTCATTGTACCAATTTATTGTTATAAATAAATATTTCAGTAGTAAGAAAACAACATTTTTTAAGTGTTTCTAAACATACCCGGTTTTATCCAACCTGGTTGGATAAAACCGGGTACTTTTATACTTCCAAAAAAAAAAAATATTTACCCTCCAAAATATTGTTCTTCCACATTGCAAAATATTCATTTCTGTAACTAAAGAACTAATTTATCATTCAAATAGAAATTTAAGCAATTTTATTCACTTAACTGCTCAGGAAAAAAAAAAAAAAATCTCTGGGACCCGGTTTTGTCCAACTTTCCCCTATATTTCACTGATCTCGAAAACGGTAGCTCGGACAGTCACGAGATTTAACACAAAGGTGCATCCCGAAGGGTCATTGTGCACATCGAAGTCAGATTTTCGAATTTTTGATTAGTTTTTCCTTAATTAATTAAAATGTGAAAATCATAACCTTCTAATTTCTGATAAAAAAAGCCATTTAAATTTTAACATTTTATCCATAATTTAATTGTTGCCAATTTTTTTGTTCGACAAAATAATAATAATAATTAAAAAAAAAAAAAAAAAAAAAAAAAAAAAAAAAAAATCGTACATTTATTTAAAATGAGGAAAATAAATCAGAAAGATTAGAAAATAAATTATAAATATCACTTGCATCGTTACAAATAAGACACCAAATGAAAGGTAAAATTTTTGTAAATCCGATGCATTAAACAGCTTACCAATCGGATGATTAGTTTTTCCTTAATTAATTAAAATGTGAAAATAATAACCTTCTAATTTCTGATAAATAAGACATTTAAATTTTAAAATTTTATCCATAATTTAATTGTTGCCATTTTTTTCGACAAAATAATAATAATTAAAAAAAAAAAAAAAAAAAAAAAAAAAAAAAAAAAAAAACGTACACTTATTTAAAATGAGGAAAATAAATCAGAAAGATTAGAAAATAAATTAGAAATATCAATCGCATCGTTACAAATAAGATAGCAAATGAAAGGGAAATTTTTTTTTAATCCGATGCATTAAACAGCTTATCAATCGGACAATTAGATTTTTTAAAATTAACTAAAGTATGAATTTTAGGTGGCAACAGCAGAAGATTGTATGGAAACCGTTAGGAGAAAAAAAAAATGAAAAATCCGCTTCACATTAAGTCACGTGATTTTTAAAAGGGATTAAAAATTGCAGTTTTCAAATTCTTTTAAATTTTCTCTCACGAACACAAAAATATAATATACAGCCTCTACCCCACAAGACCAACTGGCATTTCAAATTTCATCAATTATTTTGGTTAATAAACAAAAGTTATTATTATTTTTTTTTTTCAAATTAAGTCTTATTCTATTTTCGAAAAGATTTATGTGATCATAGATATAATAATATATATAGATCTATCATCCCCATATTATCGTGCAAAGATTTTTGATGCCGAAAAGAAAGCTTTGGAATCAGCCATTAAGTGGTATTGTAGGAAAAAAAAGAAAAAAGAACGAATTTGAAACTATGGGCGCATTCGAAAGTATTTCCCGGTCACTTCCCGAGTTGGGAAATGACGTCACGCGGGAAGTTCGAGAAATTAGAACTACCATATTTGAGCCTTACGAAAAATGACCGAGATATAACTACTTCTGTACCCATCTCATCTTCCCGGGAGACAAATATTTTAACAAACATGGCTCCGGCTCCTATATGGTAGTTCTAATTTCCCGAACTTCCCGCGTGACGTCATTTCCCAACTCGGGAAGTGACCGGGAAATACTTTCGAATGCGCCCTATATCTGGGGCTTTTCATTCACCTTTAGTAAATCATGAAAAACGGCAGTTTTTCTAGTGACGCAAGCGCAAAAACAAACGAACGCCACGACACTCAGCGGAAACGGAAAAACGAACGAAAACTGCGACACTTATATATACAGTAATTTTAAGATCAAAGTAACCGCTGAAAGCCGACACTTAATATCTCAGGAAATATGGGAGGTTATGTTCTGATATTTTCAAAATAGACTTTCACCTTCTGTCTGATCCTACCCTGAAATCGCTACATTTCTGCGTGCAATATATTTCGAGATATGAATTGGCTCATTTAAGTTGTAAATGGGCGGCGTATGTAAGGAACAAATTTTTCTCGAATATGGCTCGAGCGAATTTAGTTTAATTTATATATGATATTAATCGCTTTTATCTGATGTGCCTGACATCTCCCTTTTCCCTAGGAAAACTCTTGTTTTTTTTATAACTCAGTTTAAAAATCGAACTATTTTTTACTCCGAAAATACCGTGATGCGGCAGTTTCGCGGACGAATTTCTTCTCTTCCATCTGAAATACTGAATATCAAATAATCGTTTTGGCTCCATCTATCGGGAAGCGTCAAAAATAAACACAAAAAAAAAATATTTTTCTTTTTTTAATATATATATTAAATGAGTTATTTATTTAGGTACTTGTATTTTATATGACATTTGTTTATCAAAAATATTCTTTGTATTTACATTGTTTTCATGCTGATACGTTGTTAACTTTCAAAATTGGTTCTATTTTAAAAGGTGATTGCAACAACAAAAAATTTTCCCTTTATTTTCATAAAAAGGACAAATAATATATGATAATCTTATGCAAATATTTGTAATTTTTTCAAAATTAGGTGATAAATCACTTAAACTACGGATTGAAAAAATTCTTAAAACAGAATTTGAAAATAATTAATTTGCTCATTAAGTTTCTAGTATATATATAATATATAAATTACAAAATGTTAAGCTATAATAAAATTTTGAATAGATTAAGATTTTTTTTAAATTAAATTCATAACAAACTATACTACTTAAATATTTACCAGTATAAAATTTTCACTTTTTAAAGATTTTTCTATTATTATTTATTTTTCTCTTTTAAATCAAATCTATACCTAAAAAATTATAATAAGAAATAAATATAAATAAGAAATTTTTGTCATTTTAAAAATGTACTATATTATGCCTTTGTAACGTTGCATGTGTCCATCTTTTTTATCACTTTTTATAAAATTTTGAAATTTTATTTAGTTTGTTATTTTGTTCGAGTATGACCTATAAAACAACACTTTTAATACAGTGTTATTACCATGCTCCTTTAATTTTGCGTTTTGATCATTAACCCCTAAAAAGTAATGATATCAATACAAAAAACGCTTAACGGGTTAAAAGTTTGTGACGCAGCACTGTACTTTATGGCTATAAGAATTAGAAATACGGGTCTTAAAAATAATGATATCAAATTTTCAGTGACGCTTTGATATTAATTAAATTATACTTAGATTTTCTTATTTGAATTTGCTTTTTCCTTTTATTTATATTTACAGTGTAAACGTTATTTTCAACATAAAATAATATATAGCATTTACTCATTGATACCTTTCCATTCACATCTCTTATACTATGAAAGCATGTGTTTTAAAAGAAATTATATGAAATTCCAGTAACGCAGTGGTGTTACATTAAGTGATTTGTTTTTAAATTTCTCTGCAATTATTTTGTTTTGCATATTAAAGTATATGTGCACATTGAAATATTGCTTTTAATTTTCAAATACGCTGTCAAATATATCACTTTCATTAAGCTTATATTATGTACTGAAATATATTTATTTCAATGATTTATTCTATCTTTTGCGTCAAGCCATGCAAAACTGTGAGTAAAATATATGGAAATGTTTACTTTGTGTCATTTCATCCAAATAAATTGAAAATGCATGCAAATAGATATCGTGATGCAAAGAAAAAAACTGTGAAATTTTTTTCAGTTTTGGATGGCGTGACGCAAAAGATAGAATAATTCATTGAAATAAATATATTTCAGTACATAATATAAGCTTAATGAAAGTGATATATTTGACAGCGTATTTGAAAATTAAAAGCAATATTTCAATAAATTTTCAAGATGGGTATCTTTCGAAAGATTTCGTCAATACCTTTAAAACGAATGGTTGAACTATAAATCTGTGATAATTTAAAACAAAGTTATCGATTTTTTTTACTTAAAAAAAAAAAAAAAGAAAAAAAAAATCGTTTTTTTTTTTTTTTTTTTAATACTGTTACTGGTTGAATATGTATTACTTTTAACAAAAAAAGAACTTAGAAAAAAATCGTAATTTTTTTTTATTTTTTTTTTTTATTTTTTTTTTTTAATATTGTTACTGATTGAATATGTATGTAGGAAAATATAGAAGAAAGTCTTGTGGTGGCCACAACATACTAGCTTTTTTTTTCATGGAATCCTTTGTCTTTATTTATCTTCCGTATTAGAAATCCGTCATTAGAAATTCCATTATTAGGAATTCGTAGGATATTTCAGGAATTTTAGAAATTCCTGAGTAGGGAAATTTAGGAAATCGAGGATAATTAGGAATATCCGTTATTAGAAATTCATTACGTATTATGAATTCGTAACGGAATATGTTTTTATTAATCTTCGCATAACATTTACCGCCATTCTCGAAATTAGATTGCGCTATAGAACATTGTGAACACTGTCAGTTTAATTATGGCCGGGGCCGTCTTATATATTTAAATATATCTTGAAATAAATTAGTGCTTATCAAATTTCGGTGTATAAATTCGGTATATACTAAAATAAATTTTTAAAAATGTCTTGTTCAAATGGGTAAGTGTAATGTTCACGAATATTGTACTATAAATTTCATTTTTATATATAAATTTAATATTGTAGGTAATATAGGACATTAAAATTAATCCTGAAAATCCATAGACCAAAGCATTGTTTTATCTGGAAACACTAACATCAATTATTTTTCTTCCTACATCAAATATGTTTAAACACGAATTGTAGTTAATTCAATTATTAAGTAAATTTTATGTATCAAGATAAGTTCCATTGTTATATGATTACTAACCCGCCTACGACGATAGCCTCGCGCTCGATTTTTACACAGGTATTCCAAAATTTATTTCTCTTTGCTAGTTCAAATTACTGAACACTACGCTCTCCTACATGATATTTATATTTTGAGGTCTAAACGTCTCCAAGAAATTTAAAAATATATTGTAATCTTTCAATTCCTATTTTACAATCACGTGTTTATTTTATATTTTATATTATTAATTTCTCATGACGTATTGACGACATTTGTGATGTAAATTATTCATCTAAATTATTGTTTCTCATTATTTTAATCAGTTTAAATATACACATTGAAAACATGAATAAAATTATAATTCCTCTAATCTAATGCCCTGTTTTAGCTATTACATCATTTTTAAAGTTAGTTTCAGGAATTTCGGGATTTTATTATAAAGAAGATTAAATCCAATATCATTTTTCAAACAACTTAATAAGTGGCATATGTTAGTAGTCTATACAATACAGTTTTAAATGTAAAATACAAAAAAGCTTCTTCATTTCGCGGGCTTCATTAATTATTGTAAAATGTTGTATTATAAAAAGTGTAAAGCTTCTAAATATGCTTAAATATGGAAACAATTAATGTATTCTCTTTTACTTTCATTTTCTTTCCCCCTAAAATAAATAAATAAGAAATAAGTGTAATTATTTTCTCCTGCACTGAGAAAAAATTCTGTAACTGACATCTAGAATCTAAATTGTGGCTCTAGAAAAAATAGTTCCATGTCATCATAGTCCCCTTGGAAAGCGAGTTCTAGAAGCCCCTATTAGAATTCTAGAGCGTTTGCCTATATTCTCGAGGGCAAAGTTATTTAAAAATCTCTGCAAATAAATGAGACTTGAGGCAGGTTTCTGCAACTATAATCTTGGTTCATTACCAAATTCTAGAAAATCAAGCGAGAATTTCTTTCAATATAAATGATTCAGAATATTGTTTCACCATCTAGAAATGTGTACACTAGAAATTCTCGATAATTTCGTCTGTTCAGTTTATTGGCGTGCCTTATGCGCATAGCTCTGAAATCTATATTTCTAGTTTAGGGATTTAGGAAATGGCCACTTATTCATTCTAGAGAAAGGCGGTATATTTTTTTTCTCAGTGTGAATCTGTGATTTTAAATATTTTTATTTTGCTTGCCTTAACTAAACATAAGTTTTTTTTTTTTTTTTTTTTTAACTTTCCGTAACCATACACAAGGTAAAGAAAATATTGTTTTGAGATTAAATTTTCGAAATGGAGCTTTTGCTATAGCTACACGTTTTGAGGTTCTTCGAATCCAAAAATCATGTTTTTTTTTTTTTTTTTTTTTCGTTTGATCTGTGTGTCTGTCTCTTATCACCATATCTCAAGAAAAAGCTCGATATTCTATATATGCATCATGCTATATACATACACTAAACCTTTCTTTGAGATCAAGCAGAGGGTTCATGTACAGGGCCATCCACGAGAACGCAAGTACTTTAAGTCTATGAAAAAAAAATTGTGCTAAGTACAGTGTAACATCTATACGCTGCATCAAACAAAATTTAACATTCTTTTTTTTTACGCACAAAAAGTATGTTTTGTGTAAATTGTATATGGAACACATTCATCGTTTACAGGGCTTCCAAAGTATTTGAATGGAATTTGGTTGTACTTGGAAACTGCTGGATGTGTATATCATTTTCTGTTACGTGTTTTTCATATAAGAGTAAATTTAACTGCACAGTATAATGTGCATAAAACTTTTAGAGAATGTGCAGGGCTAATAATAACAAAACTTTGAAAACACTAAAAGTCACGAGTGCTGCAATCAAAGCGGTTACGCATTGCAGCACTCGTGACTACATTGCTCGCCTGACGAATAGTCGTGTCTAATTTCTACCGGAAACAATTGTTGCAGGTTATAGCATTTTATGGTGTTTATACAAAGTTTTTTTCTTATTGTTTTAAATGCCAGTTCTGTGGTGCTTTTTATAACATACAGGGCTACCAAAAATTAAATTAAACGTTCTTTTCTATTGAATATAATTGATGAAATGTTTGTATACTTTCTACTACGTCGATGAACACTGCTCGCAAAAAAAAAAAAAAAAAAAATAGTTTCTCATGCCCCTTCTGCGTGTAAACAAAGTATATTTTGAAGTTTAAGTTTCCACTCTTATATATATATATATATATATATATTATATATAATATTACGTTTTGAGATCCACTGTACACATAATTCAAGTTTTTAGCATTTAATGCATAGTTTTAATATGTATAATATAATTTTGAAAATTTTTACTATATGATTCGTAGCAATTCTCAAATTATCCTTTTTATCATTACCCATTTTCCCATTAACTATTTTTCCGTTAATCATTTTTTCCACTTACCCATTTTTCTGCCTCCCTAAATTTCCAACTCAATCTAATAAGGCATTAAGACGCTATAGCACTTTAAACAATTTGGGCTTATAGGCCATAATGATAAAAAAACTTTCGTTATGTCTCTCTAAGCAAGCTATAAGTGCTAGATTCACTTAGTAGGGTTCGTTCTACTGTTTCCAATAATATATATACGCACCAACTTTCAGTTCAATTGATCAAAACGTTTAAATGATATTGCGTTCAATCATGTACTTACATGCATGCATCACTTCAAAAATAGCAAAAGTGAACTCAGGGAACCTCAAAACTTGTAGAAACACAAAAATCTCAATTGTATTTTTGTAATGATGACACAATACTTTCCTTATATATATATATGTTTGGAAAGTAAAAACAGTTTCATCACTGAGGCTTTGGTTTAATCTTATAACAAATTTATTTAAAACTTTTAATTTGTATAGTCTATGAAATTATTTTTAAACTTCAGAAAAATTTAAAGCTTCTATTTATATATATATATATATATATATTTTTTTGTATCATGTAAAAGTCAAATTATTAAAAATAAATAGATTATGCTTTCAATGAAATGATTTTTTTCCCCTTAAATGTTTTGTGAAAAGAATATTGAAATCATATTCGTTAAAAAAGAAAAAAAAAGAAAGAAAGAGATTGAGAGAAAAAGTAATACATAAAAATAGTTCTAGACAAATTCGCAATGTAGTATATTCTTTTGTAAAAGAGTCATTATATAGAACTAGAATCTTGCTTCAGCAGTTAGCGGAAAGGGAGGGATTCCGAAAAAACAGGTGGGCAGTGGGTGGTAATGTTTTCAAAGCAGGTGGACAAATCTTATCTTGCCTGAGGGCATGTCAGTCATTTAGTTATCTCACCTGTGAAGGAATCTGAACCCTAAAATCGCGAACAGATGATAATCAACACATAAAATATTGCAACGGACACACTGTAATTGTAATATTAAAAATAAATTTACAACTCAGAAAAAAATTCATTAAAAAATAATCCGTTTTATGGTAAAATAAAATTTGAAAAAAAAAAAAAAAAAAAAAAAAAAAAATAGTCTGCTTAGTTTTTCTCATTTGTATGCTTAATGAGAGCTTTATAATAATAATAATTCTTTTTTATAACTATTCTTTCTATATTAATCGATTTTCTGAAAAATGTATTCCGCATTTTTCTCTATGTGTCCAGATCAGTTGTTTATTAATTAATTTTTTGCTTTATAATTTTATAGGTTAATTTTCCCCTTCTTTTAAAATAATAATAACAATAGTTCTTCTGTTTTTATTTAAATACATATATGAAGAAACAATCAGTATTTAATATTTTAAAAGGATTTTTATCAATTTATATATGTATATAATATGTGTGTGTGTGTAATAATTTAAACACACTACATTCTTTGTTTACTATGTAGTGTTTTTATTGATAATAACTAAAAGTCAAAATCCCTGTTACCTAACCCTAGCCTATAATAGAGACCTGCGTCTCGTCAGAATGCCTTCCATGAGAAGATTTTTCTAAGGGATGCTAGTCCGTATTCACGCACGTTTTGAAGAAAAACCATAAAAATGTCCGAACTACTAATCCGACGAATGTGACATTGGATCGAACTTCGAATACAAAATGGACTTAGGAAAGGGAGGGGCTTCGGATTAGAGGTCTGCACGGGCCGGGCTCGGGCTTAAATTTTTTTTTCAGGCTCGGGCCGGGCCAGGCTCGTTTTCAGTTTTTATGTGTATATTCGGGCAGGGAATGAAATTTTCTCCGGGCCAGGCCGGGCCTGAATGAAATTTTCTCCGGGCCGTGTCGGCCCGAATCTTTTTCTGGTTTCCTCGTTAATCAACGAAAAAGGAAAATGATAAAATATTTCTTCAGTCATTTATTTTACGTAATTTTACAGGCTTGTATGTCACATAAAGTTCTATTTTGTTAAAAAAATGTCTGTAATGTCAATTTAATTGTCTATCAGTCTGTCTGTTCGAAATCTGATTTTTCGCAAATATTTTAGCATGCCTGGAAATTAATATATTTTATTTAAAGTAATATTAGATGGTTTCCTATTCAAAATAGTATGCATGCCACTACCAGTTTGCGTACATGTACATAACAAAAGAAATTAGATACATTAATGTGTATAAGGGTTTGTTTCTTATGATCTGTTGAGTTTAAGTGATATAAAGGCTATAAAAATCTTTCCGTTGTAACTTTTTCTCTAAGGCTCCTTTTCCTTTTCTCCAGTGAACGAAAGCAGCATCATTTTTATCATGGGCAAAAGCAACTTTTCTATTGAATATGGTTGAATTAAAATTAAAGTTTTGTTTACCGGAGCACATGAAATTTTCGGCTACATTATGGTATATAAGAGAAAATGGTTGAAAGTGCATTTTCAGTAGTATTAACCATTTTAAATATCTTCCTATATTGTTTGATGAATGCTAATATTTTCGATTTGACTTTCTGTTTGTCTTTGTGCCTTGTCTATAATAATGAATTTCTGTTTATATATAACTGTCTTGTAAAATTTCAGCAGTTTTGTTAAAGAACGTACTATTGTTTGGTTATATAAAACCTCTGCAATACACATACTAAAAATCTTTTTTAAAAAAAGGCATTCTTTTTTTTTTCTTTTTTTTACATATTTTTGAATCGAGCCGGGCCAGGTCAGGCCTGATTTTATCGTTTTTTGTCCGGGCCGGGCCATAAACCGTTAAAAAATAAACGGGCCGGGCCCGGGCTGCATTTTTCAACTTCATAGCGGGCCGGGCCGGGTAAGTAAAGTTTTCGTACGGGCCGGGCCGGCCCCGGGTCTCGAAATTCCGGCCCGTGCAGACCTCTACTTCGGATGCTCAAGACACCTTTTATTGATTATTATGAATTTTTTTTTTTATTGCCAAATAAAAGTATCACCAAATTAAAACCAAAATTAATGCGCTATAAATGCTCATAATTGATAATATTTTATAATTGATACTAATAATCAGTGAATATTAATTAACATCTAATTATTAATTGATTTTATTAAGATTAATTTTGAGTCAATTTTAAAATAAAATTTTTTGATCCCCTCTCATAATTTTCGAAATGCTACAATATATATATGTTACCACTAAAGTGCAGGAATCAGTTAATCTGCAGATTAGCTAGGTAATCTGCACATTAACTAGGGTGATCCGTTAAAGTGAGGAAAATTGTTTTATTTCTCAAATTACCTAGGTAATATGCGAATTACCTAGATAATCTGCACATTACCTACTAGGCACTAGTTAAAGTGAAAATAAGATATCTGGTGTTGTAATTTTACAGCCCGCTGTGTTGTACAGTGAAACCTCTCAAGTTGGACATCCCTAAGTCGGACACCCCTCTAAGTTGGAAGCTTTTTCTCGGAACGGAATGTATCCATTAACATTATGTCTAACCCCTATAAGTTGGACACCTCTCTAAGTTGGACACTTTTTCTTGGACCCGTAGGTGTCCAACTTAGAGAGGTTTTACAGTATTCGTTTTTTCATTCGGAAAAAAAAATAGTTTTCCTTTCTTTTTTATTTATTTCTTTACTTATTTTAATCTGCATGTGTTTTAATTTTTATATCTTTTACAGTTATATTTGTTTTATTTTTTATTTATTTCATCTTTTTTATTCTGTCAATATAAGTTTGAAGATGTTATGCATTTTTAATATGAAATATAATAGCTTTAATAGCTTTCAATAAATTCTATTTTATAAATGAATATTAGAATTGTAATACAGTAACGATTTCTTTTCGAAATAAAAATATTTAACAATAAAAAAAAAAAAAAAAAAAAAAAAAAAAAGTATAATTAACAACTTATATTGCTATTACTATTTAAATACTAGAAATATTAAATTATATAAAATATTACTAGAAATATTAAATTAGACAAATCAGACGCATTATTTAAGAAGTACTTCAAATAATTAAAACTGCTTTAACAGTTTTTAGAATGCATGAAAATTAAAATGACAGTTTTCAATGCTTTATTAAACTATATTTTGCAGCATACATATATCTGCACAAGTTTAGCAAATATATTAATTTTACGAAAAAAAAAAAAAAAAAAAAAAAAAAACTTTATTGACACTTTTTATGTGATAAACTACAACGAAGTTATCTGAAAAAGCGAACAAAATTAAATAAATAAAAATATAATCATAATATATAAAATATGTACAGGAAACTTGAAACTGAAAGAGAAAAAAAATATATATATATATTTAATGAAATGCTAAAAAATGTACAAAAATTTCATATTAAGTATTTATTAAATGCCATAATATTTTTCTAAGTTAATAATTAATATATCTTTTTATTATCTTTTTATTTTTTTTTATTTTTTCAGTAAGTAATGTTAATTTAAATCAATTTTAAAATAAATTAGTTTTAAAAAGTTATGGTTTAATAGTTTTAGTTCGGAAGGAAATAATTACTGTAATGTAAATCTAATATTCATAATTCAAAATGGAGTTTCACGCGAGACAGCTTTTAATTAAGATTAAATTTCATTAATAAAATACAGTCCCTTATCAAACTTATATTGACAGAATTAAAAAAAGATAGAAATAAAATCAAAATTAAAACAATTATAACTTACTTGTTACTTTAAATTTTGTGTTAGTCATAATAATAAACCTAATCATGGCTTCCTTCCTATCATCATAGCGTAGCGGAAGTGAAGGGGTAAAAGTTTTAGTTATGTTTGAAGGTCATTCGCGTATCTGTATCACATGGCTGTTTGACGTCATAGTGAATGTAAAAAAAACTAAGACTCGAAACAAACATTTGAACTTTAACGATACTGAAACCGTTAATCTGCAGATTACCTAGTTAAAATGCGGAAAACTCTTTATTGCGCACTTTAACGGGTCATTTTAGTTAATCTGCAGATTAGCTAGGTAATCTGCAAATTAACGGATTTCGCGTTTTAACGGTAACATATATATATATGTATATATATATATATATATTTCATTCTATATTGTGAAGTTTTATTATATCATGTTTGTTCAAGAGTTTAAGAGTATAATTCATGCAACTGTTACTAGATATCTATCCATATATCAGAATTTCATATATTTATCAAATAATAACTTATATAAGATTCGGTTCGCTAAATGTATATATAGATTATATATATAATACTATATATATATATTAAAAACCCTTTCAAACATTGCATATTATAAAACCAAGTATCACACAAACAACTATAAAAAATGAATGAAGTTGACGAAAAGAAAAAATAAGCAAACCGATATTGAAGAATACAAATTCACCACTTTTTCAAGGACACTGAATGAATGTTGTATGCAAATTAGGTGATCTTTCTGTCATGCTGTATGCAAACTGCTAAAAATTTACAGCATGCAATGCCTGAAGTCACCTAAAAGACTTGAAAATAATTTCAAACAATATGTGGAAAAACCAAGAAAGAAAGAAACATATTAAACTTCAAACACCAATTTTTTCATAATAAATCTTTGAAGTGGAAAATACCATGAGAGAAATAAACTTATTAAACATAAAACACAAATCCCTTCAAAATAAATCAACCCTAAGGAAATTTAGTAAAACTAAATTTTAACTTTCTTTATTTTTGAAAAGCATGCCGAAAAAGGTAAAACACTCCAGAAGAACCATAAGACAGAAAACAGTTAAATTCACAGTTAATAAGGGAAATGAATTCATCTACTCAACGATTAAGTAAAATAATTTTTAGTTTAAATTTTAGTGTAAATAGATCTTCTAATTTTTAGTAAATAAACTTTAATGTTAAATTTTAATTATTTAATTAAATTTGAATTTATTACAGAAATTAATTTGAGTTACGCAAATTCGCAATTCATAAATATCATGTTGAGGTAGAAGTATTTCATGGATTCGAAAGAATAAGTTATAGAGAAATGAGCGCCATCTGTTAAAGTGAAAAAAAAAAAAAAAAGTGATGACTCCCCCTCCCTTTCCCCCCCCCCCCCCCAATCCTTCCCATCCGTCCAGCCAAAAAACACTACTCATCCTCCGTAATCAAGCATTATATATATATACTATGTCCACAAATTTTCGAAATTAAAACTAAATAGTTTAAATACCGCAAAATAAAATAAATAAATAATTAATAAGATAAAAAACTACTCTTTGAGCTGTATGCTTTATTATTTGTATAAAAGCTACTCAATAATAAAAAAGAAGGGGAAAAATAGTTATTAACGTTGTATTTTCATTTATTTTAAAAAAATAAAATAATAATAATAATATTCTACACTGTTGTTTGTAAAAAATGCAACACCAAAAACGAATGAGAATATCATACTGATATTTATTGGGCACATCCATTATAGTAAGAAGAACAATTGATTAAAATTTCAGAAAATTTGGAGTAACATGTACTGAGAAAACAGTACATAAAGCAGCGACCTCTGTGAGCAATAACTGCACTTATCTGTCTAGGTATTGAATCAAACCGCGATTGGATGACATGTACGGGTAGAGCACTTCATGAAGCTTTAACACGATGCCACAATTCATCGATCGTAGTTACTGAAGAGTGGTATGGAGACAATCGCTTTTCAACGATTAAACAGTCATTTTCGTTGATGCGAGATCAGGAGAATGCGCTGACCAGAGCAACGGTTGAACACATTATGTATTAAAGAAGGTCCGGACTATACAGACAACTTGCGGTCGTGCATTATCCTGCTTAAATGTGGTGCTGCGGAGGCCTTGAATATAGAGAGGAGGTGCGGGCCTTAACTCACCAGAAATTTAATGGCCGCGTTTCAGAGTGCCGGGAATGCGAACAAGAAGTAATCGAGACGTGTATCCAATGGGACCCCATACCATCACTGCAAGTGATGGAGAGTGTGACGATGCCGAATCCCAGCTGACATTGTGCATTATTGACAATGCCGTTAAATACGGATAAGGAAATCTTGATGCTGTAAACAGGATTGTGATTTGTCTGAAAGGCGACTTCACGTCATCCCTGCGTCCAGATTCATCATTAATCACACATTAAAGGCGCCCTTATCAGAGATGCAGTTTTGAGGGTAATCAAAATTTTGGTAGCCGCATACTGGGTCACCACCTGGAGTGATGGTATGTGGTACAATTGGATACACGTCTCGATCACCTCTTGTTTTGATTCCCACCACTCTGAATACCAGCCATTAAATTTCTGACGAGTTAAGGCCCTTCGCTCTGCCCTAAATTCAAGGCCTACGAAACGCAGTACTTAGGCAAGACAATGCACGACCGCAAGTTGTAAGTATTGTCCGGATCATCCTTGATACAGGATATGTCCGACTGTTGCTCTGGCCGGTCCGTTTTACTGATCTTGCACCAATGAAAATGACTGTTTAATCGTTGAAAAGCGACTGGCCCCCTTCACTCACCAGTAACTACAATCGATGAATTATGGCATCGTGTTGAAGCTTCATGAAATGCTTTACCTGCACATGTCATCCAATTGCTATTTGATTCAATGCGTAGGCAGGTAAGTGCAGTTATTGCTCACAGAGGTCGCTGCTTTATGTACAGTTTTCTCAGCACATAAATACTCCAAATTTCCTGAAATTTCAATCAATTGTTCTTCTTACTATAATGTATGAGCCCAATAAATATCATTATGATATTTGCATTCCTTCTTGGTGTTGCATTTTTTACAAACAGCAGTTTACATATTTTAGAAAATAATTTATTGAGAATTCTTTCTTTCTATATACATCTAAGATTATTGTGACGAGAATAGAAGCTATATGCTTCATTTACAGAGTTTTAGAATTTTTATTGACTTCTTTTAGGCCTATTCTTCTCTTGTCATAAAGTAATGGAACTTTCTTGAGGGAGTAAAGCTCTATCAGGGATGGAACACGGGCGCAGAATTCATACCACTCTCAATGTAAGAAAATTTTCTACTTGTTAAATCAACGATATTATAGGTAGAGAAATTTCTTAAACGGATTCCGGTATGAATTCTGCGCCCGTGTTCCATCCCTGCTCTATGTATTTTTACTGTGTTAGAAACAAAATATTTGTCCACTGATTTGGAAGATTAATATTTTTAACCCAGGTCGATGGAACAGATAAGAACTAGACGTCACATGCTTTTGAAAATATACCTGCCGCCCTATGTTTGTCTTTTTTCCCTATCGAAAGTCTGGTGTCGTCACTAAAAAAAAAAATACACATCGCAAGCGGCAACACTCTACTAGAAAGCAAAGCTTTGGACTGGACACTCAGCAGTTCTTTGCACCACCCAATTCACTTGCCAATTGTTTTATTCTAAAAATTCATATTTAATAAGGTCATCTTATGATATTGTTGCATATAATAGTACGCAGCGTAATACAAAAGACGGGAAAAGCTATAATTTTATATCGATTTCCACAAAAGAACGAGAATTTATCGAAATAATGCATGCGAAGATAGCAGAGAAAAGATTAAAAAAAAAAAAAAAAAAAAAAAGAAAAAAAGAAAAAGAAAGAGAGAGAGAAAACAAGAATTTGTAGAGATTTTTTTTTTTCAGAAAATGATTATATGGATTATATGAGAGATGTATTCAAAAATAAGTTAAATGATTCATGAGAAATTTCATAATAAGTTTACATAAATTAAGCTATCCGCTTTCATGCAACACAACAAATAGTTAAATAAATAAATAAATATAGTAATAATATTAAAATAAGACACATAATTGTGTCTACATCATTTGAAATTTTATATGTATGATGGCTGTAAGAAAATAAATAAAGTTAAAAAAAAAAAAAAAGTTAAAATTAAATAAAAAATTAAATTAATGTGGTAACCGCAAGTAAGGAACGCAAATTCACATTTTAAAGAGAAGAATCGGTTTATTTTGTTCATTTTTACATATTTAAATCAAAAGATAACTATTAAATTACAGTAAATGTATTAAAAAATAAAATAATAATTTTTTTTTTTTTTAAATAGAATTTAATTTAGTACTCACGTGCTACTTTTAATTCAAGCTTTTTTATTAGAAATTTATAACTTCTTCGATTGTATAATAGATTATTTCATAATAAACAAAATTCAAGATGATGTCCTGCTGTAAATGAGGATAATGATGTTTTCTTCCTGCGTGAAAATATAGGACTGCGGTCCTAAAAAATTGATGAAACAACGATCTCATGTTTGCCTATTAATTATATAGATAAATGAAAAAAAAAAACTATTATGACATCAGTTTTATTCGAATACTTTTTAGACTCTGGTAATGATTTTATTACCTTTTAAACCGGGAAAGTATTAAAAAACTGTTTTGGGGGCAACATTGTTTCTTTCTTTTTAAAAAATTTAACGTTAAAATGGGGTTTTATTTAATATCTTTAGAACTAAGGATCTTACTGCGACGTTAAATAGATATTTGTCCGATTGATAAGTATGCCAACATTTGTAGCGATGGATGGAACAGTTTTCTTTTAAATAATTAAAACCTGGTATAACACGACGTTTATTTTATCAAAATAGAATCGCGTTCCAGATTTTTTTTTTTTTTTTTTTTTGGAGTGGTCGTACTTCATACCGTTTGGAAGGCCTCTTGCTTATTATTATATGTAATATATATGTATGTATATATATATTGTAAAAAGTGACCTTCCAATTTATTAGAAAAGCAAAGTTTTTGATCAGTACATTTTGCCTGTTTTAATTTATACTTCAAAAACTTGGTCTTTAACATGTAAAGCTATACAAAAATTTCAAATAACTCAGAGAAGCATAGAGAGATGCATATTAGGATTCACCGAAAGAGACAAAAGGAGAAACACTTGAATCAGGAAACAAACAAAAGTTACTGACGATATTTCTTGAGTCAAGAAGTTAAAATGGAGCTAGGTTGGGTTCTTGCGAGAAGAAATGATGATAGATGGATCACTAAAGTTTCATTTTGGATGCCGAGAGATAAGAAAAAACCGAGGAAGAGACACTGTGTCGTTGGAGTGATGATATTGTGAAGTTTAGAACGAGCAGAATGGAGATGAACTACAGAGAATAGGGCAGTATGGAATCACCTAAGAGAGGCCTTCATATTGCAGTAGATGATAAAGGCTGAAATTGATGTTTGACGCTGATATAACGACGGAATATATAATGTAACACATAACTGCTTCATTTGAATTTCAATAGCATTTAATTCATCACCATGCATTCTCAATTTCGAAGTAGTTTAATCAAATAAACCTGCAAAATGAATTTCAACTATTCGAAATATATACATACATTATTCTTAATTTAAACTCATGTTTTATAATTATATATATATATTTATGTATATGGTATTATTTGTTAGTTTTAAATTGCGAAAAAAAATTTCACACAAATTTAATTTCAGCCTCTATCTATTAAACATTTAAAAAATTTACTTTTGAGTACTGCATCGTTTTTGGCAAAATTTTATAAAATCTCGTTCCCGTTAGTAAAATATAGATAATCAAAAAAATTTTGTTTATTCCTTTGTTTTTAAATCTTACAGCATTAACTATGAAAAGCCATGGCTTGCTAATACTTTGCTTTCAGAAAGTGCGGAAATTATAAAAAATCAAGTACCACATTTTTTACTTCTGTGTTTCTTGCTACGTCATCAGTATTTCTGGTTCTACTCTTTCGAATTTGGTGACCAAGCCCTCATCATACTCTCCAGCTCTGCTTTTAGCCCCTGCTTACTACAGTTCTGTATTCGCTACGTCCTGGGTTATAGGTGCGGTATGTTGTAAATTACGCCCTAGGTTGCCGATGTATAATAAGTCTTCATTTGGTGGTATGTACTATGTCCTTGTTTGCATGTGTGTATTATGTTCTTACTTGCGGGTGTGTAATGGATTTTAATTTGCCGTTGTGTATTTCGTCTTCATTTGCCTGTGTGTAAAAGGTCTTGATTTGCCGGTGTGTATCACGTCTTCATTTGCCTGTGTGTAAAAAGGTCTTGATTTGCCGGTGTGTATCACGTCTTTATTTGCCTGTGTGTAAAAGGTCTTGATTTGCCGGTGTGTATCACGTCTTCAATTGCCTGTGTGTAAACTGTCTTGACTTGCCGGTGTGTATCACGTTCTCATTTGCCTGTGTGTAAAAGGTCTTGATTTGCCGGTGTGTATCACGTCTTCATTTGCCTGTGTGTAAAAGATCTTAACTTGCCGGTGTGTATTAGATCCTAAAAGGGTGGCGTGTGTAATTTTTCTTTTATGCTGTATTTATCAGTATATAATCCGTGCATTAATTTTATGCATGTCACCATATTTTTAATTTACCAATTTCGTTTTTTCTCAAAGCTAGATAAAATACATAGTTTTACATTTAAAATATGTAGTTATCTGTACAATTATACAATGCTATATAAATAACTGAGCTGCCCTTTATGCGTCCGTAAAATTATTTATTTTTGACGTTTCAGGTGTAAAAAAAAGATCTTATTCTGGATATTAGACACTAAATACTTTTTATGGTACCAAATAATTGATTTTACTTTATTACACACTAGCCGCTTTTAGTGGCCAACTGTTTCGCTACACATGTAACTTATAACAGTGCAAGTCTCTTACTCGAGAGTTTTGTAGTGCTATAAGCACTAATCGAGTGTTTTGCTTTAATGAACTGCAATAATGATAAACATTATCAGGCTTTTGGTGTGCCGTAAAAAATACTGACTCTAATGCAAACTCCTGTTCATAAATGTCCGTGGTGTTTTCTTTCCTTGACAGACATTACCAGACTGTTCGCGTATCTTGAAAAACCCCACCGTTCATATTTCTACTTGCTAATCTTACCAATCTGAGGTATTGCACCCGAGTCACTTATATAACTTGAATTAAAATCATTATAGTAAAATATTAAATAATTTATCATCGCGAAAATTTCCGTTCTGCATAACATTTAAAAGTAAATAACCTCTCCCCCTTACCCCCTCCCTCCTCAAAATAAAAAGGGGGGGGGGGTCTTTTTTCATGACGTAAGTTTTTGCCAACCCTAGGAAACAAAGTTTAAAAAGAACATACAAATATACCATACTTATAAAAATATTAATATAAACGTAAATTATTTATTATTGCTAAAATTTCATTTCGATATAAAGTATAAAAATGAATTCAAACAAATGCCTTTTTTTTTCCCCTTTTCTTTTTATTTTAATGGTGAAAATTTTACAAAATATTCCATTTTCACAGGCAAGTATAAAGAAAATTACAGAGTATATGCATCATAATTTATTTAATATAGTTATAATAGTTGTAAAAAACCTAAGGCACCCATAAATTTATAGTCCACAATAAATTCATATTTTGACCTCTAGGGGCGCTGTGAAGCACGTTAAAATAGCATTAAAACCATTCAACCATTTAAATGCACAATATATCATAAATCCTTTCATAACAAGAATTTTAATAAAATTTTCGCCGTAAAGAGATGCTGGAAATTTTTTCTTTTTCCTTCTTTCTTTCTCTTTTTTTTTTTTTTTTTTTTTTTTTACATAACAAAACACTAATTTCACTTCATAAAATGGTTATAAATAATTACTTTTAATGAACATTATTTATTCATATAAATTAATTATTAAATACAGTTGACAATTTTCCACCTAAAATAAAATATTGTAATAATTATTGATTAAAAATATTTAAAAGGTATTAAATCTAGCTGTTAAATAACTATTGTGTATATGCACATAAAACCTACAAAATGTGTACAGTAAGTATCATTAAAAAATCATATGTCAGCACTACTGATAATATAAATATTAAATAAGTATTAACAAATTCATCTAACCGGACTACATTCTTTAATAAACAAGGTTAAAATTTGCATGTAAAAATTAAATACTAAACAAGTATAAAAAAAGCATTTATAAAATCATTTTTAGGCAAATTCTATTATTCCTTTTCCTTTTATGTTGAGATTTCTTTTTGCAAAGAATTAAAGAACCTAATTTATAGAAAGCATAATAGCCCCAAACTAAGTAGGTTTCAAAAACTACTTTACTATTAACGTGGGAAAAAAAGTACAGTTTACTACAACGTAGTAAATAGTAATTATTAACCCCTCCTTCATAAACAGGTTTCCCACCTGTTCATTCATCAATCGCCTGATAAGTATTTTTACCGACCAAACGAGGACCTAAGATTTTCTATCATACACTACACACTTCCATTCTACCTTCCGTCTGCGACACACAATCTAGATACACACTTTGCTTCAAAATACCTCCAAATGAAGACTTCCTAAATTTTTTATTCTGTTAATGTCCAGATACTAAAAATCCATTATTAAATAGTATAAGATGCGAATCTTAAATTTTGGCAATTGGGGACGTCCCCATTTGCGTGTGTGTCCCGAGTTTGAAGGTGTGTATACACACGGAAGTCCCCGATTCGCACCCCTTGCCAACACACACACACACACACACACACATATATATATATATATAATCAGTGAAACACACAGTGTTGCCAGATCTGGCGGATTTTTTATTCAATAATCACCCATAATTTTTAATTGTAACGTTGGCCTAAACACTTCGAAGATTGATAGTCCATTATGTGCATAAAATATCACTTCTCAAAATTATTGGTGATTATTGAATAAAAAATCCGTCAGATCTGGCAACTCTGGAAACAGCATCCTTCGTATAATGGGATTTCACAGAAATATCTCACATAGTACGTTTCGCTTTTTACTCAGTGCGTTTTACATACTATACACATTATTCTAGGACATTTTTTACTTTTTTGTCAGATTTTGTGCATGCAATGTGTATTTTCTCCCGTTAATAAACACTCTAATACGTGTGAATTTAAACTGTACCAGTAACTCATGATGTTGTGATTTCCTTGTTAACGGCCCTCTTCATTTATCGTCGCTGGAAGCCCAAGTCAATGTAATTCTATGTGCAATTTTCTTTACTTATAACTCATTAACTGATACATATTTTTAAATTCTGTTTTCACACTCAGAAAATTAACAACTATTAAATTGACGGACATTTATTAAAAACGATTTTTTTTTTTTTTTTTTTTTTTTTGAAGTTGTACAATACGAATTTACAATATGTAAAATTCTTCATTTTCCAGTTTCAAAAAAAAATATTATCTAAAAAAAAAAAAAAAAAAAAAAAAAAAAAATATCTGTTTTCAAAAAAGGTCCGTCAATTTAACAGTTGTGAACATTGTCTGAATGTGAAAACAGAATTTAAAAATATGTATTAGATAATGAGTTATAAGTAAAGAAATTTTTTCTTGGAATAACATTGGCTCTGGTTTCCGGCAACGATAAGTGAAGAGGATCCTTAAATGTCTGGAGTTAATCCCGCCCTTGATCATGCTTCAATATATTTATATTACTAAAATATACCTATTGATAATATATATATATATATATATATATATATACTAGCTGTTACCCGCGACTTCGTTCACGTAGAAATTTTGATGTGTATGTGTGGGAACTGACGGTTTGATCATAATATGTAATGTAATGAAACCTTATCATTGTGGTGCTGTGCAAAATAGAGTCTGATAAAGTATACTCAAAAAAATTTGTAACTCATTGAAAGATCTACGGGAAAAATATACAATTTATTTTTATTTTAATACCGATCTGTATACAACATTAAATGACTTATTATTTTCCGTCAACACATGCAAGTTCTGGGCACTTGAAACACGTGAACAACCAACATATAATTGACCGTGTGAGAAGCATGGAGTTCCTAAATGAATGCCTGCCACTTTTAAGGTTTGCCCCTGGGATTTGTTGATCGTCATTGTAAAAGCCAATTTCAATGGAAATTGCAATCTCTTGAATAGAAATGGCAAGTTGTTGGGAATAATAGGTATGCGGGGAATCAAAACGCTGTCTCCTTTAGCAGCTCCTGTAATAATGGTACATTTTATAATATTAATACCCAGCTCTGTGATACAACTCGTCTCTTGACTTCTAGCTACTTTCATAGCCCGAGCTTTATTATTTCTGTTGGAAAGATTAGATTTGCGTTTCCCGGGCATTTCGAAAAACTATCAAATAATAATAATAATAATAAAACCCTTAAAAGGGAACTAAAAACAAAGTACTACTATGAAATAATAACAAATCAAAAGAATTAAAACTACTAACAAATAAAAAGTAAATCATAATTCAAAAAAGTAAGAAAACGCACGTTAAATGACAAAGTGAAATAAAAAGTTAAAAATGAGAATAGTAATTAACCAAAAATATTGAACGTGTGATGCTTTCTACTTATCTATATAATATTTCTTTAACGTGGTCCAATAGGGCAGTTCCTTGTTTGTAAACAAACATCTCAACTTTTATGAGTGGTTGGCAAAAAGGCTTGGGAAAAGCATAGCGATGGAGGATCACCAATATAGTAAATTGCGCGGGAAAGTCGAGCGCGCTTTTTTGCCAACCACCAGACGTCACGAGGAAATGCTCTATTACGATATACATGGGGATAAAAAATAATATTTATAAATGGACAATATTTACACACGTGGAATAAGCTCAATAATTTAATAAGAAAAACTGACGACATTTGTCTGGTAAGAGTATTTTATATACTTCATGCTTAGTTAATAGTAGTTGGTATATAGAAAAATAAATAAATTAATTAATGTGTAAACTTGATCATGGTACAGCCTTAATGCCCTTGGCGACTTTTGAATTTTTGTTGCCGTTTTAGACCAAAATAGAATTTATACGATTATTGTTCCTATACGCAAGAGAAGTGTGACGTCACTGACCGTCCGTGGATGCAAGAAATTTGATTTCCTATGTTAATCGCCCATTGGATTTTTTGTAAAAAATTATTAAAAATCGAGGAAAATTATTTCCCGATTTTAATCCCCATATTTGGATATATATATATATATATATGCAATTAATTATCATGTGCATGTGTTAGATTGAGTTATTTTGCTGTCAAATTGACAACATTTTAATTTTAAATTTCAAAACTCTGTCGTTCTTGGCGCTTATTGTATTTGGTGATCAAACACGTAATACGAAAATATACACGCCAGATGCATATTTTCGTAATATGCATAGTACGAAATATTGTTTCATATTATTCATTACTATCTTAATATAAGTTGTTAAAATAACTATGATTTTTGAAAGGAATTAAAATATGTTTGCCAGATAATTTGGCGATATTTTTTTTTTCTGCAAAGGATGACTGATATCAAATCTATTCCGCTGCAACATATTAGTATCTTTATCAGACACTTTATTTAGACATTTGAAAACAAATTTGACATCAAATTATGATAGAATATTTATCACTTTCCTTTTAATTAGTATATTAGTTGGATATTTATTGTGCAAATATCATCCTTTGAAATGAAATGTTTGTGTTTTTAATCGAATATGGAAGTTTGCCATTTTTTTCTAGAGTTTTGAAATTAAAAATTCAAATTTTGTCAATTTTACAACAAAAATAACTTAATCTAACGCATAGCCATGATAACTAATACATATCTATACCTAAATATGGGAATTAAAATCGAGAAATAATTTTCCTCGATTTTTAATAATTTTTTACAAAAAATCCAATGGGCGTTTAACATAGGAAATATTTTTCTTGCATCCACGAACGGCCAGTGACGTCATCACTTCGCTTGCGTATTTCTTTCTATCTTTTCCTTGGCAAAAAATGTCCGATCTACTTCAGCATCAAAATAAAAAAAATTGTCCAGAATTATCAATAACAAAATACCTTTAATATAATGATGAATTAGCTTTTATGCCAAGCGTGTTCATCCGCCGTACTAAAAAAAAAAAAAAAAAATCTGAAGTTGAGGTATATAAAAAAATGCTATGAAATAAAATTCAGAAGAAATATCTTAGATTTGTAATATTACTATTTTATTTTAAAATTATAAAGTGTCATTTTCTCATCGACCAATTTAACATTTAGTAATTTTTTATTTTTCGCGTGAAAGCATATTTCATTTTATGTTGAAAAATAAATAAATAAAAATACCTCGTAAACTTTTTTGGCAACAATTAAAAATTTAAATGGCTTTTATTAAGTCAATTACCGGTTTATTATTTTCAAAATTACCGGTTTCTTTTTTAAAAATCTAATCAAATTTTCGGTATAAATAGTAGCCTATGTTCTATTCCAGACTATTCTACATCTCTGTACCAAATTTCATCCAGAACCGTTTAGCCGTTGTGGCGTGATTGAGTAACAAACATCCATCCATCCAAACTTTCGCATTTATATATTAGTAAAGATATATATATATATATATATATATATATATATATATATATATATCGGGAACTATAAATCAGTGAACTTATCCTAAAATCTTTGCACGACGTACATTTATTTAAAATATATGATATTTCTCAATGCGCATGTCGTAAATCCCTTTACTGTGCGCAAAAACGATATAGAAAGCACTTCATTCAGAGTTTACTATCTCTGGCAAATTAGCACACTTTCATATTCACGTTATGCGCTAACTAAATGAGGCGCCCTTCAACTAAATTTCAACTTCAAAAAGGGGTCAAAAGGACAGCTTAGTAGGAGAGCAAGGATTCAGTTATTTTTTTATTATTTTATCACCATCGCTAATGAGTTGCTTAAGTTATTTGCCTAAATGCAAGTGCATTTACGAAGTACTTCCAGTAATATGTAAAAGTTTTTTCTGAGAACAATAACTTTGCAATATCCATAGAAATAACATCTATTTTTTGTTAATTTTTAATTTAAAGATTCTGTACATTTAAGACACGTAAATGCCTTAAAATATAGATTAGACGTTATATATATCTTAAATTAAAACAGAAATATATCTGAAATACCAATTTAAACACAAAAATGTCTGAAACACATAAATACGCGAATTTCAGGCAGCAAACGCGTTTGAATTTTCAGACACTTGCATTACTTAGAAAATTGTTCATATGTAATCTACTTTAAGAAAATATACTTATCCTACTTCTTTCCACATTCAATAAATATATTATTATTTTATACAATAAGCAGTTAAGCTACTTAAACTATGGTACCTTTATGAAATTAAATTTTTATGGAATAATACTCTAGGGATGTGAATGATATTTGCATGCTATTATCTTTAGCATAATTCATAAACAACATATTTAGACACAAAGTTTATTTCGTTAAAAAAAAAAAAAAAAAAAAAAAAATCTTTGTCTTTAAAGCTTTTTTATATTAAAAGAAAAAATGTGAAGACGGACGTAGCAAGTAATTTGTAGATAAGAAATCGAATTTCTAAGTGAACAATCATGAATAGTTTGTGCATAACATTTTAATAAATTTTCCTGTATTCATGATTATAGTTTGTTTTTATTTAAATATCACTTTAAGGAAAAAAATTGTTATTATCGAGAGATGCAACCTTCACATACATGTTATGCATTATTACAAAATTCTAGACCTCTAGATATGAAATTTAAGATAATAATATTTATTAAGTTTCAGATACCATACTATCAATAGTTTTATGGCAAAAATTAGAAATAAAACATAACACTGCGGTTTTTTTCGCGAATACTGCAGTATATTTTACTATAAAAACACGTATTAATGTATTCGACTGTGGCGTGATTGGCAAATGCTTGGCTCGAGGTTTCAGTTACCTTGGACAGTGTGAGTTCGAATCCCAACGCCGGATAATGGGACTTTTATATATATAAATAATTCATTAATGCTCTAAACATTTCTAAAATCTCTTTTTAACACAAAAACATAATCGCACACCATATTTATTTATTACCATGTATTTATTAACTTCGATTCTTGTTTGTATGTATGTTTGTTTGTTTAATTGTCCAGTGCAAATCTTGTAATCGATTTTTAACTAACTTCCCGACTAGGTAAATATTTGAAAATTTCAGGACAGCTCACAACACGATGACAACCATTTTTCTAATAATTTTAGTCAACTATTTCAGGTCCTTCGGCAGCGCTTATATGATTCGACAGAAAATTTATTTAACTAACTTCCCGACTAGCTGGAAATTTGAAACTTTCAGAATAGTTCAGAAGACAGTGAAAATGCATTTTTTTATATCTTTAGCCAACTGTTTCGGGTTTCTTTGAGTAGAGTAAAAGTTAAGCAAATTATCACCAAAAGAATGAGCTAGATTTTAGGTATTTTAGTTATTACAGAGTTAAAATTTCACAAGAGATTTTTCACATACCAAATATTTTATTTGGGGATCCAACAATTTAAACTATATTGCAAAAGTTCTTTTTTATGAAAAATTCCTTGTGGGCTTGTAACTCGAACATATTATTATTTATTTCCTAAGATTTGTGAGATCCAAGTTTTTTTTTTTTTTTTTTAAGGGAAAAAAAAAAAAAAAAAAAAAAAACTAAACTTTTGCAATGTGCTTTAAATATTTCGATCTCCAAATTAAAATTGTGGCATGTGAAAATCCCCTTATTAAATTTCAACTCTGAAAAATATCTAAAATATACCCCATTCTTTTGCAGATAATTTGCTTAATTTTCACTCTATTCAAATGAACTTGTGACATAAATTGCCCAAGATTTCAACGTGTAAAATAATAATAATAATATGTATATTTTGAACATGCGCATAGATAGATAGATATGCTTTTATATCAGCGAATATCAAACGTGTGAATTTTATGTTTCAGGGGGGAGTAATGTTTTCTAATGTTTTGTCAAGTTTTCAGTATCTCTTCTAAAATTTTATTTAAATTCATTCTTGTTATTAATTTTTTCGGCAAGCTTTTTGTTTATAATTTTTAAAACATTAATTATAAATGAATCTGCACAAATAATTGTGCAATCCCCCCCCCCCCCAAAAAAAAAAAAAAAAAAAGAAAAAGAAATAAAAAAATAAAAGTGCAAATGTAGAACATAATAAGCGCAACAATGTGTTAAAATTACAAGTCATTTGTAACATTTTTATGACACAGAGTTATCCAAAGTATTTGTGCTTTTCTTCAATTTATATTTAATTCCCAGATTACATTCCGAATTAAATCGGCAGTGAAAAATATGAGTATAAATATTCTTTAGATGTCTGAAGTTTAAAGTCATTGCGTCCAGTATTGTTTTTTTTAGAGAATCGAAAAAATGTCAAAAATAAATTAATAAATCTAATAAGTTGATCATTTACAGTGGTTTTTTTAATTATTCTCTTTTGGAGGGGGAAAAAAGTTTTTTATAGAAGACTTCATTGGTTGATTTAATTTTCACAGTTTTTCCCGCGTTTTCTACTTTGTCACCCAATTACTACATGGTGGTCAGAAAAACATGATAGAAAGTAAGCGATCATTGTGGAAAAAAGACAACATGCAAGAACAGGAAACATATTTTATTGAATAAAGATATGAATAACATTTAATATACAAGATGCTTAAAATGTCTACCGTCCCCGACTATAATGTTATAAAGCCGGTTCCGAAACTCTGTCATAATGCGCTGGAGTGTGCCGTAATCAAGTGCATCAATCTCACTTCTGATAGCCAATTTTAGGTCTTCCAGTGAATCAGGGCTATTCCTATAGATTCTAACCTTGATGTAACCCCATAAGAATAAGTCGCACGGATTTGGGTCCGGACTGTATGGGGGTCCACTCTATCCCGTGCCTCGTGAATTTCTCCGCATCCAATCCAATCAAACGCTCACGAAACGTCGTTTCAAGCCACGTGAAGACGTCAGAAGTTTTTTGGGGACGAGCCTCATCTGGCTTGAACCAGTACCGGCGTGTCCTGTTGAGATGGCCCGAATCAGGGCCAAAGTAACTCTAGCAACTCTCGATACTTCACTCCTGTGACCACACCATCAATAAATATCGGACATATTATCTGCTTCGACGATATGGCACACCACACCATGACCCTTTCTGGATGCAGTGAAGAGATCGCGCTGAGATGAGGATTTTCCGTACCTCAGTGGCGCCAGTTTTCTTTGTTCACGAAACCATTCAACTGAAAATGGGTCTCATCACTGAACCAGATCTTGTATTCACTGATGGAACCATTTTTAAGTTCCTCGATTATGTGGTTTGCGAAATCTCTCAGTTGCACAGTATAACCCCCCCCCCCCCTCTTTAGCGGCTGTCACATTTGGATCTTGTATGGACACAATCCTACTGCTTTCATTAGCCTTTGTAATGATGTTTTGGATATGCTTAATTGTTGGGCCGCCTGTCGAGTGGAAGTGGTTGGCTGATCCTCAAAGTATGCGCGTGCAGTCTCCCTGATGTCGTCAGTAACAACTGCTGATTTTCGTCCCGACGCCTTTCTTTTTGCATCCTAAACACTCCCTGTAGATTCATATCTGTCCATCAACCTGTAAACAATGAAAATCAGTGGGAGATTAGGACCATTACATCAGTCATCTGATGGCTTAAAAATCACTGCGACTTTAGAGTGCTATAACTTACTGCGTGATTATCTCTTCACTAAGCGTCCTTTTCGTTTTGAACTCTGAACGACATGTCCGTCGAACGGGGGCATTACATCGGTTATTCTCATAAAATTTTCTTACGTTATAGAATCGATCTTAAAAGGTTTGTGATTCTATATTGCTTATTCTTAATTTCCGGTAATTAAGCATTCAACTGAAATGTCACTATATGTGCTATTATAATATCGAAGAATTATATTTGCATCAATACATTTGAAATCAAAAACTTAAAATACTTTCTATCATGTTTTTCGGACCACCCTCTAGCTACTGCTGCACACTATGTCTTTGTTTGACCAAACTATCAAGCTGCTAGTCACTGTGATGAAAGATTACCTCAGAACAAGGGCGTGTGTATAAGCCTTTGAAAAACGTTAACACAAATTTATGAAACGAAATTTTCTTTATTTCTGACATGGATTCTGGACGTTTAAGCGTTTAAATAAGAAAAGCCTTGCTAAAATTTAGTGCTAGAATTTTTTCTGAAAGCTTGTGCACCTTTGTTCAGAAGTAATCTCGTGAATATCTAATTATTTTATATGTTTTAAATAATTAATTAGATATTTTTAAAAGTTCCCTAAGTACTCTCGTTTTTTGTAAGACTCTTCAACCAGTATTTTTTAAGCAATAAATTTGTTATTAAAGACATTATTAAAAAACTGCCACACAAAATTAATGGTAGCGAAAACTAAAAAAAAAAAAAAAAAAAAAAAGACCGTTTAAACTCTGTGCTATCTCGGTACTACACCGAGCTGTGTCAGATATACATACAGTTTAGTTTTTTTTCTCAGTTGTATCATTTGAGTCCTTAATAGAACATATATCTGATTCTTATTTATTCATCCTGCTATGCTCAAGAGTGAAAAAGTGTGAACTTTTAAAATATTGACATTTAACTATTCACTTACTCATCTTACGGATAAATTTTTTAGGTGTTCAAGTGTGACGTTGTAGAAAAAACGACATTCGTAACCACAATTATATATAACTAGCAGGCTACGCCCGCTTCGCTGGTCATTTTTAAATGAATCACTATAGTTGATGAATTCTCGAATTGCATTAATTTTTATCATGCAAAAAAAAAAAAAAAAATTGTGATTGGAAAAAATGTCGCATCCAGTCTCCACTGCCTTTGGCATCGCAGGCCATTGTGTGCTCCATTTATGTTCGAAACTCTTAATGAATCACTATATTATCGTAAGGGAAAAACATAAACATAAAATACAAAAAAAAAAAAAAAAAAAAAAAAAAATCTTCTCTCGTCGGTGGAATAATCGGTCCGGGCCCCCACTGCCTGCGGCAGCTTATAGAGGCGCACGCAGTGCGCATATGTTCCTTCACCTATCATTCTTGCCCCTCCTAAATATTTTAGACTTTAAAAAATACTCTCAATCGTTCTCTCGGGCTTTTAAACCAAATAATGCCAATTTACAACATTCTATCTGAATTTCTTTATTTTTACCACTTTGTCCACCCCCTTCCTGCCCCTCGTTATAATTCTGTGCTTTCGAAAATATCCGCAATCGATTTATCTGGCCTCAAAACCTAGCAACACTAATTTTCAGCACTCTAACTTTTATTTATATATTTTTGCCCCTTCACACCCTCCCCTTCCCGTTTATCCTAATAATTTTACAAATTCGAAAATATTCGCAATCGATTTGTATGTATCAAAAGCCTAACTCTAAAAATCTAACTCTAAAAACTCTATCAAAAACCTAACGTGACCTAACTCTATTTTTAATTTTTTGCCCCTCCACCCCCCTTTCCATCCCTCCTAATAACTTTACAAATTCGGAAATATCCGCAATCGATTTGTAAGTATCAAAAACCTATATATACCAACTTTGTACGACCTAACTCTATTTTTTCCCTCTGCCCTCACCAATTTCCGCCCCTTTTAATAGCTTTACAAATTCGAAAATATCCGTAATCGATTTGTAGTTATCAAAAACCTCTATGTACCGATTTTGAAAGGTCTAACTCTATTTTCATTTTTTCCCTCCGCCCCCCCCCCTTTTCTGACCCTCCTAATAACTTTACACTTTCGAAAATATCGTTATTCAACTTGCAGGCATCTAAAACCTATCTGTACCAATTTTGAACGGTCCAACAGTATTTCTATTTTTTTTTTTTTTTTTTTTTTTTTGCCCCATAGTCTCCCCTCCCCCCTTTCGAGCCCCACCTGGAACGAATTTCTAAAATAAAATAAATTAGTTTTTATGTATTTGTGGGAGCTATATTTTAGAGCAAAAATCTCACATATATCTTTTTCTGTTTGCGATATAAAGGATTATATCAAATCACGTTTTTCCCCCTCTCTTCCCTCTTGGGGGCTGAATTTCTAAAATTCCAGAAATTGGGTTTTAGGTATTTCTATTAGCTGTATATTAGAGAAAAAATTTCACGTATATCTGTTTTCTTTGTTTAAGATATATAAAAGTATGTGAAACCACATTTTGCGCATGTGAAATCACGTTTTGCTAGCTCCACCTCCCCCCCCCCTCCCGCCTTGGGCAATGAATTTTTGAAATTCCGGAAATTGTTTTTTAGATATTTGTGTTAGCTATATTTTAAAGCAAAAATTTTACGGTTATCTGTTTTTTTTTTTTTTTTTTTTTTTCTTTGAGATATGAAGGTTTTTGTGAAATCACATTTTGCCCCTCCCCCTCCCCCCCCCCATTTTGGAGGCGACTTTCACAAAAATCACTTTTTAGGGGATGCTTACACTATGTGTTCTATAATCTGTCCCAGTTTCGAGTCAGTGGATTCAGTAGATTTTCCTGCGCGTTGATGAGTCAGTGAGTGAGTGGAAGTACTCTTTTATATGTATAGTTTGTATTTTAGATTGGGAATAATAAAGTTTAAATAGTATATTATAGAAAGAATTAAAATGGTAATTTGATAGAATTTTCTAGAAATTAAAAAAAGAACGAAGGGTAATGAACAAGGAATGATTAGTTATATAGGATTCCTGTCAGTGTAGCGACAATTATCTTCAATTCGGAATAATTGGTATTAATTTTGTGATTATGAATAAAAAATGTGTTATCTAGAAAATTTATCATTAAAATATTAGGTCTACCAGAAAGTTCTGTCCTTTTTGAATTAATAAAATGAACATTTGAATTTAACAAATCTATGTAGTACTTTATCAGATATCATCTTGAGAGTTACAAGAATACCTTAAATATTATCGAAGATAAATTTCCGATGTTACTATTTTAATTAAAAAAAAAAAAAAAAATACGTGTGGCACTGGAGGACTGCCACGGTAAAGCTATTGCATAGCATTTTTTATCAACTTATGCAATTATAATTATTTATTTATTTTATTTATGCAGTATTTTTTTTTTTTTTTTTTTAAATTCAAGTTTTTTCTTTGATATTAATTCAAGTTGCACTTTTTGAGCGTGGTGACAGATAAGAAAACAAATTTTTTCTTTTATTGAATAAATGAGAATATATCCGCAATGAGAATATATCAAAAATATCCGCAATCGATTTGTAGGTATCGAAAACCTCGATGTACCAAATTTGAATGATCTAACTCTATTTTTTGAGAAAAAGTATTTTAATAGGTTTTTAAAGGCCTGCAAGTCGAATGGGGATATTCAAGTTTTTTCTTTTGATATAATTTCAAGTTACACTTTTTGAGCGTGGTGACCGATAAGAAAACAAATTTTAATAGAGAAAAGGTATTTAATAGGTTTTAAAGGCAGCAAGTCGAATGGGGATATTCCAGTTTTTTTCTTTGATATTAATTCAAGTTAAACTTTTTGAGCGTGGTGACCGATAAGAAAACAAATTTTAATAGAGAAAAGGTATTTAACAGGTTTTAAAGGCCTGCAAGTCGAATGGGGATATTCAAGTTTTTTCTTTGATATTAATGAATAAGATAACAATAATGATAAGAAAACTGATATTAATGAATAAGATAACAATAATGATAAGAAAACAAATTTTAATAGTGAAAAGGTATTTTAATAGGTTTTAAAGGCCTGCAAGTCGAATGGGGATATTCAAGTTTTTTCTTTGATATTAATTCAAGTTACACTTTTTGAGCGTGGTGACCGATAAGAAAACAAATTTTAATAGAGAAAAGGTATTTAATAGGTTTTAAAGTCCTGCAAGTCGAATGGGGATATTCAAGTTTTTTCTTTGATATTAATGAATAAGATAACAATAATGATAAGATAACAATAATGATAAGTAAACAAATTTTAATAGAGAAAAGGTATTTTAATAGGTTTTAAAGGCCTGCAAGTCGAATGGGGATATTCAAGTTTTTTCTTTGATATTAATTCAAGTTACACTTTTTGAGCGTGATGACCGATAAGAAAAGAAATTTTAATAGAGAAAAGGTATTTAATAGGTTTTAAAGGCCTGCAAGTCGAATGGGGATATTCAAGTTTTTTCTTTGATATTAATTCAAGTTACACTTTTTGAGCGTGGTGACCGATAAGAAAACAAATTTTAATAGAGAAAAGGTATTTAATAGGTTTTAAAGGCCTGCAAGTCGAATGGGGATATTCCAGTTTTTTTCTTTGATATTAATTCAAGTTAAACTTTTTGAGCGTGGTGACCGATAAGAAAACAAATTTTAATAGAGAAAAGGTATTTAACAGGTTTTAAAGGCCTGCAAGTCGAATGGGGATATTCAAGTTTTTTCTTTGATATTAATGAATAAGATAACAATAATGATAAGAAAACAAATTTTAATAGTGAAAAGGTATTTTAATAGGTTTTAAAGGCCTGCAAGTCGAATGGGGATATTCAAGTTTTTTCTTTGATATTAATTCAAGTTACACTTTTTGAGCGTGGTGACCGATAAGAAAACAAATTTTAATAGAGAAAAGGTATTTAATAGGTTTTAAAGGCCTGCAAGTCGAATGGGGATATTCAAGTTTTTTCTTTGATATTAATGAATAAGATAACAATAATGATAAGATAACAATAATGATAAGTAAACAAATTTTAATAGAGAAAAGGTATTTTAATAGGTTTTAAAGGCCTGCAAGTCGAATGGGGATATTCAAGTTTTGTCTTTGATATTAATTCAAGTTACACTTTTTGAGCGTGATGACCGATAAGAAAAGAAATTTTAATAGAGAAAAGGTATTTAATAGGTTTTAAAGGCCTGCAAGTCGAATGGGGATATTCAAGTTTTTTCTTTGATATTAATTCAAGTTACACTTTTTGAGCGTGGTGACCGATAAGAAAACAAATTTTAATAGAGAAAAGGTATTTAATAGGTTTTAAAGGCCTGCAAGTCGAATGGGGATATTCAAGTTTTATCTGATCTACTTTATACACAAATTTTACGCGTACAGCTATTCACTGTTGTACATAGATGATAGATACCTATACACCTATATACTTTCTCACAAACAGCTGCTTACGTATTCGTCCGATTTCGGAGTAGCTCGTCTCGATCCGTGCGAGCTTCGTACAGCCGAAGTCTACCGAAGTTTGCCGAACTGTGTTAGGTTTTTTTTTCGTTACGGAATTTTTCGATTCGGTCGCCGCGCTCAAAGCCCGCGATAAAAGCTATACAATAGCTTAAAAATACAGAACTTTCCAGTAGACCTAACATCTCTGATATTCTAGCACTGTAAGAAACAGTAACTTATAAAATTCATAGCAAATTGTGGTAAATTATACAGCACTGTTAAACACATCATCCTGTAAAATTCACAGCAAACTGCGGTTAATTTTAAAGTGCTATTAAAAACAGCACTATGTAAAATTTACAGCAAAGTGCAGTTAATTTTACAGCACCATAAAAGACAGCAACTTGTGAATTTTACAACAACTGTGTTGGCACCCACCTTTCCTTGTAAAATGCCGATTTTTTTTTTTTTTTTTTTTTTTTTTTTTACAGTAATTGTAAGTGGTTTATTTAATTTTCGAGGTAGTTCTACGCGAGAAACCCATGCGTCAATAAAAGATGTCCAGAACTAGACTCCTGTTGAGGTAAAGTTTCCAAATTTTGTAAATCCCTTACTACCATTTTTCGCCGCATTTGAATGCTTAATTTGGCGCCCACCAGTCAAAGCCCACCTTCGTGGAAATGAAAAACGTTCATCGTTTCCACTTTTTGCTGTAATACCCTGTAGAAAGTAGCATATAAAGATCTAGTTTACAATCATCAACAATCAATCCTTTTTAATTTTATTTTATACATTTTTTTTTAATAGCTTTATGAGTCATTTATAGAAATTTCGAAGAATTTAGTTCTGCGAAATAAACCAATGAATATTTCCAGACTGTTCCAAAACTTTATTATTATTGAAGTTAGAGCTTCTTATGTCAACCCTAAACTACACATTTTCGCCGAACTCGTTCGCCAAGTCACCAAATCCGATACCAAGACCAAAAATCTACGCTGGCTACTAATTTACCAGTATGGCGAGATTAGCGATAAAATTTTGCGGGAAATGTGGTTTCAGGATAGCCAGAAACCCTTTCTCAATTTTAATTGAGTTAATTATTTTGGTAAAGCCAAAGAAAACAAAACGGAGCCATCTATTCTCGAATGATTTTCATTGTACTCTACGCTGTACGTTTGCCAATGAGGTATTCTGGAACAATCCTTTGAGTACTATTCCTGAAAAAACTAGTATGTTTGTCTTGGCGGCATATATAATCTTATTATCGTGACGTTTTTAGTTCGTCTAGCAGTTTTTTTTTTTTTTTTTTTTTTTTTTTTTTTAAAGAATGTTTGAGGACTGGAACCTGACTGTTTATTTATGAATCAGTTACCTCACACAAAACTGTCAATGTCTTCATAAAAAAATATGTACATTCCTATGGTTGTATGAAGAAGTCATGTGGTGTCCACATCAGATTTTTTACTTTCTATTTTAATTCTGAATGCTAAGCTGAAATATCGAATTTTATATCTAAGTAAAAGAAAATTCTGAAGGCGTATAAAATGTATTCATATGTATTTCACAGATTTCACTCTGAGGAAACATACATGAAATAGAATATATATAAATCAACTCAAGTATTTTATTCAAGCAACAATTCTTTTATTTTTAGAGATATAGCATGTGAAACAAAACACACGCTTTATACTACTCCTAATAAATGCATAAAATATATCCTTATTTTCAAACTGTAAAGAAGACTGTTTTTTATTTATTTTTATTGTTATTGAATGCTTCTGACAAACATATAATGCAAAATCTTATTGAATTTCATGAAATTTTTATGTTTCAATATCTACGTTAGTAGATTATTACGTATATCGAAATCAAAACAAATCAAATGGAAAGTAAGATGCATGAACAATAGCGCATTTTTATTGTTGAACTGAATTTTTTATGCAGAATAAAAAAAGTAACTTTTTTATTTTATTTATTTTTATTTTTTGCAACACTTTATGTTCTGAATCGCCAGTCGTAAATTTTATTCTTCTAAAGAATGTCCCTTATGTTTGTGGGTGGGATTTTGAAAGGATGCGAAAATAAATGATATAAAGTTGCCTTTCAAAATATTTTATGAATGTTTCCGGGATGTAAAATAGAATCTGATAAAAATTATATTTGAAATACTCTTTTGTTGGGCGTACAGATACAGTAATTCGGATATGCAAAATGAAAAATGGATTTGACCGAAGCTAAATTAAGCAAGAGAAGAAAATTCGAAACAATAAAAATTAAATGTAAGCGAAAGTAATGATTCGAAAGAAACTGAAGGGTAGCATGATTAATGATAAAAAAAAAAAAAGTGTATCCCCTTTCTCTCCTTTAATATAATTTTTAACATGCATTCTTTATTTTTAAGATAAAATGTCAACACAATTTTACTTAGGTTAAAAAAAAAAAAGAAAAAAAAAAGAAAAAAGAAAAAAAAGAAAAAAAAGAAAGAAAGAAAAGAAGAGGAAAATATTAATAATTATAATAATTAAGCAGGTTATAGGGTAAAAACACCGGTATTGTACACTTTTAAATTTAAACTCTGAAAATAAGGATTATAATTCTTGCAAAATTATTAGCAGCGTGTAGGAATAGTGTTACACCCTGTATAGGCTTCTTTAAAACAACCCCATTATGTTCCCCCATAATTACTTATAAAAATATTTAAAATTTAAATAAGCACAAATTAAATAAAGTCAACCTTCTTTATTTGAGCTTTAAAGAAAGGGTAGGGATGACTTTCCCAACAATAGCATAACTTTTTCTTAAATATAACTTAGAACAATTCTTAATATTAATGTATTTAAAAATTATGTTTATAAATTTTTAAATGTTTATAAATCGTTTATAAACACTTTAACTTTATTGTTTATAAACACTTTAAATTATTTAAGTTTGTATATTGTAAAATGTTTATAAATTATGATAAACCATATTTACTTATAAAATATACGTAATACTCTATACTTTATAAATTATGTTCATAAATTATAAAGTGTTTATAAATTGCTTATAAAAATTTTATTTTATTGTTTATTAACACTTTAAATCGTTCGTGTTTGTAAAATATAATGTGTTTATAAATAATGTTCCCACAAAATTGCTTATAAGAATGTTTAGAATTTAAATACGCACAAATTAAATAGAATCAATCTCTATTATTTTAGCTTCAAAAAAAGGGTAGGAATGAATTTTCCAACAATAAAATAACTTTCTCATAATTACAATTTAGAAAAAGTGTTAATGTTAACGTATTTATAAACTAAACAATGGATCTGCAGATCAGGAGCCTCAACGTCCTATTTGCATCAGACATCATTCAATAGGTCATTTTTATTTATTCATTATTATATAATAGTATATATTGATTCGATCGACTTGTTACCATAATCAGGTACATTCCTGAGGGGGATTGCCGCCCCCTGAACCCCCTGCTGTATCTCTCTTTGTATACCAATCTGCATATCATATATATGTATTCTTAATAAACGACGGTCTTGTATTATTTCCCAGAAATTCATAAATACCAAATTTCATAAGTACCAAATTTCATGCAATAAAAAAAAAAAAAAAAATACATAGCATATCGGAAATATTTTGCGTAATCATGTAAACTAATTACTAATTATATGCCAACAATTTACAACAGAAAAACATGCTTTTACAAATCTAATAAAATTTCATTGTATTTAATGGGGTGTAACCATGTTAAAATACACTTTTAAGAAATACCGACCATAGACCGTAATAGTACGAAATTCTTTTATGTATCCCGGAAAAGTAGCCACAGTTATTATAAACGCCAATAGTAAGAATGCACCTAATTAATTATAACTCATTAATTTTTCAAACTAATTTGACATCATTTGGATGATTACAGTACTTCCTCGAAATTAACATGTGTGGTCCCATAAATTATTTAGTCTATACATACCCTTTTTTAAGAGTAAACATGACTTTAGGCATCTTTATAATGTATGTTAATTCTGTTAATTTCAATGCAGCATAAACGCATTAAAGTGCGCTCTTAACTAAACATTTGTTCATAGACTCTAATGTTACGAAAGTCTTTTATGTGTTTCTGTAAACGAACCCTAAACATTGTATACACTAGTAAAAACTGTTCAGCTTATTTTACGTTTAAAATTAATAGTTATTCCAAATTTAACATCGTTTGGATGACTACGTAACATTGTCAGAACACTTTTGTAAGGTCCTGTACATTAATTAGAAAGCTTAAGAGCACATATTTTCTTCAAACAACATAAGGTTAAGCATCCTACTCACGTACGCTAGTTTAATTTTTTTTATTGCAAAGTAATGATGTTAAAACTCGTTTAAACGAAATTCACCCCATACGCCGTAATGTTAAGTACTTTGTCGTGTCCCTGTACACAATCCACAAAAAGTATAGACATAAAAAATATCTATAGCTATTTCTACACCGAGCCTGAATGTGTGTGTCAATTTGCAAGTCAATCGGAGAATTTTTGCTGCCGCTATTGTGGTACATACAAATTCTGCCCATAGGCCGTAATGATAAGAAAAAAAATTGTGTGTCCCTGTATACGAACTGCAAATGGAATGCACACCCAAAACTATACAGAAAAATTCTGTGTGATTCATAAATATACCAAATTGCAAGTCAATAGCGTGACTTTTGCGGCCGCTATCGCGGTACGTACAAATATTTCCCATAGGCCGTAACGATAAAAAAAAACTTTGAGGTGTCCCTGTACACGAACTAGAAATGTAATACACACCTAAATCTACACAGCTTGTTCCGTTGGGCTTATGAATATGTGTACCAAATTGCAAACCAATAGCGTGATTTTTGCGGCCGTTATCGCGCGACATACAAATTCTTCCCATAGGCTGTAATGTTAAAAAAAAAACTTTGGCGTGTCCCTACAAGAACTACAAATGGAATGCACATCCAAAACTATACAGATAATTTCGTGGGGATCATGAACATGTGTACAAAATTGTAAGTCAATAGCGGGATTTTTTCGGCCGCTATCGCGCGACAAACACACAGTCGGAACCCAAAACCGTTTTGAGTCTCAACAGAGGGCCTCCACTGACGTTTCGGCAATAACTCACCGATTATGTCTTACTTTGGTAGCACCTAAATAATTCTTAAGGTATGTGCCTACATACGAAGCACTTTTTTTTTAAATGCATAAAATTTTAATAAAACACACATATATTTAATTAAGATGGGATACAAAACTATGAATTTAAAGGAAATTTTACAGAAATTTTCATCAACTTTTAAAATATTGGCAATATTTGGAAAAATTTTAGAGAAAATTTTCATTTACGCCACATCTCCTATAACAAATTCTAATGAATATATTTCAATAATTTTTACACAGTATAGAAAAAATATACTTACCTGTGTTCTGTAGCAATGGGTTGGTTGGTTGGTTGGTTGTAGGATTTAAGGCCGATTGACTCCTGATGTGTCCTAGGCCTAGGGGGGAATGCCCTCCGTGGGGGTCTTTCTAAGGGGTCCTAGCCCGTATTTACGCGAGTTTCGGAGGAAACCACGGAAAACTCCGAACGGCTAGGTCGATGAGCGCGACCTGGGATCGAACCCGGCACCTCCCATCTACCAGCTTTGAGCGCAGAACCGCTCGGCCGCTGGTGGGCCCCTGTAGCAATGGGTTTGCTGTATTTAATAAAATTTATTGAAATATTCCGTACTTGGTACAAAAGCTCAAAATTAAAACAAGAAAAATCCTCACATCTCCAAAAACCTGTCAGCAAAATCAATAAATAAATACAAAGAGGTTATATTTTTTACAGAACATAGCTAAAGATGAATAAAACATTTTGCAAAATTTCTGTTCAATATTCTAAATACACTTTGAGAAATGACTGTAATCGCAAACAAAAATAACGAAAAACACAGTTTCTCAGAAAACGCATTTAAAGATTTTAATACAGCACAAAAAATTTTGTAGCCACTTTAGACTTTTAAAACTCGCCATATTTCTATATCAAGCCCTCTTTTTCTTCATTTTTAACTAATTTTGACTTTCTTTTAGCTTTTAGTTTTTTTGTGGATAACTTTGTTGCCTGTAGAGATTGGCGTTTCGATTTCTGAATTCGCTCTTTGTCTATTCCACTTCCGATTTATTATTTATATCATAACTTTACTTCTTGTTATCGTAAAAATAAAAATAAAGTATTTTTGGAATCCTAAACGTATGGCCTGTAAAAGAGACAAATAAAAAAAACTTCGAAAATTTTCCCCAAAATGACGATTTTAGGCTATGCACATACCTTAACCCCTTAACGCGCGCTGTCCTCGCTGCGAGGACGCAAAATTTGAGATCCAGCTGCAAAAATTCATCCCGGAAGATTTTTACCAAAAATTCACGTTTATAACATATCAGAAAAGGCCGGTTTTTTAAACCTTAAAATTTAGAATTTCTTTTAGTTTAGTTTAGTTCATGAATTCCGGTGGCAGTATAATTTAAATCTTTCAAATTGTCTTGCGCCGCAAAGGGTTAATGCGAGTACCGTGCGAACGTTATTAAAACTCTGGAAGTTTATTAAACACCGAAAAGCACATACTACAAAAGCGTATCCCAAAAAGCACAACTAAATACTTCCAGAATGTAAAAGTTCAGATTGTAATAACCTTTCAAATGGTAAACGAGAGAGATGCTCTATTTCAATCATCTTAAAACATGTAACATGAAAATACTGTCATCCACTTGAGTACTTAAATTTCACAACTTCCTCGAGAACTTCTTACATTTCCTCTGAAACCAACGCCAATCTGAACCAAATCGATTGGTAACCTCTTCTTCAACAAAACCAATTCTTCCTTGGTTCTCTTACACTTTCTCCGAAACCATCTCCATCTAAACCTAAATTTGACTGGTAACCATTACTTCAACTAACCCATCTCTCAAGGAACAACTTAAGCTTATAACTTCAGTAAGATTTTGAGTACTAAGCGCGTGAGTTATTAAGTAAAGTCTCACTACAATTTCTCTACTATTTATGTTTATCATCCAATATTTCAAAATTAGAACATGATGTTTAACTAAAAATTACTTCATTATGTAATGTTTAAAACACTAAAATTAAATAATTTTCGATTAATGATACTTATAAAGTTGTTTTTTTTTCTGTTTTATTATTATTATTTAATTAGGTTTTTATACTCGATATTTATTTAATTTAGAATTTTTTGAAGTTTGATTCCTTTTTTTCTTTTTTTTTTTTTTTCAGAATTTTGGTTCTTTATATAAAACTAATTTTAGGAAATAAAACATGATTCATTTTGAACAGATAAAAGGCTATTATATAAATCCTATAATACTGGTAAATAATCGCACTGACATTTTAAGAGTGTACGCATATTCAATAATCTGGTATGTCACTCACACGACTTTCTCTTACCCTGAAATTTAATACTATAAATACAAATTGCAGATTAATAGGTAAGATAACGAGTACTATTATGTACACCTGTGTTACACAATTCAAATTACGCTTCGGAAGAGTTTTATATGATAATTAGTTCTGTGTGAGGGGGGCTACCACCCTCTCAACCCCCCATTTCATTAATGCACCTACATTTATATAGAATTTAATTCAGCTATTAAAAAATAATTCTGTTTTTAAGAAATAATTTATTAAAATTATTATTTTAAAAAATTATATTTTATGATAATGCAGACGATTTCCATATTAGAGAAGTAGTATAACACTAAATATCCAAAAAAAGTCCATTTTATTCTCAATAAAAAAAAAAAAAAAAAAAAAAAAGATTTTTTTTTCTAAGGGTTTTTTTTTTTTTTTTTTTTTTTCGTTAAAAGTAAAACAAATCGATAACTTTATTTCAAATGATCACAGATTGATGGTTCAACCATTCGTTTTAAAGGTATTGGCAAGCTCTCTTGAAAGATACCCATCATGAAAATTTACGAGGGGACTTCCCCCCACCCCAGGGGGAGAGGCGAGGCTCCTACATACACAATTTTTTCCCCTGTTGATTATCTCTATTATAAAAACTATACATTCGTTTCATTTGGTTTAGTGCAGTCTATAGACGTTAAACTGTACTTACCTGCAATTTCCCCCATAGACGTAATGTATTATAATTCTCTTGATTGTCCCTGTACACGAACCATTTGCTTGATCTTAACGAAAAGCTTACTGTAGCATCCTTATATGATACACATTTAGAATACCAAGTTTGAACTTTCTGCCATAAATTGTTTTTGAGATATGCTGATAACAGACAGACACACACACAGTCACACAGACACACAGACATACACACAGACCATTTGCTAAAAACATGATTTTCGTATTCAGGGGACCTCAGAACATGTAAATATAACAAAAACTCGCGTTCGAAAATTTGACCCAAAAACAATACTTTCTCTACCTTATGGGTAAGAGAAAGTAAAAAAACAATACTTTCTCTACCTTTTGGGTAAGAGAAATTAAAAAGCAATACTTTCTCTACCTTATGGGTAAGAGAAAGTAAAATGTAATATATATATATATATATATACTCCATTTGTAGAACATCGTCACTTCAGCACGATAATAATTTTGAGAAAACGAATCCCATTGTTTCAGATAGAAAATTCATAATTATTTTGTTCTTTTATATTTCGCTTTAAAAATGCAATATGTAAGGATCTTAATTATAGTTTTACAATTTGAATCGGTATGGGTCTAAAAGAAGAATTGAAGAGGGAGGTTTGAACCTAGTGAAACATCAGCATTTTCACGTGACATTGGATGATCTAAAAAACTGGATTTTTTTGGTGCTTTGGGTTTAGTAAATTTTAGGTCTCATACTTTTAAAGCTTTGCAGGTATTATTAATTTTTGTTATAAAAATATATTGGCTTTTATATTTCAATTTCGAAAGGAATTGTCACTGTAGAATAAGCTGTATCATATTTTGATACACCTCTAGATTTATAGTTGATCTGTATCTGATATGGTTATCGCCTGCTGAACCAAAGAATATCACAGACAAAGAAAAAAAAAAAAAAAAATGAAGAACGATTTAGAACATATTGCACCAGCTGATTAGCGTGAAACGATTAAAAAAATAAAAATAAAATAAAATAAAACACGGAAAAAACAACATTTTGAAAATCACGCAGAATACGAAAGTTTAGTTAAATAGAAAGAAATGATTTAGAGAAAAATGCTGAAATGACGTGGAAGATAGTTTTAAAGAAATCATACAATAAAACATCTAGCGTGAAACAACCACACGACTTTCATTACGCACTATTACACGTATTAAATGCATTTTTTTGGAGAAATTGTGATCCGAAGACTTAAATTGGCATAATGAAATAGAAAAATAAAAATTTTCCGGTAAGAGAAACTTGATACACATGTAAAGACATATAAAACAAAGCTTAAATAGCGAGTTAAGAAATAAGAATAAAGAATATGGTGGAGTTATTCTCTGACACACCAATTTCCGAGATCTAAAACTGACCAACCTAAGCAGGATGACTGTTATAATTTTCCTCTAATAACCACGTAATACATGAGAAAGGATATATAAAATGAATTTATGTAACAATTTTCAAGAAAATCGCTAGAGCCGTTTTTGCGATACCACTACATAACAATTTTAGTTTGCAGCAAAACTGCAACAGTCTTGCTTTGTAAGCCAACAAACTTGCAGCATGTTCATCGTGACATGCTTGTAAATTCATAACAAGACTGAAGCAAGATAACGCAAACTCCGAAGTCACCATACGCAAAATTTGCAGCAAACTTGTCGTGCAGGTTACTGTATCAAATCCCTTACTGTATCAAATTTGCTGTAAATTCGTTGCAAACTAGTAGAAAAGTTAGCATTGTCGTTTCAAGATTATTGCAAATTCCCTGCAACAAGCAAGCTTGTCTTGTCACACCAACTACTGAGGCATTGCATAACTGAGATTCTTGTCACGTGACACTGTCTGCAAATACGTATAGAAATATGTAAACATAGCACAAATCTCACGGATGCCTTGTCAATACAGAACTTCGAATATTGTGAAAGACCGACGCTTCTTCCTCCAATAAACACGAAAAAGGTAACGTTGCGGAACCGCTTCGATATCAATTGTCAGACGCTATTGTTGAATTTCAAATACTTACATAGCAATTTCAGTTTATAGCATGAACGGTGTGAAAGGAAAAACAAAACAAAACAAATATTGATTAAAACGAAAGATGGATTTATGTCCGTCTACTTTGCGGCATTTTCACAGCAAATTTGTCGCGTCAAATTTGTCATGGCAAGATTATATCAAGATAAATCAAACTTGCTTCAAATGTGCTTGCTATCTGGGTCAACTTTTACCAAAACTTAGAATACTCAATTATTGACTGGAAAACAATAATTACATAGAAAAGGATATTTAAAAGAGAGTTAATATAGCGAATTTGAAAAAAAAAAAAATCTGTACAGTCGTTTTTAAGGGTGCTTGGGAGACCTGAAATTGAGTTATTTTTACAGGACGACTATCAGTTTTCCTAAACTAACTAAATATATCATTAGAATGGACATGTAACAGAGTGTGTATGTAGCAACTTTCAAGAAAATCGTTAGAGCCGCTTTTGAGATACGGACTTTTGGTCCCACTTCCGGTTTCCGATGTCCCACTTCCGATTTTTCAATTTTCACCAAAGTTTAGAAAACCCATCTGTACAACAGGCTTGTCTCAATTCTGAAGTTGCTATCTTTATTAGTTTCTGGGATATGATTGACAGAATATTCCCCTTATACATACACATATACACACACACTGACTAATTGACAAAAACTACATTTTTTTTTTTTTACTCAGGAGGTCTTAAAACTTGCAAATCAGGTGAAAACTCGACATCGAATTTTGGGACCGAATACAATACTTCCATTACCTACGGTTAGGGTAATGGAAGTAAAGATTATATAAAATTTTTCACTTTACACTTTTTCATGTATTTATTTCATTCGTCATCAACTGATCTGTTATTTAATATTTTACTTCATCTCATGAATATATTGAATACATGATAAGGATAGCAAATCTACGCATTGCAAAGAAATGAAACAACTGTTATTGACAATGCTTACATATTAAAATATTTTATTACTTTTTTTTTTTTTTTTTTTTTTTTTTGCAAGTTTATTATGTATTAAAGTGTATATAAAGAGTATCCTTTTCTTCTGAGGATATGAATTGAACAGTAAACACTGCTTATTGTACTAACAGCTTTGCTTGGCATACACTTACGAAAAATAAAAATTCTGGTGTGAAACAACCACAACTTCCATTACCCACTATTACACATATTATATGCATTTTTTGGAGATGTTATGTGCATTTTTTGGAATTTTCCAGTAAGAGAAACTTCATACACGTGTTAAGTCATATAAAACAGAATTTACATAGCGAGTTTAATATATATATTAAGCACACATTTCCGAGATCTAAAACCCCCCAGGGGGGTACCTTCTTCAGGTATTCAGGGGGAGTCACGCCCCCCGGGCCCGAGTGATCTTTTTTTTCTCCTCTTCCTTTTTTTTTTTTTTTTTTTAACCGTCTACCTTCTTTTTTTTTTTTTTTTTCTTGCTTTTTTGTCCTTGTTTATATTTTTGGTTTTTGCTGCCAATAAGGTTTTGGTACTTGTTCTTGTTCATTGTTCTTGAAAAAAAAAATTGTAAAAAAAAAAAAATTAAAAATTTGAAAAACTTAAAAAAAAAAAAAATTTGAAACTACTTACCTTGTTTTACTCACCTTTTTGTTTTCTACTTACCTTATTTGTTTTCACTCACCTTTTTTTTTTTGGTCTTGTTCTTGTTGATTATACTAAAATTACTTAACTTCTAAAATATTAACCAAGCTGAAAACGGTGGAGATGTGGCGCTGGTTATTGGGTTGGCGATTTGGTGAGGGTCTCACGGTAGTCTAGCCTTGGGAGCACACTGGGAGACTGGTGCCCTTGGTGAAGGTGAGACAACGGTGACTACTCGAACGAGAAACACCGGACTAACACGACTACCACATGTGATTCCCAATCTGGGTCGACGGTCTGGTAGCTGGTGAGTGGTTATGGGTGTCCCAGGGAGCGATTCTGAAAACCCTTTGCTTTCCGTCCGTTCAAGAAATGGGCTGACTTGTGGGACTAAGGAAACCCTCGACCCTTTTTATTTAATTTAATTATGGCGACAAACAACGGAAATTCGAATAATGCGTCTGGCTCGGGCCAAGCTATTAAAAATTCAAATGAGAAATCTTGGGCTGAAAGAATGGAAGAGTTTACTTCCACTCTTAACGAAAATAATGTATTTCTTAATTGCGAGGCAAGATTTTTTGTGGTAAAGAGAAATGAAGGAGATTTCTTTAAGACCTCTCCATTTCTGATTCAGAAATCATTGCAATCGATAATGGGTGATCCAAAGTCTGTTAAAAAACTTAGATCAGGTGAACTACTAATTGAGGTCGAAAATAACAAGCAAGCTAATAACTTAAAAAAATGTACCCACTTTGCCAATATACCAGTCACTGTAAGTATACATAAAACATTAAATGTCTGTCGTGGTGTGATTTCTGAACCAGATCTACAATATATTCCAGAAAGTGAAATACTCGATAATTTGAAAGACCAAAAAGTTATTGCAGTTAAACGAATTTCAATCTTCCGTGATAATAAGCCTCTTCCCACCAAACACATTATTTTGACAATAGACTCACCTAAACTTCCCCAATCAATCAAAGCTGGTTACCTTGAATGCCCTATAAGGCCATACATCCCTAACCCTCTAAGATGTTTTAATTGCCAACGTTTTGGCCACTCAAAGACCTCTTGCCGTGGTAAGCTAACATGTGCCCGTTGCAGTGCAATTGGCCATGACAGTGAAAATTGTGAAGCCCCTGCCTGTTGTGTTAATTGCAAAAAGGATCACCCATCTTACTCAAAATCATGTGAAAAATGGAAAACTGAAAAGGAGATACAAACCATTAAAACAAAACAAAACATATCATATCCCGAAGCGCGGAAGATTGTGGAATCAAGAACACCCATTGTTGGAAAGTCATATGCTGCCGCCATAGTTACCAAAAAAACATATCAGTCTATCGCAATCCAAACTGACACTGTTCATAATACGAGCTCTCCAGTTGTAACTGCATTAAAGAATTCCCCAAGCTTACAATCCAATCCAAAACAGGCTTCTAACTCTTCACAGTCATCTTCATCCAAATCAAGAAACTTAAAGAAAATGCCACAAACTCCTAAAACCTTATTGTCTGAAAAAAGTCTTAACTCTATCTCTCTAAAACATTCAAATTCACCCTCTCGCCTCAATATCAAGAAAAAGAAACTAACAAAATTGCCCACTCCAACTACAAATAAAAATAATAAAGTAAACGTTCCAAAACAAGATGATTTGATCAGCCTCCATCCTTCTGATGGAGAGGACGGAATGTCTACTGCATCAGAGGACAATGACGTGGATGTTATAATCTAAAAAAAAAAAAATAATAATGACCAATTTCATTTCATGGAATTGCCGGGGTTTTATTAATAAACGTGATGAAATCAGAGATATCATCTTTGATCATCGACCTATATGCTTTGCTTTCCAAGAAACATACTTAAGACAACACGATAAAGTCAAAATTCGTGGCTATACCTGTTTCAGGAAAGATTTTACACAGTCTGACCGAGCTACAGGTGGGGTAGCCCTTCTGATTTCTAATAATGTACCACACTCCAATATACCTTTAAATACGAACATTCAAGCTGTTGCCATTCAGGTACACTCTCATCTATTAATGACCATTTGCACTCTCTATCTTCCACCAAATGTATCCATAAACCAGCATGACCTCAATAGCCTTATTTCTCAACTTCCAACTCCCTTCTTAATACTAGGAGATTTCAATGGACATAATTCGCTATGGGGAAGCCCTAATAATAACCCCCGTGGTCAAATCATTGAAAATATTATTACTGACAACTCCTTGTGTATCTTAAATAACGGGGACAATACTTACTTTCACGAGCCTTCTAGGACTTTCCATGCAATTGACCTTGCCATCTGCTCTCCCAATCTATATCCATATTTTAATTTTTTTGTGAGTAACGATCTACATAGTAGTGACCACTTTCCTTTATTTTTATCATTTTATAATTTTAACGACCATCATCCTGGTAATCCACGTTTTATTTATGACAGGGCCGACTGGACCTCCTTTACTATGAAAGCTACTATTACGCAATCAATGATTGAGGGTGATATTGACAAAGCAGTTGCTGATGTCACTAACTGCATCATCAACTCTGCTAACATCTCAATTCCAAAATCGTCTGGTCGTCTTGCTAAATACCCAAAGCCTTGGTGGAATGAAGAATGTAACATTGCAAAGAGAAAGCAACAAAAAGCATGGGGCATTTTTAGGCGTTACCCAACAACTACAAACTATATTGCATTCAAACAAGCGAAGGCCAGTGCACGGAGAATACGGAGGAAAGCTCAGAAAGATTCCTGGGTTAATTACGTTTCAAGTATTACCTCCAATATTAGCAGCAAAAAATTGTGGCATCGTGTCAAGAAAGCAATGGGTATTTATACTAATCATAGCATCTCTTTTTTAAAAGAAAATGGCCAAACTATTACCTCAACCAAAAATATTGCAGATACCATTGGTAGAACATTATCTAACATCTCTAGTACAAATTCCTATTTTGAACCCTTTCTGTCTTTCAAACGTAATTCTGAACGCTCAACAATAAACTTCATGTCCCGCTCATCACCAAATTACAATACTTTATTTACAGGAAGAGAACTGAGAGACAGTTTAAAACGTTGTCATAACTCTGCTCCTGGGCCTGATGGAATTACTTACATTATGATCAACCATTTATCCAAAGCGTCCCTTAATAACCTGCTTCTTCTCTATAATAGAATCTGGACTGAGCATATATTTCCTTCTGCTTGGCACGATGCTATTGTTATTCCTTTTCCAAAGCCTGGCAAAGATGCTACCGATCCAAAAAATTATAGACCCATTGCTCTAACTAGCTGCCTATGTAAATTGCTTGAGAAAATGGTAAATACTAGACTGGTTTATATTCTTGAAAAGCATAATTTAATTTCCCCTTGGCAAAGTGGTTTTCGACGGGGCCGTTCTACGGTTGACAATATTTTATTATTGGAGACAAATATTCGGAAAGCAATTGCAAGACGTAACCATTTGGTGTCAATTTTTTTTGATATGGAAAAGGCCTATGACAAGACATGGCGCCATGGCATTTTAAAAGACCTTTTCAATTTGAACTTTCGGGGGAATCTTCCTATTTTTATTGAGAATTTTTTGAGAGTCAGACGCTTCCAAGTTCGTATTGGTTCAGTTTTTTCAAATTTTTACTTTCAGGAAGAAGGTGTACCTCAAGGCAGTGTCCTGAGTGTCACACTTTTCTCTTTAAAAATCAATAATATCCTAGAACAACTACCACAAAGTGTCCATGGTAGTCTTTATGTTGACGACCTGCAAATCTCTTGCCAGGGGAATGACATGCGCTTCATTGAACGCCAACTACAACTTGCTGTAAAAAACATAATAAAATGGACTAATAAGAATGGTTTTACTGTTTCTATTGACGAAACACAGTGTGTGCACTTTTGTCGCAAACGGGGTCTCCATCCTGATCCACAGATTTTTATAAATGACAGACCTATTTTGGTTGTTGACTCTGCCCGCTTTTTGGGTGTAATTTTTGACAAAAAACTTAATTTTAAGCCACATATATCATATTTAAGGACGAAATGTGACAAAACTTTAAACATTTTAAAAGTACTCTCGAACACATCTTGGGGTGCAGATCGAAATTCTTTACTTAAAATCTACCGTTCTGTTATTCGCTCAAAGCTAGATTATGCCTGTGAAATTTATGGGTCAGCTCCTTTTTCTTATCTGAAAAAGATTGACACAGTGCATCACAGTGCTCTTCGGATTTGCTCAGGGGCTTTTCGAACTTCTCCAATTCTCAGTTTATATGCAGACTGTGTAGAGCCATCCCTCACTAATATTAGACAACAGCTATCTTTGCAACTATACTATCGAATTCTTTCACATCCTAATCATCCGCTTCATCCTCATATCCGTAGTAATAATGATAACCTCTTTTTAAATCGTCCATCATGCATCCCACATTTTGGTCTCAGAATAAAAAACTATCTTCCAAGCATTTCCCATCTTTCCACCAAAGTTCGTCCTAGAGATCTTTTAAATATGACGCCTTGGAATTTCCAAGTTATTTCTTGCATTTATCCTTTTAAAGGTTTTGACAAGGCTAACACAGATGCTTCCATCTTTAAGACCCTTTTCACAGCACATCGTAACAACTATATGGATTATACAGAAATTTTTACTGATGGCTCTAAGACTGTTGATAAGGTTGGTTGTGGTGTCGTTTCTGATAACATTACTTTTAGCTATGAACTTCCTAACTCTTATTCTATTTTCTCTGCAGAGTTTTTTGCTATTGAGGTTGCCCTTAACTATATTTCATCTCATTCCAATCGAAAATTCATAATCTATACTGACTCAAAGAGTGTTCTTGATTCTCTTTTATCCAGCTCTTGTAACCTCTCTTTTATCTCAATTTTAAAAACTTATAACGACCTTCTAAAAAAGGGATTTGACATTTTGTTTTGCTGGGTTCCCGGTCATGTTGGCATTAAGGGAAATGAGGCAGCGGACAAAGCCGCAAGGCAGGCGTCTATTCTCCTAAATTGTCCTGTACCATACGATGACATTAAGCACACACTTAGAAGCACTTTTAAAACTATTTGGCAACGGGAGTGGGATAATCAACATAATAATAAATTACGAGAAATAAAACCTCAAATTGCAATCTGGCCTACCCTTATCACTCGAAAATCTGATGTTATAATTACTCGTCTTAGAATAGGGCATTCAAGGATTACACATAAATATTTACTACTTGGGGAAGACGAACCTGATTGTCCGAAGTGTTATTTGTCTGTGCTGACTATTCGCCATTTGCTCACCGACTGCCCTTGTCTTCGTCATCTTTACAGACATCACTTTAATTCATCCTCACCAAACCTGACGAGCCTTTTAGGTATCACTCCTCATCATCAATTGACAAATTTTTTAAAAAATGCTGGTTTTTATTATGACCTCTAATTTTAGTATTTACACTCTTTTTTACATTTTACATCTGTTTTTATTATCTACCTTTCATTATATTTTACATCTGTTTTTATTATCTACACTTTCATTATATTTTACATCTGTTATATTATCTACACTTTCATTATATTTTACACCTGCTTTTATTATCTACACTGTATTTTATGTTTTTTTTTTCCCTTTTAGCTGTTCTTTAGACAATCTGGATGGGTGAACCCATCCAGAAGCTGCTTCTTGTTTTTTTTATGTAATTGTTTGGCGCAGCATATCCCACTGCGGATTTTGCGCCAATAAAAGCCAACCAACCAACCAACCAACCAACCGAGATCTAAAACTGAACTGCCTAATCAGGATGACTGTTAATTTTCCTGTAATAACCACTTAATGCAGGAGAAAGGGTATCTAAAATGGACCCAGCTAAATAAAAATATCTGAAATCTCTGTAAAAAATAAATAAATGTGCAGATATTTTTTTTAATTATGCAGATTGTTTGAAGGCATAAAAAAATTTGCATTTAATCTTCAATTGATTCTACAGATTTTTTGGAAATTTTCATATCGTCATTAAAGTTCACCAACACAATGCAGATATTTGGAAGACGAAAGAAAGAATCTGGAATCTAGCTTCAATTTAATTTACAGTTTTTTTTAAGATTTTCAAAACACCATTAAAATTCACCAACAAAATGCAGACTTTTTGAAGACAAAAAAAAATCTGCATTCCATCTTCCCTTTAATGAACAGATTTTCATATCATCATTAAATTTTAACCACAAAATGCAAATATTTCAAAGACAAAAAAAAATATTTAAAAAAAATCTGCATTCTATTTTTAATTCAGGTTTACAGTTTTAGGAAGATTTTTATAACATCATCAAATAATAACCTAAAGAATTTTTACTTCCATTACACGACTACCGTAGGTAATGGAAGTATTGTATTAGGTCCAAAAATTCGATATCGAGATTTCACCTGATTTACATGTTTTTAGGTCTCCTGAGTCCAAAATAGTGGTTTTAGGCAATTGGTCAGTGTGTGTGTGTGTTTGTATGTGTGGGGGGAATCTGCTGACTATTCTATCTCCGAAACTAATAAAGATAGTACCACGAAACTTCAAAATTGAGACAGGTCTGACGTGCAGATGAATTTTCTAAATTGTGGTGAAAATTGGAAAACCGGAAGTGGGGCCGTAAGTCCATATCTCAAAAACGGCTTTAACGATTTTCTTCAAAATTACTGTAAAAAACATTCTATTGGATGTCCTTTCGAATGATATAGTTGGTTAGTTCAGGAGAATTGATAGGCGTCCTGTACAAATAGCTGAATTTCAGGCACTACCAGTGCGTTTCTTTCAAAACGGTTGTATGGAATTTCTACAAACCTGCAATATTAACCCTCTTTTAAATATCATATTGTATGTAATTGCTGTTTTTCGGTCAGCAATTGAATATACCAAGTTTTAATAAAAGTCTGTATCTCAAAAGTGGCTCTAAAGATTTTCTTGAAAATTGCTACATAAACCCATTTTAGATATCCTTTCTCATGCTTTACGTGGTTATTACAGAAAAATTAATAGTCATCCTGATCATATAAATCAGTTTTAGGTCTCGAAAATTGGTGTTTCATTTTTTTAAAAACTCTGTTTTATATGTCTTTACGCGTGTATTAACTTTCTCTTACTGAAAATTTTTTAGTTGTCTATTTCGTTAGGTCAATTCTATGTTTTCTGATCCCATTATCTCCAAAAAGTGCATATAATACGTGTAATAGGGGGTAATGGAAGAGTCGTGTGGTTGTTTCATACCTGATTTATTTATTTATTTTAATAGACTAATGTTATTATCTCTATATATTAAAAAAAAAGTTACAGGTATCTAATACTTTCTTCTATGTACAGAGAGAAAAGAAAGTAAATAATTGCAAGAAGAGCTTTTTATATACCATGTGTTTAAATCCATGTTTTATCGCTAAGGTGCCAAATCTGTTCTCCAAAATTTCGCCAAATTGTCACCAAAGGGTTGTTTAGTTGTGGTGTTCGGATTCGGAAAAAACCGCCATTTTTTGTCGTTATAAATTATTTATTCGTCTATGTATATTATGAAAGATTTATTAAGTCTACCACTTATATAAAATTACTTTCATTCTGCGCCTTAATGATAATATTTTGTGCATATTTGTCAGTTTTCATGAAGAATTCAATATACTTTAATACTTCATTTTTAAAGATTGATTTAGAAAATTTATAATGTGTAATAAATTACATTATACTTTCACCATACAAATTTAATCCCTTCCGCGACTTCCTGTTTGAACAACAACCGCCGTCAGCTATTGCTGCCAGACAAGTAATTAAGATTTGCTTACCTGTATTTTTTTCTTTTTTGTGAAGTACGTGTCACGTAAAAGGAAAATTCGCCAGAACAGATTTGTATTCGTGACAAAATGATCTAAAAGTTTATCTTGAAAATATTATGTCCATTTATGAACGGTAATCGAGTTTTACTCCAAAAATGGAAGTAAATTTAAATGAGACTGTTAATACCCGTCAAAATTTGACGGATGATATGCAACTAAAATCTTTTCACGGCATAAAGTTTAAAACACCCTTGCTTTAATATTTCGCATTGCTCTTAATCGGTTTACCCCCCCCCCCCCCCTGCTTTAATCAATTATTTTTTGGTTGGAGGGAGGAGAGGTAAATTTCATGGAATTTCAATATGCACAATTTAAGCACACTCCACGTAATAAAAATTAATCCCAAGGTTTCCCTAATTTTACTCTAAATATGACAAAAAAAAATGTTAGGAGTAATTTAAAAAAGACAGAATTTATATATATTATCGAAATAATCAATATTTCTTAATGAGATAGTACCAATATTTGTAATAAAACTTATAAAAGTATCAAGCATGTAAATTAATCCCACAATAGAATTCCTCCCTGTCACACAAAATCGACTAAAAATCTATAGAACTGATCTCATTTTATGTTTACTGTGAAATTTATTCATTGCTTTTCACGCAAAATGAATGAATACAAAGATTTACTACCAGATTATAAGTATATTAACTTACTGCCAATGATAACAAGTCACAGATTTTAATAAAAGACAAAGATTTCATTCACTTGTGAAGTATATTATTAACTCTAATTTGCCAAGACAATAAGTGCATTTTAAGTGTAAAATAATAGTTTTGATTCTGATTTTTTCTTCCTATATTTGTAAAACCACTTGGATACAATTCAAAATATTAATTCATTGTATTCTAAAAATAAACTGCAAATAAGAATAAAGTTAAAATTTGTTTTTACTGGAATAGTATTATAACACTTTATTTTATCAAAATAGTATATTTCAACAAAAGTATACTGTTAAAAATAAATAAATAAATAAGAATTAATTTAATACTTTAGCAATTTGCTCGTTAAATTTTTAATAATAAATTATACTATGTACATTTTTACTCGTATAAAATATCAATATTTTAATGCTATTCTTTTAAAATTATTTTTACTGCAATATAGTATCGAAATGAAGTATCAGAGATTATAATAATTAGAGTAACATAAATAAATAAATAAATACAATAAAATAAAATTTCCTTTGATTTTAAATATTTATCTCCATTTTTTCCTAAAAAAAAAAAAAAAAAAAAAAAAAAAGTTTTCAAATGATAAAAGTTAACTTTTAAAGAAGAATAAACTCTGACAATTTGTTAATTTTAAAAGATTTCCTTTTTCTTTTAAGAAATGGAAAAGAATAATTTTACATGGCAACAAATGGCGCCACATCATGTGTAAGAAAATTTTCGACAAAAATGCATACGACGGTAACCGATTCGCGAATTGCTTTGTTTTTAATACCTATACTTCCTTGGAAAGCATGAATCAATTAATTAATCGTGTGAATTTTTTTTTATGATTAAGCTTTAAATAGGGGTCTGCCATAGACATATGTAATGTTAATGTCGTCTGCTCGATCGCTATCATCGGTATTCGTAATGCAATGCATAAAGAGAGAGGATTATTCCCGTTCCGAATTGTTTCAAAATTTTCTCGCTCATGCCCAGATCGTACAATTTTGGTCATACAGAAAGTGCTTTGTGTTTTAATATTATAAATGTTATATATCTTGAATACATGAAATATGGACTTGGACATAAACATTTCTTCGTGGTTTCCTGAAACCCGGAAAAAAGGTAGGGCATCTTTTTATGTATTTTAGTTCTTGGAATAAGTGAATAACTAGCTTATTAAAAATTGAACTATAATTAGATAAATTTTCTTTAATAAATGAAAATTATGAGACACTTGTTCTGAAAATAAAAAATAAAAGAAATCTTCAATTTTTTAAAAAGTATATTCATGAAAATGTATTGAAAAAAGTTATATTTTGATTTAAGTAAATATAGTTATTAAGAAATACACAATACTTCAATGAAAAACTAAATTAATAAAAAAATAATTTGTTACTGATGTTGATTTGATAAAAAAAAAAAAAAAGAGGTTATTCAATGATTGATTGAAAAATCTTGAATAAGAAATGATTTTAATTATGATTTGCTATTTTGAAAATATATGTTTAATTATAATTTCGATTTATAATTTATGAGTTATAATTTATGAGTGTCATCTAAAGAGAAGTGTCTGTCTGTGTGTGTCTGTGCTCTGGTGCTCACACTACTGAACTCAGAGCTACCTCGGACTCTGTAGGTCATCGAGATTTTTTCGAATTTTTAATTTGAATTTTTTTAATTAATTTTTTTTCGATTTTAAATATTGACTTCAATATTTCATTTTTCTCTAATTTATTCTTTTGCTACAATCGTCTGCGTATCTTAACAACGGCTATTACGCTATTTATTTTTTATTTATTTGAACACAAAATCTTTATTTTTATTTATTTGTTTTATTTTATTTTGCTATTTATTCTATTTACTGAAAATCAAATGATAATGAAAGAAAAAAAATGTACAAGAAATTTTATATTTAAAAACATTTTTATAACAGTTATGTTTCTGAATAATGTATAATTTTTATAGTATAACAACTTATAATTTTTTTAAATAATTCTCTTGAAAGGAAAATTTATTTTATTTTATTTTATCATTATTACTTTTCCTTACCGTAAGGTAGAGGAGGAAGTATTGTTTTTGAGTCAAATTCCCTAAATTGTGTTTTTCTTATATTTACACGTTTTGAGGTCCCCTGAATCCAAAAATCCTGTTTTTAGCGGTTGGTCTGTGTGTGTGTCTGTGCGTGTGCCTTTTATCAGAATATCTCAAAAATAAATTATAGCAGAAAGTCCAAACTTGGTATTCTAAATGTGTATGACTTAGGGATGCTACACTAAACATTTTGTTGAAATCATAATCAAGGTAACGGTTTGTGTACAGGGACACCCAAGAGAATTAAAATACATTACGTCTATGGGGAAAATTACATGTAAGTAGAGTTTAAAATCTATAGACTGCACTAAACCAAATGAAACGAATATATATTTTTTTATATGCGTAAAAACATGTATCAAGTAGAATATGGTAGGGAAATCATTCACTGTTTGTTTTCAGGGCTACCCAAAAGAACTAGATAAAAGTACGACAATAGTGGCAAATTGATGGAAGTGTATTTCAGGCTCGGCCGTGTATTGTTACTATAGGATTGTGTTTAGGTGCACCATGTGGTCTGTAAATAATCTTCAAAAGATATTATACAGGGTTGCAAATATTTAAGCGATAACATTCTTTATTGTAGTTAGTGTATGTGCTTTACTATAATATTTTACCATTTCCAGGAAAGCTGTTCAGGAATTGAACTGAATTCCTCATAGAGATATGATAAGTAATGTACGTTTTTAAGTTAAATATTCATCGCTTGTTTTCTGTATATTTACACGTTTTGAGGCTTCCTGATTACAGAAGTCAAGTTTTTTAACGTTTGATCTATGTCTGTGTCTCTTAGATTAACTTAAAAATGAATAATTTTAGGAGATCCAAATGTCGTATTTTGAAGTTAATATAAGTTTGTTACTGGAAAAGTTTGATCAAGATTGATAAGTTTTAAGGAATGTTGTGTGTGAAAGTTGTTTGAATAGTTTTAAGTGAACTATTAATATTAATAACAGATTTAAATTGTATATAAATGTAGGTGCAGTAATGAAACGGGGAGTTAAGTGGGGCGGTTGTCCTTCTCACACAGACGGTGTATATCATCTGCGCTCACAGAAACCAGAAAACTTGCAACTGCGCTCACCTTCTTAGCCCCACCTGTTTGAACTGCGCTTATGGGGGAAAAGGGAAGGGACTAACTGTCTTTGCGATAAGAAGGTAAAGCCTCCAAAAAGCTATTCAAAAACTACTATAATTACACGTAAATATTACTCGCATTATTCCAGAGTTGCTATAATTTATCACTAAATTTAAAACGAATCTAATACGTTCTTCTTATGTATATAAGCGAAACTACAAATCAAAAAGGTCCAGTTAAAAAAGTGGAAAGATTCTAGGTCTCTAACATATACAGTAGGCTCCACAGGAAACTAGTATGTTGTGGCCACCACGAGACTTTCTTCTATATTTTCCTATACAAATTCACTCAGTAACAATAATTAAAAAAAAAAAAAAAAAAAAAAAAAAAAAAATGTGGGACTTTGACAAAATTTTGGGTAAAATGTGAAAATTATTCTAAGTTTGTCAAAACACGGAAACCGTGGGACTTTGACAACATTGGGGGGAAAATGAAAAAATTTGTTTAAGTTTGTCAGAACACGGAAACCGTGGGAGTTTGACAGAATTAAGGGGAGAGATTAAAAAAAAAAAAAAAAGAAAAAAAAAAAAGTGGGACTTTGACAAAATTTTGGGTAAAATGTGAAAATTTGTTAAAGTTTGTCAAAACACGGAAACCGTGGGACTTTGACAAAATTAGGGGGAAAATGCAAAAACATGTTAAAGTTTGTCAAGACACGGAAACCGTAGGTAGGACTTTGACAAAATTTGGGGGGAAAAGCAAAAATTAGTTTAAGTTTGTCAGAACACGAAAACCTTGGGAGTTTGATAAAATTAAGGGGAGAAAAAAAAAAAAAAAGATTTTTTTCTAAGGTTTTTTTTTTTTTTTCGTAAAAAGTAAAAAAAAATCGATAACTTTGTTTTAAATTATCACAGATTTATAGTTCAACCATTCGTTTAAAAGGTACTGACGAGACCTTTCGAAAGATACCCATCTTGAAAATTTTTGCCCTATATCACCCTGTTAAAAATTTAGAAAAAGCGGGATGGAAACGCAACCTGTAAGACGATTTTTACCAAACGTTGATAGGCACTAATTTATGTCAAGGTGCAACTACATACCAATTTGTATGAAATTCTGTGCAGTAGTTACAGAGATACAGTTGCCACAAAATTTTGTCACACACACACAGACAGACAGACAGACAGACATTTTCTACAAATAGTAAAATCGTGTTCTACTGCTCTCAAAACGTGTAAATCCATCAAAAACCCGAAATCGAAAATTTTTACGAATCCAATACTTTCTTCTATTGAAGATAGAAGAAAGTAAAAATTAAGACAGCTCTTAATTCAATGGTGATATTTTAGATACTGAATCTACTAAGAAAAGGAAAGGCAATTTTAATTCAGATGTAGTTCTCAGAGAATACATTTGTGTTTGAAAAAAAAAAATCTATTTGAAGACTGAAAATAAAAAGTTGTTTTATTTATATTTCTAAATATAATGATATTTCTTTTCATAATGCACAAGTCAATTGTAGCAATTGTTTTTATACTTAAATTTTGTATTTTACATTATAGAGCAAATTTTTGTTCGTTAATTAAAAAAAGAAAAAAAAAAAGGGAAAGAAAAAGTACATATACAGAGGCTGTTCGCACATTTTTTAGACGATTTTGATGGAGTGTACTGAAGAAATTTCACTCATATTTCTTGTTTTATTTGTTCAGTTTGACAGCCCTTGTTCTTAACTAACATTCTACATCATAATTTCTATGATAATAATGCTTTTTATAATATCGGAAGAGGTATATTTTTCTACTCCTCTTGAACGGCTTTCCAGAGTCCACAAAGCGTTGTAGGTCGGTGTTTGGATAATGTTGATTTTAAGAGTCGAAAAACACAAAAATCCAACAGTGATACATCAGAAGATTTAGCAGGAATGTCAGTGAAGTGTATGGTTTTAATTCCCGTTTTTTGTTCCATTTTTTTCTAGAAAAGCAATTGCGGATTGCGATGTGTGGCTGCTTGTTTTGTCTTGATACAGTTCAACGGATTGATAGCATTGTGGATAAAGATCTGGATTTTCATTTTTAAAAATTGGAATTAAAATATGTTCTTGAGAGTATTTAGAGTTGATTTTGACATTTTTGTCACATTTTTTTGCTTTTATCTTGCGCTTGTATGAATAACCAGTGGCAATCATAAATCCTTTAGAAAAACTTTCTTTTGATGCTTTATTGAGCCATGTAGCAATTATTTTTTTGTCCACTTTTGTGATAATAAATTGACCTTTTTTATTGCAACCACTTAAATAGACCCAAGATTCATCTGTTGTTGTCACATTTTTCCATTTTTCTCCTGATAAATGCTTTTCATAAAGATTTCACTAAAAACTATCTTTGGAAAGAGCGGAAACCTATCCTTCCATCTACTGCCATTTTAAAAGCGCATTTTTGCATCTAAACAAAAATTCTAAATATCATAAGATAAATAAAACTTCCTAAAATATAACTGTTGTGAAAATAAAATTCTCCATGCAAACGATTTTTTCTTACTGCGAAATAAAATCGTCTAAAAAATGTGCGAAGAGCCTCTGTATACAATATAAAACTTCCTGCATTTATTACTCTTTATTCATTATTATTATTATTATTTTTTAATATTATACATATTTTACATACTTATTTATATCGCTATCATTTTTAAACCATTATAGCATAAAAATTCTAATTCAGAAGTGTAAGGAAAAAAAAAAAAAAACGAAATCCACGAAATTTAAAAATTGGTGACGTGTGAGGATTTTTGGGAGTATACTGTATATGTAGATAGATAGATAGATATGTAAAAAGAGATACAGAGATGGAAAAATAGATAAATTGTAATAATCTGTTTTTATACAAATGCAGTGTGAGAGATAGTAGGGTGAGTGCCTCACCATGTTATTTATTTATTCTAATTAAACGATTTGTCAAATTGAGACATTAATTTAGTGAACTGAATAATATTTTAGGGATGAGTTATATTATAAAGCAATAACTGAATGACTATATTTTTTCATATTTTTCACGCTATTTTTAACCGACTTCAAAAAAGAAGGAAGGTTCTCAATTCAAACCGTATGTTTTTTTTATGTTTGCTAGCTCATAACTTCTGAACGGATGCTCCGATTTTGATTCTTTTTGTTTTGTTGAAAAAGTCTTGGTCTGAAATAGGTCCCATTGTATAATTTTTACGATCTAAAGAAAATACAAGGTGCCCAAAAAAATCAGTCCGAACTCTTTTAACAGCTAAACGGCTGCAACTATAGTGATAGAAATGGTATGTAAGTATAGCAAAGTGGCCACACAGTACAAGGTTAAACCTCTTGCAGCGCCACCTGGTGGAAAATAGCGGAGTTAGTGTTCCTATCTCGAAAACGGTTCTAGAGAAAAAAGTGAATTACAAAGTTGAAGAGTATCACCGAATTAGTACAAAATGATCGTTTAGACATTCATGCTAGCGTTCCTATCTCGGAAATGGTTCAAGACAGGGGAAAAATGTGAATTATAAAATTGCAGAGCATCATCGATTTAGTACGAAAAGATAGTTTAGACACTGATGCTAAAAATACAATGCTAAAAACGTGCATTTGTTTGTTCGCAAATTCTTACACTATGCACATATAATCTACATAGCACACGTTGTAGCGTAGCTGGTGAGACATACGCTATATAGTTCAAAGTACGGTTACTTGATACTTTTTGTTTTCCTGTAAAGATCTTGGTCTGAAGTAGGTCTCATTGTAATATCTTTACAATCTAAAGAAAGCAAAGCGCCATCTTGTGAAAAACAGCGGAATTAGCGCTCCTATTCCAAAAGCGGTTCAAGATGGGAGAAAAGTTAATTATGAAGTTGTAGAGCATTATCGATTTACTACGAAAAGACAGCTTTTAGACATTATTGCTAAAAATAGAACGCTTAAAACGTGCAGTTGTTTCTTCGCAATTTCCTACACTGTGCACACTTGAACTACGTTGCACACTTTGCAGCGTAGTGGATGACACGTATACTCTGTGGTTCAAAGTACTGTTACTGTAAGCGGTCACATCGATTAGCGCAAAGTCCTTTTCAACCAACTTCAGAAAGGAGGGTGTTCTTAATTCGTGCCATGTGTTGTTGTTGGTGTTTGTAAGCTTATAACTTCGTAAGAGATGCTCTAATTAACCAACTTCAAAAAGGAGAAGGTTCTCAATTCAACGCGTATGTTTTTTTGTTTTTATTTTTTGTTTGTTAGCTCATAACTTCTGAACGGATGACCCAATTTTGACACTTTTTGTGTTATTGTAAATGTCTTGGTCTGAAATAGGTCCCATTGTAATATCTTTACGATCTAGAGAAAATACAGGGTGCCCAAAAATGTCAGTCCCGACTCTTTTAACTGCTGAACAGCTGCGGCTATAATCATAAAAGTGGTGTGTAGGTATAGTAAAGTGGACATGTGCTACGCGATTCAATTGCCTACAGCGCCACCTGGTAGAAAACAGTGGAGTTAACGTTCCTATACCGGAAATGGTTCAAGGCAGGGGAAAAAAGTTAATTATAAAATTGCAGAGCATCATCGATTCAGTACGAAAAGATAATTTAGACATTAATACTAAAAACAGAACGCTTAAAACGTGCATTTGTTTGTTCACAATTTCCTATTTTGTGCACACTTGAACGATATTGCATATGTTGCAGCGTAGCGGGTGACATTTGTGCTATGTAAAATTCAAAGTATGTTTATTGTAAGCGGTCACATCAATTAAAGCATAGACGTTTTAAACCGACTTCATAAAGGAAGAGGTTCTCAATACAAACCATGTTTCTCATTGTTGTTTTTGTTGAAATTTGTTAGCTTATAATTTCGTAAGTCATGATTTAATTTTAATACTTTTTAAGCTATTGTATAGCTTTTATCGCGGGCTTTGAGCGCGGCGACCGAATCAAAAAATTCCGTAACGAAAAAAAAACCTAACACAGTTCGGCAGACTTCGGTAGACTTCGGCTGTACGAAGCTCGCACGAATCGAGACAAGCTGCTCCGAAATCATACGAATACGTAAGCAGCTGTTTGTGAGAAAGTATATAGGTGTATAGGTATCTATCATCTATGTACAACAGTGAATAGCTGTTACAAACAAGATACTCACAAAAGTCTGTTCTCATTCTAACTGCTGAACACATGCAGCTACACTGCTAAAAGCAGTATGTAAGTATCGATGTTGAAACTTCTGTCCGTCAGCTGCAATGTATATTTTGCTCTTAGTTTGAACTTTACGCTGCACATTTTCCAGCGCAGCGGGTGACACGTATTCACTGTAAAGTTCAATATAGATGCCTAAAAGAACTTTTTGTTAGGAATACAGCGTATCCGTTCTTTACATTTCTAAAGACTTTTTAATTAAACGTATGTTCATTCAATAGATAGTTTTTTGTTCATATCCGATAAAAGCAAGAAAAGTGTCACAACTTAAAAATGCAGAATTTGAGAAAAATCAACTTAAAAATAATTTAACTGCCACAACTTTCTCTCGGGTGGATAACTTTCTAGATGGAGATGTAACTTTTTTCTTCACATTGGGTGCTTTTCATGTATTTTTCAGTGACATAAACCATTTTTTGAGTTATGTGACTTTTCTTGGAAGTTGTGGTTTGTGAAACTACCGTCGAACGTCTTCTGATGTTCTGCTATATGAATAAGTTTTCACTGAAAAGAGAAAAATAAAATCTTTTTGTAAAAAAATAGAACCGACTCCAAAAAGCAACTAATATTCAAACAACTAAAAAAAATTGGTATGAAATGAAAATGTAAATTGCGCCTAAAAGTATAAAATAATTTCCTTCGCCAAACAACCTATAACACTACAATTAATCATAACTTTTGAAGTCGGCGCAAAATTAAATAGAAATTGATACCTTTATTCAATACAAAAATCAAATCCTATTCAAAATACACATCTCACATTGTCACCTGCAAAACGCAGCTGAAAACTACTTGGATTCAAGAAAGCAAATAAGATTTCGTAAGCAGCAAAAGTTGGCGAAGATGCTGGTATCTGACGTCTTGGTGAAAGAAAAATTGCAAAATTATCTGGAAAACATATTTAATATCTTTGGGATATCATGATTACTTTGATAAGGTATATTAAGAGAGTAATCAAGAATATGAAGCAATACTTCGTACAATATATATTATGAAAATATACATCTTGCGCGTATATTTTTGCCTTACATTTTGATCGCCAAGTCCAAAAGCCACGAAGGATGATAGTTATCAAAGTTATACCAAATTTGCAAAGGAAACTCTAACTTCTTAGAATCATAAATACGGCATTGTGAAGAATGTTCACAGTTCTATGTAGATGCTACTAATGGACCAATTGTATACAGTGATAAAATAATAAACGAAACATGAAAATGGATCATTCGAGGCAACAGCATTTGTTGCTACCGATCTAAAAATAAACCTTTAAAAACTTATTAAATTTTATTTAATTTTGCGCCGACTTCAAAAGTTATGATTAATTGTAGTGTTATAGGTTGTTTGGCGAAGGAAATTATTTTATACTTTTAGGCGCAATTTACATTTTCATTTCATACCAATTTTTTTTTAGTTGTTTGAATATTAGTTGCTTTTTGGAGTCGGTTCTATTTTTTTACAAAAAGATTTCATACTATTTATTTTTCGCTTTGTTACACCTATGTAGCAGCTGTCATCCGAATTTTTGCGTGTAAACGGAATTTTATAAACTACTGCGGTATCTAAGGGCAATCTAAAGTATTTTAAAAATAAATAACCCCTATGATTTACTGCCAAAGTTTATAAAATCCCATTTACACGGGAAAATTCCAATGACTGCTGCAGGTGTAACAAAGTGTAAAACCAATAGTAGAATAAAAGGGCACTTCTCAGACATTAAGTTTAACAAAATACCACAGTGTTTGCTAAAACAGCCCAGACTGAAAGTAGTAACATCAAGTTCAATGACATAAAAAAACTCGCCAGCTATGAAAAACTCACTTATGCTTTAAACCGCAAAATTCTTGAAAATATTAAAAATAATAATTCGGTGAATGGCATTGAGTACAAGACCAACATAGATAGAATGTGGTGTCACCTCATCAAGGAAGCGACAAGAAATGAGAGAAACAACATATCAAGAACCAGCGTCGATCATGTAGGTGTTCCTTTCGAGGATGCCGGAGGCTCCTGTGCGAAAGGCTCTGAGGATTTAAAAGTAAACTTGTTTAAAAGGTTTTAGTACCTTGAAATTGTCTGCAGCTTTTTATATGCAGATTTTCTGCAGACAACTGTTCCAAATAATTTCACATTTCAAGCACACAGCAAGTTAAAAAATAAGGAGAAAAAAAATAGTTGATTTATTTTTTCAAACACCAATTTCCGAGATCTAAAATTAACCTACCTAAGATGATGTCTGTTAATTTTTCTGTAATACCCTCGTAATGAAAGGATATCTAAAATGGATTTATGTAACAATTTTCAAGAAAATCGTTAGAGCCGTTTTAGAGATACCAACTTTTACCAAAACTTGGCATACTCAATTATTGACCGGAAAACAATAATTACATACAAAAGGATATTTAAGAGAGTGTTAATACGATGAGTTTTGAAAAAAATCCTTACAGCCATTTTTAAAGGAACGCTCATCGAAGATCTCAAATTGAGCTATTTGTACAGGTCGCCTATATATTTTCCTGAACTAACCAACTATATCATTCGAAAGAACCTCTAATAAAATGTTTATAAGGCAGCTTTGAAGAAAATAGTTTCAGCCGTTTTTAGGATACGGATATACGGTCCCACTTCCAGTTTCCAATGACCCACATCCGGTTTTCCAATTTTCACTAACATTTAGAAAATTCATCTGTACAACAGACCTGTATCAATTTTGAAATTTCGTAGTTCTTTCTTTATTAGTTTCGGATATATGTTAGCCAGAAGATTCCGCACATACATACATACACACACACACACACACACACACACGCACACACATGTACCAATTACTAAAAACTACTTTTTTGGACTCAGGAGACCTTATAACGTGGAAATCATGTGAACACTCGATATCGAATTTTTGGACCGAATACAATACTTCCATTACCTACGGTAGTCGGGTAATGGAAGTAAAAATCGACAGCCTGCATTTTATAGCCCTCGCTCTTTACACTTTATTACTATATAATTCTGACCAATATAATAAATAAAAGGAAAAGAAGATTTTCTTTTAAAAGAAATTAAATAATTAAAATAAAATAAATTTTAATTAAACTTCAATTTTAATAAGCTTCATCCTTTCTACTATATACTATCATATTTTCCAGTAAATAATATAAATAAAAAATAATAATCTGGTGTGTCACTCATACGACTTTCTCTTACCCTGAAATTTAATACTGTAAATACAGGTTGGAGATTAAGGGGTAAGATAACGAGTTCTGTTGTATAAACATATGTTAAAACAACTCCCATTAGGCTTCGGAAGATTTTTATATGGTAATTAGTTCTAGTTCTGTGTGGGAGACATAGCTAAATCTGACTTTTGTAAAAAATATTGCAACTGCGCCCAAGCTATTATATCTCTTCCTCTCCTCGTGATAATCTCTTTTTCTCGGAAATGCCTAGGACACCTTTTTTCTTTTTACTTTTACTTTCACGTACGTAAATGGGATAAAGAAATTTTTAGCGGACAATTTTCCAAATTGTGTTTTCTGTAGAAATATGCGTTTTGCGCCTTCGTGAATTCGAAATTATTTCCAGTGAATTTTTTTCACAAATAAAGTTATAAAGGCACTCTTTTGATTACTTTTCCCTCATAGTTATAACAAATTATGTATTTGGAGCTTTACTGTTTTTAAACTACACACAAGACTATGCAAAAGCAACCTATCTGTCTTTAAAAGTAAAGCTATAAGAATATTTTTAAGAGCTTTCTTTCTTTCTTTTTTTTTTTTTTTTCTTTTAATTATTTTAAGGTATTATCGCAGATAAAATATAAATTAAAGTTCTCTCTCTCTCTCTCTCTCTCTCTCTCTCTCTCTCTCTCTCTCTCTCTCTCACTCTCTTTATCCCTCTGAGATCATAAAATTAAATTTAATGGTCTTTAAATTGAAAATATGTTATACACAGCTGAATTTCATCTTAGTATTTTTTTTTTTTTACTTTCAATTTTATGTATTTATGTCTTTCACTTTTATAATTCTGGTAACACCAGCATTTATATTTAAATTCGATTTTATTTGTTTATGTTCTTCACTTAAATCGGTTTTGTGCGTTGCCGCTTTGTTTGCAACACTTGTGCCTACTTTGTTCGCCTAACGAAGGGTCGTGTCTTATTTCGACCCAAAACAACTGTTGCGAGTTCTTGCATTTTATGGTGTTTATTCACAGTTTTGTACTTATTATTGCTAAAATAATTTCTTCTTATATTTGCATGATACTTTAAGGAAATTAGTTCAGGTTTAAAAAATCGCATAAATGTTTGTTTGCCCAAGCTTTCATATAATCATATCCTAATACAAGGGTTAATTTTTAATAAAAGTAGAATGAGGAATACATGTTGTACAAATTATGTCATTAAACTTAGGAATCTGTTGTAGAAATTATACTTTTGAGCTATTGATATGATATGATAAAACTTAAATTTTATAATAATAATATAATATGCATTTAGTTCTTTTACAGTCATAAATAAAAGCAATAAATCAGTTTATTTATCAAAATAGAGCATATTCTCTCTTTCTCTGTCTTTAATTTTACTTTCATCTACATTTATAGAAGAAAGTACTGAATTCGCAAAAATTTGCTATAATTGCTCTTGACAAAGATATAGCAGTTTTTTGGGGGGAATTTCAAAGCTATTTCTCTACATTAATTTTTTCAATATATTTTGCTTTGTATAAAGCTTCACTTTCATATGTAATTGTTTATTGATTAATCCAAGTCTTCCTTCCTGGTCTTTGATGATTATAATGAATTATTATTATTATCATTACTATTGTTATAAGGCTGGTATATTATAAATGATTTTTATGTATATACAGAATAATTATTCAGGGCTATTAAAAGTTTCATTTAAAATAAAAGTTTATTTTTATGAACAATAAAATTTATCAGTTTATAATTTTTTTAAGTTTTACTAGTAATTTTCAGCTGAAATTTCTTAACTTAGTTTTGACTTTTTTCTATGTTAGAGTGTGTAACACTGCGTTGAAAAAAAAAATCGAGTCCTGATACCATTTTTACTGATTGTTATGTAAAATGACCTCCTGAATCCGAATATGATTACCATTTTGCCCAGTCACCCACCTTTTTCTCAGGACACCCCCCCCCCCTTCCCCCAATTTTTATCACTGTTTGGTAATTTTATCGCAATGAATTTGATTTGGAGAATGAAAAAGAATTAATTATCACTTTAAAACATTATATAAATAATGTTTAATAAATGACATTAATGATAGATTTAAAAAATATAAGAAATTTAATACATAACTGCAGTGGCAAATCCCCACCTAAATTTTCCCCTTGCCGCAAATGTTGATGTTTTAGAATTTTCCAAATCTGTAACCCCTCAGACGATATTTAACAGTTAAAAGAATCCTTTCTCCCCCTAAAAATCAAATTTATAGACATAAAATTATCGAAAAGGAATAAAAATAGGGGGCAATCCCTAAAAAAAACTGTGGATGATAGGGCAAAATGGACGTCATATTCGGATTCCGAAGGTTATTTTACATAAGAATTTGCCAAAATGGTGTTGGGGGCAATTTTGATGCCGAGTAGTGTTACTTACATCTACGAGAAGGACGTTGTATAATTATAAAGGTATTCTAAAATAGGCTCTCTGAACTACAGAATTTTGATGTAGTCAGTTTATTCTGCCTTTTTTATATACACGTTCTAAAAGCAAAATAGTTTTTTCTTTAAATAAGAAATGAATGTATTAAAAAATTTCATTATAAAATATATGGTATTATATATTAATAAATGAATTATAATTAAATGTATAATAGCAAACAGTTGTAGATTGATATAACAAGATAATATCTGATTCTAAAAATTGAAATATATATATATATATTCACTGTGTGAATAAGGGCAATCAAAATAGTTTACTTAATAAATGTATAATTTTTATTTATTTTTTCTTGAATCATTATTTAAAGGAAATATTTTATAAAATGTTCTAAAACTCAAATAGTAAGATATTTTAAATCAAAACTACTCAATAAAATCTTTTTGTAAAAAAATAGAACCGACTCCAAAAAGCAACTAATATTCAAACAACTAAAAAAAATTGGTATGAAATGAAAATGTAAATTGCGCCTAAAAGTATAAAATAATTTCCTTCGCCAAACAACCTATAACACTACAATTAATCATAACTTTTGAAGTCGGCGCAAAATTAAATAAAATTTAATAAGTTTTTAAAGGTTTATTTTTAGATCGGTAGCAACAAATGCTGTTGCCTCGAATGATCCATTTTCATGTTTCGTTTATTATTTTATCACTGTATACAATTGGTCCATTAGTAGCATCTACATAGAACTGTGAACATTCTTCACAATGCCGTATTTATGATTCTAAGAAGTTAGAGTTTCCTTTGCAAATTTGGTATAACTTTGATAACTATCATCCTTCGTGGCTTTTGGACTTGGCGATCAAAATGTAAGGCAAAAATATACGCGCAAGATGTATATTTTCATAATATATATTGTACGAAGTATTGCTTCATATTCTTGATTACTCTCTTAATATACCTTATCAAAGTAATCATGATATCCCAAAGATATTAAATATGTTTTCCAGATAATTTTGCAATTTTTCTTTCACCAAGACGTCAGATACCAGCATCTTCGCCAACTTTTGCTGCTTACGAAATCTTATTTGCTTTCTTGAATCCAAGTAGTTTTCAGCTGCGTTTTGCAGGTGACAATGTGAGATGTGTATTTTGAATAGGATTTGATTTTTGTATTGAATAAAGGTATCAATTTCTATTTAATTTTGCGCCGACTTCAAAAGTTATGATTAATTGTAGTGTTATAGGTTGTTTGGCGAAGGAAATTATTTTATACTTTTAGGCGCAATTTACATTTTCATTTCATACCAATTTTTTTTAGTTGTTTGAATATTAGTTGCTTTTTGGAGTCGGTTCTATTTTTTTACAAAAAGATTTTATTTTTCTCTTTTCAGTGAAAACTTATTCATATAGTAGAACATCAGAAGACGTTCGACGGTAGTTTCACAAACCACAACTTCCAAGAAAAGTCACATAACTCAAAAAATGGTTTATGTCACTGAAAAATACATGAAAAGCACCCAATGTGAAGAAAAAAGTTACATCTCCATCTAGAAAGTTATCCACCCGAGAGACAGTTGTGGCAGTTAAATTATTTTTAAGTTGATTTTTCTCAAATTCTGCATTTTTAAGTTGTGACACTTTTCTTGCTTTTATCGGATATGAACAAAAAACTATCTATTGAATGAACATACGTTTAATTAAAAAGTCTTTAGAAATGTAAAGAACGGATACGCTGTATTCCTAACAAAAAGTTCTTTTAGGCATCTATATTGAACTTTACAGTGAATACGTGTCACCCGCTGCGCTGGAAAATGTGCAGCGTAAAGTTCAAACTAAGAGCAAAATATACATTGCAGCTGACGGACAGAAGTTTCAACATCGATACTTACATACTGCTTTTACCAGTGTAGCTGCATGTGTTCAGCAGTTAGAATGAGAACAGACTTTTGTGAGTATCTTGTTTGTAATTTGTTTATACTTTAATGAAATGATAATGAGACCTATTTCAGGCCAAGATCATTACAATAACAAAAAAAGTATTAAAATTAAATCATGACTTACGAAATTATAAGCTAACAAATTTCAACAAAAACAACAATGAGAAACATGGTTTGTATTGAGAACCTCTTCCTTTATGAAGTCGGTTTAAAACGTCTATGCTTTAATTGATGTGACCGCTTACAATAAACATACTTTGAATTTTACATAGCACAAATGTCACCCGCTACGCTGCAACATATGCAATATCGTTCAAGTGTGCACAAAATAGGAAATTGTGAACAAACAAATGCACGTTTTAAGCGTTCTGTTTTTAGTATTAATGTCTAAATTATCTTTTCGTACTGAATCGATGATGCTCTGCAATTTTATAATTAACTTTTTTCCCCTGCCTTGAACCATTTCCGGTATAGGAACGTTAACTCCACTGTTTTCTACCAAGTGGCGCTGTAGGCGATTGAATCGCGTAGCACATGTCCACTTTACTATACCTACACACCACTTTTATGATTATAGCCGCAGCTGTTCAGCAGTTAAAAGAGTCGGGACTGACATTTTTGGGCACCCTGTATTTTCTCTAGATCGTAAAGATATTACAATGGGACCTATTTCAGACCAAGACATTTACAATAACACAAAAAGTGTCAAAATTGGGTCATCCGTTCAGAAGTTATGAGCTAACAAACAAAAAATAAAAACAAAAAAACATACGCTTTGAATTGAGAACCTTCTCCTTTTTGAAGTCGGTTAATTAGAGCATCTCTTACGAAGTTATAAGCTTACAAACACCAAAAACAACACATGGCACGAATTAAGAACACCCTCCTTTCTGAAGTTGGTTGAAAAGGACTTTGCGCTAATCGATGTGACCGCTTACAGTAACAGTACTTTGAACCACAGAGTATACGTGTCATCCACTACGCTGCAAAGTGTGCAACGTAGTTCAAGTGTGCACAGTGTAGGAAATTGCGAAGAAACAACTGCACGTTTTAAGCGTTCTATTTTTAGCAATAATGTCTAAAAGCTGTCTTTTCGTAGTAAATCGATAATGCTCTACAACTTCATAATTAACTTTTCTCCCATCTTGAACCGCTTTTGGAATAGGAGCGCTAATTCCGCTGTTTTTCACAAGATGGCGCTTTGCTTTCTTTAGATTGTAAAGATATTACAATGAGACCTACTTCAGACCAAGATCTTTACAGGAAAACAAAAAGTATCAAGTAACCGTACTTTGAACTATATAGCGTATGTCTCACCATCTACGCTACAACGTGTGCTATGTAGATTAAATGTGCATAGTGTAAGAATTTGCGAACAAACAAATGCACGTTTTTAGCATTGTATTTTTAGCATCAGTGTCTAAACTATCTTTTCGTACTAAATCGATGATGCTCTGCAATTTTATAATTCACTTTTTTCCCCTGTCTTGAACCGTTTCCGAGATAGGAACGCTAGCATGAATGTCTAAACGATCATTTTGTATTAATTCGGTGATACTCTTCAACTTTGTAATTCACTTTTTTCTCTAGAACCGTTTTCGAGATAGGAACACTAACTTCGCTATTTTCCACCAGGTGGCGCTGCAAGCGGTTTAACCTTGTACTGCATGGCCACTTTGCTATACTTACATACCATTTCTATCACTATAGTTGCAGCCGTTTAGCTGTTAAAAGAGTTCGGACTGATTTTTTTGGGCACCCTGTATTTTCTTTAAATCGTAAAAATATTACAATGGGACCTATTTCAGACCAAGACTTTTTCAACAGAACAAAAAGAATCAAAATCGGAGCATCCGTTCAGAAGTTATGAGCTAACAAACATAAAAAAAACATACGGTTTGAATTGAGAACCTTCCTTCTTTTTTGAAGTCGGTTAAAAATAGAACAAACACGCTTATCAGACATTAAGTTTAACAAAAAATAGCACAGCATTAGCTAAAACCGCCCAGACCGAAAATATTAACATCATATTCAATGACGTAAAAAAACTTGCCGACTACGAAAACTCTATTTATGCTTTTCTTCGCAAAACTCTTGAAATCATTAAAAATACTAATTCTGTGAATGGCAAACAAGCCCAAAGGCCAACGTAAACAGAATGTGGCGCCCCTCATGGAGGAAGCGACAAGAACTGAGAGAAACAACATACCAAGAACCAGTGACGACTACTGAGCTGAAGAACAACTGGAGCAAATGCTTCCAATACTTTTACACAGTGTTCGTGCGTGCCAGTTTTTCTGCAATCGTTCGCCTGCCTTGCATGGCAAGCAACATTTGTCGGTTCGTCTATTACTATTATAATCTTTAAAGAATTAAAATTTAAAATTGTAATGTCATGTTTAGCATATGGTTGTTCGAACAGATAACCTTTACACAATTTTACTTTGAAATATAAATATATCAAATGCTTTTTGCCATGCAACGCTCGGAAGACAAACCTTCCAAAAACGGCACGCGAAAACCGGTCTAGCATTTCCTCCAGTTGTTCTTCAGCTCAGTGGTGACGACTAGGGTGACTATATTACTAAGAGTGTCGACAATTCTCAGTGCGCAACCGCTGTGGATGAAATCTTGGGTTGCTTGCGTGAGCTACGAGTGGGTTTGATTCTTTCTAGATATGACCTTTATCTTACGTTGGCGAGAAAACGCTTCTGATGAACATTTACTTTTCTGGCGGGATATTTAATTTTCTTAGAAGTAAAAAAGACTTAATTTATTTATAATTCGTTTAAATTCTATTGAAATTAAGCATTTTCTTTTTACTATATTATATTTTGTTCTGTCAAATAACAAGTTATTGCCAAATTTATAAAAGAAAAAAAATTGCTCTTAGAAACACAAGTTTACGACTTACTAATTTTATTTAATAACTTTTTTTATTTTTTCAGTGAGTTAATTTTCGATTTATTATTATTATTAAACCATTATTTTTAGCTTAGATGTTAAAAAACCAAAAACGTTACACTGAACTAAAGAATTTTTTTGTTTATAGTGAGGTAAGGGAAATTTTTCATTTAAGAATTTATAATGCATCCCAGTTTAATTTCATTATTTTTCATTTTGTAGCACAAAAATTCTTTTAAATAAACTTTATTATTTTTTCCTTATTAATTTTAATTTTTTAAAACAATAAGAATATAAGAATAAATTGGCCATTTCTAATTCTTTACAGACTTTTTTTTGCATTTTGATATTACGTTTACAATTAAACAGGGAGAGGAGGGGGGGGGGGGGGAGAAAGATTTCGAAAAACAACAATAAGTAAGATAGAAAATTTTTTGCAATTTCAACTAATTTAAATTGGGGATGTATTTTTACATAGAAAGCACTTTAAATAAAATTTGCATTTATTATTATTATTATTATTATTATTATTATTATTACTATTTATGTATATATAAATATTTACACAGTAACAAATGACAAATAATAATAACTAACGGGTCAGTATTTTCAAATGAATCACTGTAATTAATGAATCACTCACAGTAACTTTCAGTGTTAAGAAAAGAAAAAAAAAAAAAAAAAAAAAAAAAAATCATTTCTGATTGGGTACAAAGTCGGACCGAGTTTCCACTGCCTTCGGCAGCGTAGTCCCGTGCAAAGTTGGGTTAAACTGATTTGTTTTCGAAAGAACAGCTTTTTCCTTTTCTTTATTTTTTTTTAATGGTAATAACAAATATTCATTTAAATAATCATAGTATATCATAATTCATAAAGTAATAGTTTTTTAATATTATCAATGTAAAAAAAAAAATCTGCAGTGAATCCACTTTACTTACCGAACATTTAGTAGTTACAAACTATTAAAATAAATTTTAATCTTTAAATATTTCAGCAAATAAACAAAAGTAATGGGTGAATGTAGGGTTTAAGTCGAATGAGTATGCTGGAATTCAAGACTTATAGGTGGAATGCCCTCCGCAGTAGTCTTTCTAAGGGTTTTTTGCCCGTATTTAATAAACAAATATGAAAACCATAATAAAATATTTGAGTATTCTGGCCAAGCTCCTATGTTTGAACAACGCACCGGAGTATTTAGTGTGTGTGTTTGTGCATCCTTGTAAAAGTATTTAAATGGTAAATACATTATTTCAAGCAACTCTCATTCTCTAGAAAAGTCCCTGAGATCTAGCGTTCCTAAAAAATAAGGAATTTCAGCATAGCAGCACCATTTGTCAACTAACATGCACCAAAAGTTGAAAGACACCAGTTTATGCTAAAATGCGACAAAATAAAAACTTTCGGAAAATACTGTGCATTAGATCTTGACCTGGAGCTGCCACAAATTTTTTGGAACATACACGCATACCGAGAACGAAAGAAAAGTTTACAAAATTAGTCTTGATTTTTTTTTTTTTTTTTGTATGGTACGCACTATAATTAAACGGGGAGGGGGGGGGGGGGGGTAGGATTGTGGCAGCTCCCCTCACATAGAATTTTATGCCAAATGAAACAATACCCTACACCTTTTGTAGATTAATTTTAAAGTAAATTGAATTATTTTATTTTGCCTTACTGAACTTAAGACTTAATATGAAATCTGTCTTCATAACATTTAAATGCTGTGTAAGAAAAAGTCGTGTGAGTGACACACTAGATAATTTAATCTAAAATGGTATCATCATTCTTTTTCTAATTAAAGATATCACAGGTTTAATTCACACCCTATGTAAACATTTCTAGGAGAGAAATAATATGCCCTTATCCTATTAATTCCCACTACAAAATAAATGTTTTAACAAACAATTAAAAAGAAACAACGTTTGTAAAATATTTAAATATATTTGTAAATTTTAATACTTTCAAAACTCAATATTTTCAGAAAAACAAAACTAATGAATTAATTTTTATTTATTTTATTTTTATCTTTATTTTCAAAATAGTAAATAACTATTAATTTTATTGAAGAAAATTAAACATTAATTCGTAATTAGTCAGACATAATAAATAAGAAACAATGTATATATTCCTTAGTAGTACATACTCTTTCACATAACACACACAGAGGTACACACTTATAAAGCTTTTAGCTTTCTCTAAGAAAAGATGTCAAAACACTGTCGAAGAATCTCTCGCCAAGTACTATGTTAAATATCGCCAAAACTTTCTACTTTCATTTATCAATAAAATATGTTTTTTTAAATTTAAAATAGCACAAAAATGGGATAAAAGAAATATATTTAATAAATAAGTTGATTACAGATCAGTTATGACAATAATCATAAAGTATTTTTTCTATTTATATCAATTTATAAGCTATAAAACAGGCTAATAAAAGAATCTGCCTATCACGTTCATCAATAAAGTCAATAAAACAGATTAATAATTAACATTATTCAGTAAAAAATGTTTTGATATTTTACAATTAATCTTTCTTAATGTATTTCTGAAAAAAAGAAAAATCAAACTTATTTAATATCAAGAGATAAAAATGCTTTTTTCAACATATCTGAAACTCTCAATGTAAAACCTATGGAGCATCATCCAACAATCGCCCCGGGCGGCTGATGGTCAGTTTTGTCCAATGAGAATCTGTCACAGATCTGTCGCCACTCTTATCTTATCGAGGCACCCTAGTGACGACTATGTAGGTCTTCCTTCCGAGGATGCCGGATGCAAGTTCACAATACCTACGCAGTTCGTCCAAAGGGATGGAATTCGTCCCGCTGATTGGACGAGAGGATATAGCACAACAACAAATCAACGATTAGGCTTCGGGATAATACTTTTCTATTTTCTTTCGATCTATATTTTGTATTTTTATGTTAAATTTTATTAATGAAAGTATTTACAAATGTTTTCGATGATATAATATATCTTCATTCTAATAGAAATTGAAATAAGAAAAAAAAAAAAAAAAAAAAGGAAAGAAGAGCGTCTAATGCTGTGTAAATGAATATACAATACATCAATATTTGAAGAATTTGCAATTTCAACTTATCCTCAAATTTTGAACCCCCGTCTTATGACTGTAATAGCTTCAATTTGCACTAATTAAATTCTAGCAGTCTATTTTCTTATGACTTTCAGATCGATTTAAAAACGATGAGGTTTTATTAAACAATTCTTCAATTTTTCCCCCCTTTTCATCGTTTTCTCATAGCTTGTCCTTTACTTAATTTAAAAAATATCGCTACTTCTACTTCAAAAAATCCTTTTTTACATTTATTAACAAGCGTCAAGTAGATGGAAACAAACATGAACCTAGTGATCTGAAATTTTTGATTATTGTACATGATTTCATTTAGAAAATAGTATAAATCGTGATTTTTACAGATGAAAAAACAAATAGTTAACTAAAATAATAATAATGCATTTTTACATATTTTAATCTTATTTTTTATTCATACAAATTCGGATTTTAAAACATCACTACTTTTTAAAGTGGGGTTAAAAAAAAAAAAATGAATAATGTCCCTTTATAAATACCAACAAATAGACAGTAAAAGATTTTAATATCTTTATGAAAATGGTCTATAAAATTAAAAATGTATAGTATATGATCGAAAAACATTTGTAAATACTTTCATTAATAAAATTTACCATAAAAATACAAAACATCGATCGAAAGAAAATAGAAAAGTATTATCCCGAAGCCTAATCGTTGATTTACTATTGTGCTATATCCTCTCGTCCAATCAGTCGGACGAATTCCATTCCTTTGGACGAACTGCGTAGGTATTGTGAACCGGAGGCTCCTGTACGAAAAACTAAGGATTTAAAAGTAAGGTTGTTTAAAAGGTTTAGTACCTTCGAGTTGTCTGCACCCTTTTATTTGCAAATTTTCTGTAGACAACTGTTCTAAATACCTTCAAATTTCCTGCAATTTGTTTTACAGATTTTCTGCAGGTAAGTGTTCCAAATACCTTCAAATTATCTGCAATGTTTCTTTTGCAGATTTTCTGCAGATAAACTGTTCCAAAAACCTTCAAATTCTCTGAAACTTTTTTTTTTTTGCCAATTTTCTGCAGATTTATTTTGTCGATTTTCTACAGATAACTATGTTCCAAATACCTTCAAACGGTCTGCATTTTTTTTAAAGAATTTCTGCAGACATTTTATAGCTGGAGATTTATGCAACAATTTTGAAGGAAATCGTTAGAGCAGTTTTTGAGACACCAACTTTTACCAAAACTTGGCATACTCAATTATTGACCAGAAAACAATAATTACATAAAAGAATATATCTAAAAGCTGGTCAATATGGCGAGTTTGAAAAAAATCCGTACCCTAAAATTGAGTTATTCATAAAGGACGACTGTCCATTTTCCTGAACTAAGCAACTATATCATTCGAAACGACATCTAATAGAGTGTTTATATAGCAACTTTGAAGAAAATCCTTAGAGCCGTTTTTGAGATAAGGACTTACGGTCCCACTTCCGGCTTCTGATGGCCCACTTCTGGTTTTCCAATTTTCACCGAAATTTGGAAAATTCATCTGTACACAAGACCCGTATCAATTCTGAAATTTCGTATTTCTATCTTTATTAGTTTCGGAGATATGATAGCCAAAAGGCTGCACTCATACATACCCACACATACACACGGACCAATTGCCAAAAAAGTACTTTTCGGAGTCAGGAGGCCTTAAAACGTGTAAATCAGGTGAAAACTCGATATCGAATTTTTGGACCGCATACAATACTTCCATTACATACGTAGTAGGGTAGTAGGGTAATAGAAGTAAAAATAAATTTCATTTGATTACATTTGAAATACCTTCAAATTCTCTGAAACTTTTTTTTTTTGCCAATTTTCTGCAGATTTATTTTGTCGATTTTCTACAGATAAACTATGTTCCAAATACCTTCAAACGGTCTGCATTTTTTTAAAGAATTTCTGCAGACATTTTATAGCTGGAGATTTATGCAACAATTTTGAAGGAAATCGTTAGAGCAGTTTTTGAGACACCAACTTTTACCAAAACTTGGCATACTCAATTATTGACCAGAAAACAATAATTACATAAAAGAATATATCTAAAAGCTGGTCAATATGGCGAGTTTGAAAAAAATCCGTACCCTAAAATTGAGTTATTCATAAAGGACGACTGTCCATTTTCCTGAACTAAGCAACTATATCATTCGAAACGACATCTAATAGAGTGTTTATATAGCAACTTTGAAGAAAATCCTTAGAGCCGTTTCTGAGATAAGGACTTACGGTCCCACTTCCGGCTTCTGATGGCCCACTTCTGGTTTTCCAATTTTCACCGAAATTTGGAAAATTCATCTGTACACAAGACCCGTATCAATTCTGAAATTTCGTATTTCTATCTTTATTAGTTTCGGAGATATGATAGCCAAAAGGCTGCACACATACATACCCACACATACACACGGACCAATTGCCAAAAAAGTACTTTTCGGAGTCAGGAGGCCTTAAAACGTGTAAATCAGGTGAAAACTCGATATCGAATTTTTGGACCGCATACAATACTTCCATTACATACGTAGTAGGGTAGTAGGGTAATAGAAGTAAAAATAAATTTCATTTGATTGAATTTAAAAAAAATAAAAATAAAAATCAGAGACTAATATATGATGTATAACCTGTTTACGATAAATCGTTTTGAGTATGAAATACTTTACAGAAAATTGAGCATACGTGAGTCAGTGATTCATATTATGTTCATCATTTACGTAAAAACTTTTGTAATAAGAAAACCGAAAGGATTTAGATTTAAAATTTGGATAGTATGCTGAACGAATGAATATTCATATTTCGTAGTAAATAAAGTAATCGGAGTAAATAAAATGTACAATTGGCGTACAATTGGAAACACGAGTTCCAAGTGATTTATTATAAATTTTGCCCATGATGTTGTATTTATCTTCAGAAACAGTCAAGAATGTGGCCAACCTCTCAGGGGTGCTCTTTGGTCTGTAAAACTAGTACAACTATTATTTTTTCACTGCAGTAAACGATTTCCCGAACAATGTTTTCTTTCACATTACAGACTTTGAATCTATAGGCAGGGGTGAAAGTGTCTTTTGACGAAATTCTTCCTCCAGTATTTTTTAACAATAATCTGTTTTTTACTTAATCGAAAGATTTTAATCTGAAAATACACTGAATTTCTCTTAATAAAAATAGTGTTGCCGAAGACGCTGACCACTTTACCCCTGTCTATAGATACAATCTATATATTCGTCTTCTTTGAACCTATCTAATATACCGGGTGATTCAAAAGTCAGGACAAATTTTAAAAATGAATAATTTCAAAACCAATCAAGATACAAAGATACGGTTTGCACCAAACGGATGGAAAAGAAGACGGGTTTTGGGTGGCAAAGAAAAAAAAATAGTTCTGTTGGTGACCAACAGATGGCGCTGTCGTATTTCTGATGTAGGATTATGCAAAGCAACAAACGATATAAAAAGGAACAATACAGCAGGTAATGGTAGTCGAAGCTTATATGCATCGAAATGTCGCATTCTTAGTCGCTACTTTAATCACGCATGGTCTCCAAGATCTCCCGATATGACACCCTGTGACTTTTGGCTGTGGGGATTCTTGGAAGTTAAAAGTGTACCGCGATCAACCGGCATCACTAGCAGCACTGAAAGATGCCATCCGCCAAAATGTGTCTGCCATAACGCAAGAAATGCTACTAAATGCTGTGAACGATGTGGTGAATCATCTCACAGCTGTACTTCTGAATGATGGACATTGAACAGTTACTGTAGTAGTACTAATTAACTGTAATTAAGCTGACTTGTAAGTTGTCAACATTTTTTTTTTTCATTTGTAAATCATCTTTTAGTGAAATAAAACGCTATAGCGCCATCCGTTGGTCGCCACCAGAACTAATATTTTTCCTTTGCCACACAAAACCCGGTTTCTTTTTCATCCGTTTGGTGCTAACCGTATTTTTGTATCTTGATTCGTTTTCGAATTATTCATTTTTAAAGTTTGTCCTGACTTTTGGATCACCCGGTATATATTTTGGGTGATGGTAGGTCTGCCAATGGCAGATAACAGGTATGTCTGCCATTTTAATTTAAAAGAAATAAATTTATAAAATTAAAAATATCGAAATAAAAATTACACAAGAAAAGCATTTAATATTAAAATTAATTTTCTTTTGGAAAAACCTTATCTAAAACACCAATGTTCCAAGGATGGAACATATAAAAAAATGCTTAATTTTTATTCTTTTAGTTAAGCATATAAACGTTTAATATCTTGAACTAGAATAATTTCAAGCCATCAGTTTTAAAATTAAATTAGTTTAACTGAGGAAATTTGCAATTTTTGTCATTTTGACGTTTTTGCAGTATTGAACAAAGAAATAAAATTTTGTTTGCTTTGTCTCTGTTTATTTTTAACAGATTTCTTATAGTTTTCGCTTTCATATATCTAAAAAAAATATGCAAAATTCACTTATGGTGCAATTTTTTAAATTATGTATTACAAAGTACTATTTTTATGAATTTCCATAATGGTATTCCAAAATATCATAATGGCTAGCAGTGGATAGACTTGTCTACCATTGGCTCGTTTGACTTTTAAGGTGAGATCCAATTGTTGACTTAGCTCAATATCCTCCCAAATTCGAAATGTGAAACAAATCATTTCATTTCACTCAAAATTAGATCGATATGCTTCAGTGTATTCATTAGAGGTTTTTGTTTCTATGTTTTTAGAAGAGATTTATACTTTTTGGAAAAAACACGATGAATTTCAGCTACTATCTCAAAGAAAGGCTGTCTACCTTCGGTATTTATAAAATGATTATTAAACTGATTTATTAAAATGTTATTTACAAATTAAGACGCATTTTAAATTAAAGAAAACTGCTTTTGAAGCCGTTAAATATTTTAGAGATATAATTTGTTTTCAATTTGTGATAGAAGTTTAAATATTTTTTATTTGTGTTAACGCAATAATGAAACAGAAAATGCCTTTTGTTCAATAAATATACATTTTCAATCAATTTACATTTTATTTCATATTTTCTCAAAAAAAAAAAAAAAAAAAAAAAAAAAAAATGAAGTTATCCACTACTCAAACAGAAGCGGTGTCCTCTAACAGTCTTTGAAGTATTCGGAATTGGCGCATTGTAAGCTTTTAAGCTTTCAAAAAAATTAAGTTTTCGAATCTAAAAAGAATTTAATTAGTATTTTCATGGTACTGGGATGTACATAAAGAGTTAATAGAGGAATGAAATCCTGGTTTTTGTTAAATTTAAGAACAGTGTAAAAATATTAACCAGAAATTACCCTTAAAACATCCACTACTGGTACAGTTACCATATGTATGCCAATTTTATATATTCCATTTATAATATGCCAGCTTATTTGTTCTCAAATTATACTAAGACTTTGGGCTCTTCATTGGTACAGGGGGTCAAAACATTGTTTCATGATAACATTATATTCAAAACAGTTCACCAAATTAAAGACCTTCTAAATAAATAATTAAAACGATTACAATAACTACAAATAAAATATAATTAAATAAAATTAATAATAAAATAATATAAATTATCATAAACTATAAAAAATAAATAACAGTAATAAAAAATAAGAATAAATTACAATAATTTAATTTACAACAAGGAAGCACCAAATTTTGTGTGTCTCGCTGTAAAAAATATGTCGTATTTGCTGCCAGAAAGTCTCTGTAATTTGAGAAAATACTCTTAATTTACGAAAACATTACGTTGTCAGAACGTATTTTCTCAAATTACAAAGAATTTCTGGCAGCAAATAGGACATATTTTTTACAGTGTAGCTATCTATTTATTGAGGGGAAAAAATCATATTTAGTTTCTTGCGAATTTTTTTCATTGTTGTGGCATGTATATTAAATTTTATGCTTCATTTTAAAAACCATTAAAACTTAATAAATTGAATTCTAATTAAAGGCAATGTGAATTTCTGTAAATATTTATAATGCTAACTAGTTCTAAATATGCCTATCACAATAAAATATACCTTGTCATAATCTGCAATCATATACTTTTTTAGACATTCGTTGTAATATGGGCTTTTTTCAGTTAAAAAGTTAATATTTGTAACCTAGGTAATTGTTAATCATTTCCAACTATGTGTAACACTGCATCAAAGTTTTTGATCAAAGCCAGACTTAATTTTAGTATATATATATGGGTCATTGCCAACACAAGTGGTAGAAACCATGTCCCTTAGCCCTCAAAAATATAAAATATTTTTAATCGGAAAAAAATTTACAGCCAGGCTATTTCTTACGATTTTCTCTAGTTCAAAATTATTATAAAAGTTTTTAATATTATTTATTTTTCTTAGAACTCTATCCATAAAACCTGGAATATCCACTCCGTGGACTGTCCCCAAGGGAAGTATGCAGAATATAGCATTATTTTCAAGCTTAGTATTAATGTTTTTTAATTACATTTTGATTTAAGCAGGACATAATTATCCTGAAAAAATCTATTTATTAAGTTTTAGAGTCATAAAATGAATCTTGTTTTTTTAGTTAATTTATAACAAATGTCCCTAATGAAAGGCATCCACTCCGTGGACAACTATTTAATTTCCCATAAAGTTCAGTAGATGGCACTGCCTGTCACCAGTGTGTAACTGAGAAGGAAGAGCGGAAAGCCATCTTTGTTTTCATCTACATGTGCTGAACTCAATGCTTTATTTCGTTCTGTTGAAATAGATTTCATCTGTGATACCGCTGTTTGGCTATCTCATCAGTCCACTTTGTGGTCAGAAGTATACAGGTAATTATAAGGATTATTTATTATCTAATTATTATTACAATTAATGATTATAAGGCTTAATTCGACACTAAAGCTAAATTGTTCCTGACAGTGTTGCTTTGTTCCTTAAAATTCAAAATCAGACATTCTGTCTACTCCGTGGACTTCCACTCCGTAGACATTATTTGATCACGGAGTGTATACTTTAAAATTTAATCTTAAAAATAGATACACTTGAAAATAATTTGAAAACATTTGATAAATACATTTTATTCCGTTCCATTCTTTCATTAGCCTACTGATTGCTTAAGGTACAATGAAAATATATCCGCCCCCCCCCCCCCAACTTTAATATTTTTATTCCTGATTTTCTAAAAATGTCATTTCAACTTCTTTAAAACAGTATTTACTAATTTTTACTGAACTGTTAAGCATTTCTCTTCATGGTTTAAATGTAAGAACAGAATTCATATAATATAAATTTAAGAACAGTTTTATGAGTGTTGTTTACAGAGTAATGCAAAAGGTATGGTGTATACTATATGTCTTTTTAAAAAAATAAGTTTTAAAGGTAAAATGTAGGAAAGGTAACATAACAATTTAGAAAAATAATTGCAAAAAAGTAATTAAATTTAGTTTCAGATGAAAAAAAAATTAAAAATATTTTTGTTTTACAACACAACTAAAATTGTTTTGTATTTTTATTAATTGAATAACTTTTTTATAAAAACAATACTTAAAATATACATTTATTTTCTTTGCAAAAATTTACTATGCCGTTTAAGAAATATGGAAATTCGCGTGTAACCCAATGCAGAACAAAGAAATGTGCACAAACCTTAGCTCAAAACAGCCAAACTACAGAAAAACGTAAAGAACAAAATATAAAAAGTATGCAGAGAGCAAGAGATAGTCTAATGCTACTATTACACACAACAAGTTTTCGCACAACTTTTGAGACAATTGTTAATTTGGCTTAAATCACGTCAATGCCCAGTGTAATAGGAATTGGGAATACGAACATTTTTTTCTGGCTAGTCAGACTGTGATAAACCAGTGAGAAGACAGCTCCTTATGTGTCGAGAAAAGACAGCGCCGGCGAGCCTTGACATGTACCGTGCAAACCAGTTTTTAGAAGAATTTTTGATTCAACTATTGTAACCCTCTTTCAGATTACGGCTTCCAAAAATAGGAGCAAAAATTGGCTCAAATGAAAGATGCGTGAAACATCTTTGTGTGTAATAGGAGCAAAAGAAATGATCCCGCAAGACATAAAGAAGAAAATGCTAAAGAAAGATAAATATGTCACAGAAGGAAGAAAACTATAGTTGAAATGTCTGAACAAATGAAAAAAAAAAGTGTTAGGAAAAAATGGAAGAACCAAAAAAGAAATCAAAGGGAGAGATTGAAGAAACAGCATAATCTTTGAAGAATATCTCAGAGATGATACACCTCCTGAGACACCTCGTTAATCTGCCATAAACATCACACTACCACAAATTAATCCATCCCTGATAACAAGACTATCTGTATCATCATCTAGCAGATTAGAAAGTGGAAGAAAAAGGTCGAAAAAGAACAGTGAAAGGCTTCGTGAAGAAAACAAAAAATTGGTTAGAAAGCTTGAAAAATACAAATATAGCATGTGCAAAGATCTAAGGATGTGAAGTCAAAAAATATTACTACTGATTCTGAAACACCCGAGAGAAAAGTGAAAAAAATTATCACAGAAGCAAATTCAAAAGAAATTAAAAAATGTATTATTTTTGGCGAGGTTATAAAAGAGCCAACAAAAGAAATTTTTAAAGGTGAAAAATCAAAAAAGAAACTTAAAGAAGTCTTCCAAGTTTTAACAGGAAAAATAGCAAGGAAATACAAGTATCTTCAACATATCAGATCAATCACATAAAAAAAAAAAAAAAAAAACGGAACTACCAGTTATTTTCTTGTTATTTTCCTTTTTCAAAAGAATTAAAGTAAAAATATTTGTTGATTATTTTCTAAAACACAAATGAAACAATATGGATGAAAAGATACAGCTACAACTAACCTTTCAGGTTTGGAAATTTATAAGAGTCCACTCCGTGGTCAGTGATGTCCGCTCCGTCGAAACATTAATTTTGAAATTAATTAATTACCAACAAAAAAATAGCTAACGAGATAGCTCATCAAGTAAATTAGATTCATAGTTGTCAAGAAGGAATTAAGGATTTTTTTTTGTTAATTATTTTTTTTTTTGGTAAATTTTTATATTTTCAAATTAGTCTTCATTTTCTACCTCTTAGATTGGCAATCACCCATTTATCTTTTAATTGATACATATATAATCATGCTGTTAAAGCACGTAAATCAGAAGTTTTTACTTAAAAAATCATTATTTATTTAATAATTTGATATCACGGAAACCAATAGTTAATGTTTTGTTACTACTATTTTGCTTGAAGTGTATTTGAGTGACATAAATAAAACAACAGCAACAGCCACTCTTCAGTTTTTGTGTTGTGAAACGAGTCAATAAACATTTCGTTACTCATTCCTCAAATTTATATATTTTCATTCTTAAAACATCTCTTTATGCAAATAAAAAATTCTACGAAGAATAAGATTTAATAAAAAAATTTAAATAAAGAAAATGATTCCATTTTCAATTTTTATTATATTTCATATAAAAATGAATAAGATTAAAAAAAAAAAAAAAAAAAATACAATATATGATTCTTTTTACTTTTGTGCAAGTTCGGGAAAGAAATATCCTGTCGCGGTTAACTGAAAGTTTGTCATAAATGGCTCGGTATATATTGTTTCTTCCGCTTTCTGACGTTTCGGAAACATGAGCATTATTTTCAATTTCGTTACTAAGAGTGATGGTGGAACAATGTCACTAATTTATCTTCACTTCTTTTTGTTTTATAGCATTCATCTAAAAAGTAAAAATAATAATAATTATTATTATTATTTTTAATTATACAAATAATACAAGTTAATAAGTGCAATATCATAAATGGCTTACACAAAGACAATAAAAACTAATTTATTCAGCTGAAGTAAATAAATAAATGCATTATAAATATCATTTTAATATTGAATTTCTTTAAATTAAAAAAGCCCAAATTAAACTTTAAATTAAACTTTCAAAAGTATTAAGATGAAATTGAATTATTAGTATGTATATTAAAAATATAAGGATTATCACGAGGTAAAATAACGTAAACATAGAAAGCTATATAAATTTACTTATTTACTTATTAAAATGCAAACATCACTTACAGCAAAAAATTTATAATGACATGTCAAATAAATCTTTTTATGGAAAAAAAAAAAAAAAAAAAAAAAAAAAACAAGAAGAAGAAATGTCACAGTATGTAAAATTTGACAGTTATATTGAGATAGACCGAAGGTACTGCACCGCTTTTTTTAATCACTTTAAATCCTTTTGTTATTTTAATTATCAAGACTGTTAAATGGAATCACTGAAAAACTGCTAGCCACAGTAATTATGAGAAAGGACCGTAATGTAGAAAACTGAGTAAATTAATGAGAAAACAACGTCATATCTTTCAATTTCATCTTTTCAAAATTTATGTCATTAAAATTATTATTATTATTATTATTATTTTAAATAGTTTATTACAATAAATTATTATATTACTGTATTAAGATTATTTTAAACTATCGTCATTTATTTGTAAATGTGACTTTCTTTTCTTTTCCTTTTCTTTCTTTCTTATTTTTTATTGTCTCAAAAATCATATCTGCAGAAATTATGAGTCTCTAAATTCCTCTGAAGTCTGTCTCTGTATTTTATTATTTTTACGGTATTCTTAAAATTGGACGAAATATAACCTTTTTATTATTATTATTATTATTTTCGCTCAAAATTCAATTTGTGTGCTGAATTGTTTCCAATGACTGTATGAATTTATTAACTTAAAGTTCTTTCTTCAGCAAATTGAATTATGCTAACGAATGGTGAATTGAAAATACGTTTCGTGAGAAATCTTAAATAAAACAAGAAAAAAAAAAAAAGTCACAAAAACAAGTTACGCCTTACTCAAAGGGAGAATTTATTGTTTAGAAAAAAAAAAAAATATGTTAGAATAGACGAACAAATAATAAGTAAAAAATCATATTGTTTTATTAGAATGCAAATCTTTGATCTAAAAATGAATGCCATCCATTGTGATTTCGTAGTAATTTTATATTTATGGTTTATACCTTTCAGCATATTTTATCGCTTCTGGGCTTTTTATTGCTTCTAAGAATTAAAGGATTCAATATTAAGCATTTTATGCAAAAAGCATATTTTCAAAGGAAAAATAAAATTAAAATATTCTTGAATATTGAATAAAAGTAATTGAATAGATGCTTTCAAGTGTCTTTCAATAATAATGTTTAATTAATTTATGTTTTCTCTTTGAAGTGTGATAGTTACTATGAGCCCATTATCAGAAATATAATTAACATTACATCAGTTCTGTTTAAGGTCGTTTGCTGAATCGTTTCTAAATTCATTTGCTAAACGAAATTATGGTTTGTTTTATCTTTTTAAATTAGCTTATTGCTTATACATTTTAATATAACCAAAATAATTAATCTTAATTAATAATTTTATGCTACTATTGTTCAGGTATCATTTTGTTTGTAAATGAAAGAAGTAGCATTTTCCACTTTATGTTCTATCTGTTATATTTAAAATGGTATTAAGAATTATATCTGAGATTCAAGAAAATGAAAAAAAAAAAAAAAAACTGTCAAATTTTTATTGCAATATTACAAAAATATTGACAAGTTCCCCAAGCATTTTATTAATTGAGCAATCAACCAAAAAATACATAAAATATTCTATATATGAATCCATCCATTATTCAATCTTTTTTTTTTTTTTTTCAATTATTTTGATAATCAGTGAATTCATTATGCCACATCTGCAATTACACATATATATCCGTTAAATATTTACGTGCATCATGAAATGTAATTACATCATGCTATAGAATATGTAGGAATGAATAATATTGTTTAAACTAAGTATCACTCTTTCGATATTTATCCTACTCAAGGAGCACCATTCGAATCTGCATATGAATACAGCTGCTTACAAGAACTGATGATTTACTCATCATACATAAAATACATACTAATTGTAGAATATAATTCAATAACCATTATAGAATCTTTTAGGATAGGTTAAAAATGCAAAGACAAAACAGAATCACATAGGAATATATCGCAATAAATGAAGACCTAAACAGCTGGAGAATAGACAAAAATACAAAAATGACTATAAATAAATGGGTGCAAAACTCTTTATTTTTGAAATTTCCGTAAAGTCAATACGTGTACACGTAAAATTTCGCCACGAGTGTGGAAAAGTCTTGCCAGCCATACTTATGTAATCTGTTATTCGTTAAAACTGTAGTTTGAATGAAGTCATAATTATTAACGAAATCCTAAGCTTTAAACGCACACACAAAACAAATTATGATCGTTAAAATAGCGAACATACATCTTACAAACGGTGCAGTTGCGGTGTAGTTACAATTCTAGTACAAAAGATCGCTAAATAAAGGATATTTCTGTCTGCTAATGGACCTTTTTATGTTACCATTTCTTCATCTTCGTTTACCTTTTGTGTTTCTAAAAGATACTTTCAGGTATTTGGGAGAAACCTACTGAGGAATTAAATGAGCTTTTATTATGGCTTTTTTTTTTACATCATTAAGTAGCTGAAAATACCTTATTTACCTCTAAAACCTGTAAAATACCTGAGAAAAAAAAAACGTTGAAAAAGTTTTTTAAAACCGTGGGACTTTGGTAAGGAAGGGTCGAGTTTTTTTTTTTTTTTTTTTTTTTTTTTTTGACTGTTTTATTACAATTATTAATGAGTTGCAAAAGTTTTTTGGCTAAATGCCAAGTGCACTTATGAAGTACTTCCTGTAATATGCAAAAGTTTTTTCTGAGAAAAATAACTATGCAACCTTCATAGCAATAACATCTACTTTTTATTAATTTTTAATTTAAAGATTCCTTACAAATCCTGTATGTTTTATCCTTAACTTCTGTAAGTGTATTGATTTCTAAACTTCTGTATTGCCTACTTCAGCAGCAACATTAAGAAAAAAAAATCTGGAGTGACTCCACTCGACTTTCCGAACATTGAGTAACTAACAGTTTTGTAGATAAAATAAAGAAAGAGGAGTTGCTAAACAAACAAAAAAGAGAAAACTATAACAGAGTGTTTGTGTATTTTTCTCCATATATCACACGAGGTTTTATTTAACGCTACTGAACTTTGAGCCCTTAGATCATAAGGATAAAGAATTTTTCGTTGTGTCCCTGTAAAAATCTATAAATGCTAGATTCACCAAAATGCTTATAGTTAGTGCAACAGTGATTTATAATATTCATACAAATTTTCAGCTCAATTGAATAAGGCGTTTAGATGCTATCGCTGGTCTCATAGGCCATAAAGATAAAGAATTTTTCTTTGTGTCCCTGTAAAAAAACTGTAAGTGCTAGATTCACCAAAATCTATACAGTTGGTTCAAATGTGACCTATAACATGTGTACAAATTCTTTGCTGAGATTAATAAGGCGTTTAGACGCTATCACACTTTTAAAAATTTGGCAAAGAATTTTTCTTTGTGTCCCTGTAAAAAAACTATAAGTGCTAGATTCTCCAAAATCTATACAGATTAAGTATCTGTGACCTATAATATGTGTATAAAGTTTTTGCTCAATTGAATACGGCGTTTAGATGCTATCGCACTTTTAAGATTTTGGTCCCTTGGCCATAATGATAAATAATTTTTCTTTGTGTCCCTGTAAAAAAACTATAAGTGCTAGATTCACCAAAATCTATAGGGTTCGTACTATGGTGACTTACAATATACGTACCAACTTTCAGCTTATTCGAACAAAGCGTTTAGACGCTAGCGTGTTCACTCACAGACATACACACATACATACAAACATACATACACACATACATACACACACACATACATACATCATCGTAAAAATAGTGAAAACGGACTCGTTGGACCTCGAAACGTATAGAAACATCAAAATCTCGAATTCGGATTTTTGACATGATTACAATACTTTCCTCACTATAGTGTTCGGAAAGTAAAAAACTTTAAAAAGAAATTTAACAAGTAAATATTTCAAATCATTTGAGTTATCTCTCTCTCTCTCTCTCTTTTTTTTTTTTTTTTTCTGATGGAAACGCTGTTTTTGAAAATTTGTACCTTTGAACGGAGTTTGGATTTCCGACCATACATTCCTATGCAATTTATATGTATATACCTATCATAAATTTTTCACGTTTAATTTTAATTCATCTTGTATATACATTCCATACAAAAAATAAAACTTTTGTGCTATTTAAATATTAATTTATAGCTAAAACATTTATTTACTTACAAAAAAAAAAAAAAAAAAAAACTTGGTAAAATTATAGAAATTTAACACATTTAAATGCAGCAGTATATAGATCAGAGTAAAATAAATTAAATTAAGAAAACATTTATAAACGATGAGCCTTATGTATTTTACAATTATAATTATTCAAATATAGACGCAAGGGTGAAAGTTTTCCGTCTTTTGACGGAACTCTTCCACCGGAAATTTTTTACAATAATTTGTATCCTATTTAATCAAAGGATACTAGAGTAAATAATTATAAGATAAAAAATGTTTTATAAACCATGTTTTTAAATTTTCTGTTGAATCATATAAACGCTACTGAAGACAGCCGGAACCCCAGCAATTGGATAAAGTATTAAAAAAATTCCTTGCTACCGTCTTTTGAGCTATTATAAAAGTTTCAAATGGCTATCTAGCCGGGAAGTTAGTTAAATGTTGATTGCAAGCTTTGTACTGGAAACGCTGCCGAAGGCAGCAGGGTACCAAAGCAATTGGATAAAAATATTTTTAAAAAGCATTCTTACCGTATCCTGGACTATTCCGAAAGTTTCAAATGTCTAGCTACTCGGGAAGTTAGTTAAATAAATTTTCTGTTGAATCATATGAACGCTGCCGAATACAGTAGGGACCTGAAACAGTTGACTAAAAGTATTAAAAAAAAATGTATTGCCCCCGAGTTTTGAGCTATTCTGAAAGTTTCAAATATCTAGCTAGTCGGGAAGTTAGTGAAAAATCGATTGCAAGCTTTGTACTGGTAACGCTGCCGAAGGCAGCAGGAACCCGAAACAGTTGGCTAAAAGTATTAAAAAAATGCATTTTCACCGTGTTCTGAACTATTGTGAAAGTTTCAAATGTCTAGCTAGTCAGGAAGTTAGTTAAATAAAATTTCTGTTGAATCATATAAACGCTGCCAAAGGCAGTAGGGGCCTGAAGCAGTTGACTAAAAGTTTTAAAAAAAGTATTGTCACCATGTTATGAGCTAGCCTGAAAGTTTCAAATGTCTAGCTAGTCGGGAAGTTAGTGAAAAATCGATTGCAAGCCTTGTACTGATGACGCTGCCGAAGGCAGCAGGAAACCGAAACAGTTGGCTAAAGGTATTAAAAAAATGTATTTTCACCGTGTTCTGAACGATCCTGAAAGTTTCAAATGTCTAGCTAGTCGGGAAGTTAGTGAAAAATCGATTGCAAGCTTTGTACTGGTAATGCTGTCGAAGGCAGCAGGAACCCGAAGCAGTTGGTTAAGAATATTTAAAAATTGCATTTTCGCCGTGTTCTGAACTATTCTGAAAGTTTCAAATGTCTAGCTAGTCGGGAAGTTAGTTAAATAAAGGTTCTGCCGAATTATATAAGCGCTGCCGAAGGCAGCGGGACCTGAAATAGTTGACTAAAATTATTAGAAAAATGTATTGCCACCGTGTTGTGAGCTGTCCTGAAAGTTTCAAATATCTAGCTAGTCGGAAAGTTAGTGAAAAATCGATTGCAAGCTTTGTAGTGATAACGCTGCCGAAGGCAGCAGGAATCCGAAACAGTTGGCTAAAGGTATTAAGAAAAAGCAATTTCACCGTGTTCTGAACTATTCTGAAAGTTTCAAATGTCTAGCTAGTCGGGAAGTTAGTTAAATAAATTTTCTGTCGAATCATATAAGCGCTGCCGAAGGCAGCGGGACTTGAAATAGTTGACTAAAATTATTAGAAAAATGTATTGTCACCGTGTTGTGAGCTGTCCTGAAAATTTCAAATATCTAGCTAGTCGGGAAGTTAGTTAAAAATCGATTGCAAGATTTGTCCCTGACAAACCTTAACTTAAAGATTCCTTACAAATCCTGTATGTTTTATCCTTAACTTCTGTAAGTGTATTGATTTCTAAACTTCTGTATTGCCTACTTCAGCAGCAACATTAAGAAAAAAAAATCTGGAGTGACTCCACTCGACTTTCCGAACATTGAGTAACTAACAGTTTTGTAGATAAAATAAAGAAAGAGGAGTTGCTAAACAAACAAAAAAGAGAAAACTATAACAGAGTGTTTGTGTATTTTTCTCCATATATCACACGAGGTTTTATTTAACGCTACTGAACTTTGAGCCCTTAGATCATAAGGATAAAGAATTTTTCGTTGTGTCCCTGTAAAAATCTATAAATGCTAGATTCACCAAAATGCTTATAGTTAGTGCAACAGTGATTTATAATATTCATACAAATTTTCAGCTCAATTGAATAAGGCGTTTAGATGCTATCGCTGGTCTCATAGGCCATAAAGATAAAGAATTTTTCTTTGTGTCCCTGTAAAAAAACTGTAAGTGCTAGATTCACCAAAATCTATACAGTTGGTTCAAATGTGACCTATAACATGTGTACAAATTCTTTGCTGAGATTAATAAGGCGCTTAGACGCTATCACACTTTTAAAAATTTGGCAAAGAATTTTTCTTTGTGTCCCTGTAAAAAAACTATAAGTGCTAGATTCTCCAAAATCTATAGGGTTCGTACTATGGTGACTTACAATATACGTACCAACTTTCAGCTTATTCGAACAAAGCGTTTAGACGCTAGCGTGTTCACTCACAGACATACACACATACATACACACATACATACACACATACATACACACATACATACACACACACATACATACATCATCGTAAAAATAGTGAAAACAGACTCGTTGGACCTCGAAACGTATAGAAACATCAAAATCTCGAATTCGGATTTTTGACATGATTACAATACTTTCCTCACTATATTGTTCGGAAAGTAATAATTACAAGATAAAAAGATCTTTTTATATACCATGTTTTTAAATTTTCTGTTCAATCATATAAACGCTACCGAAGGCAGCGGAAACCCGGAGCAATTGGATATTTTTTTTAAAAAAATCATTGCTCTCGTGTTTTGAGCTATTATAAAAGTTTCAAATGTCTAGCTAGTTGGGAAGTTAGTGAAAAATCGATTGCAAGCTTTGTACTGGTAACGCTGCCGAAGGCAGCAGGAACCCGAAACATTTGGTTACAAATATTTAAAAAATGCATTTTCACCGTATTCTGAACTATTCTGAAAGTTTCAAATGTTTAGCTAGTCAGGAAGTTAGTTAAATAAATTTTCTGTTGAATCATATAAACGCTGCTGAAGGCAGTAGGGACCTGAAACAGTTGACTAAAACTATAAAAAAAAATGTATTGTCACTGTATTCTGAGCTATCCTGAAAGTTTCAAATGTCTAGCTAGTCAAGAAGTTACGGAAAAATCGATTGCAATCTTTGTACTGATAACGCTGCCGAAGGCAGCAGGAACCTGAAACATTTGGCTAAAGGTATTAAAAAAATGCATTTTAACCGTATTCTGAACTATTCTGAAAGTTTCAAATGTCTAGCTAATCGGGAAGTTTGTTAAATAAATTTTCGTTCGAATCATATAAACGCTGCCGAAGGCAGCAGGGACCTGAATCAGTTGACTAAAAGTATAAAAAAAATGTATTGTCACTGTATTCTGAGCTATCATGAAGTTCTCAAATGTCTAGCTAGTCGAGAAGTTAGTGAAAAATCGATTACAAGCTTTGTACTGGTAACGCTGCCGAAGGCAGCAGGAACCTGGAGTAGTTGGTTAAAAATATTTTAAAAATGCATTTTCACCGTGTTCTGAACTATTCTGAAAGTTTCCAATGTCTAGCTAGTCGGGAAGTTAGTTAAATAAATTTTCTGTTGAATCATATAAACGCTGCCGAAGGCAGTGGGGACCTAAAACAGTTGAGTAAAAGTGTTAAAAAAATGTATTGTCACCGTGTTTTGAGCTATCCTGAAAGTTTCAAATGTCTAGCTAGTCGGAAAGTTAGGAAAAAATCGACTGCAATCCTTGTACTGATAACGCTGCCGAAGGCAGCGGGAACCCGAAACAGTTGGCTAAAGGTATTAAAAATATGCATTTTAACCTTATTCTGAACTATTCTGAAAGTTTCAAATGTCTAGCTAGTCGGGAAGTTAGTTAAATAAATTTTCTGACGAATCATATAAACGCTGCCGCAGGCAGCGGAACTTGAAGCAGTTGACTAAAATTATTAGAAAAATGTATTGTCACCGTGTTGTGAGCTGTCCTGAAAATTTCAAATATCTAGCTAGTCGGGAAGTTAGTTAAAAATCGATTGCAAGATTTGTCCCTGACAAACACACAAACACACAAGAATCGAAGTTAATAAAAACATGGTAATATGGTAAAATATACTCATTCTTTCTAAGTAAAAATAGTGGCACCGATGACGAAAACCACTTTCACCCCTGAATAGACGTGAAATTTGTATGTAATGAATTAGATGCTTTCATGTTCAAAGAACTAGAATTTCAGTGCATTCGCACATCTGAGTTTCAAATGTGGTTCAGTCAAAATAGGAAAAAAAAAAAAAAAAGAATCGTGTAGTTTTGAAATTTGGCACAGTCATAGCCGAGAGTGTCCTGAACAACATACTAAAAGTCCCCGTCCGTGAGCGGAGGCCAGGGGGGGGGGGGGACTTTAAAGCTTTTATTAAATATCTTGAAAACTTTAGGATGTAGAGCAAAAATCTCAATTTCAAATTGATCTACGGGAAATTTCCTACAAAAATATCTTTTACGTTTTCTTTGTATGATCAGTAGTTTAGAAAATATAGGGTGGATGAATTATCACATTTAAAAAAAAAATGCTTTTTTGCAGTAGTAAAATTAACTAAGACTGTAATTAAAAGGGTTCTGATCAAATATTTTCTACTTATGTAATAATTATGTATAAAGGGGCTACTTAAGGATGATATAGAAAGATTTTTTTTTTTATGTTTATAATAACTTTGAGGCAAGTAGGGGTAAATGGCGTTTTGAGTACGAATTCAGATAACGAAGACCAAAAATTGACAGACAGAAAAAAAAATCGTGTAGTTTTTAAATTTGGCACAGTCATAGTCGAGAGTGTCTTGAACAACATACTAAAGTCCCCGCCCGTGAGGGGGGGAGCTTAAAGGTGGGGGGCACTTTTCAGTTTTTATTAAATATTTTGAAAACTATAGGATTTAGAGCACAAATCTCAATTACAATTTAATCTACGTGAAATTTCCTACAAAAATGTCTCCTACATTTCCTTTGTATGATCAGTAGTATAGAAAATATAGCGAGGATGAACTATCACATTAAAAAAAAAAAAAATGCTTTTTTGCAGTAGTAAAATTAACTAAGATTGTTATTAAAAGGTTTCTGATCAAATATTTTCTACTTATGTAATAATTATGTGTAAAAGGGCTACTTAAGGGTGATATAGCAAGATTTTTTTATGTTTATAATAACTTTGAGGCAAGTAGGGGTAAATGGCGTTTTGAGTACGAATTCAGATAACGAAGACCAAAAATTGACAAACAGAAAAAAAAAATCGTATTTTTTAAATTTGACACAGTCATAGTCGAGAGTGTCTTGAACAACATACTAAAGTCCCCGCCCGTGTGTGTGTGTGTGGGGGGGAGCTTAAAGGGTGGGGGGCACTTTTCAGTTTTTATTAAATATTTTGAAAACTATAGGATTTAGAGCACAAATCTCAATTACAAATTAATCTACGTGAAATTTCCTACAAAAATGTCTCTTACGTTTCCTTTGTATGATCAGTAGTTTAGAAAATATAGCGAGAATGAACTATCACATTAAAAAAAAAAAATGCTTTTTTGCAGTAGTAAAATTAACTAAGATTGTAATTAAAAGGTTTCTGATCAAATATTTTCTACTTATGTAATAATTATGTGTAAAGGGGCTATTTAAGGGTGATATAGCCAGATTTTTTTTTATGTTTATAATAACTTTGAGGCAAGTAGGGGTAATTGGCGTTTTGAGTACGAATTCAGATAACGAAGACCAAAAATTGACAGACAGAAAAAAAAAAAAAATCGTGTAGTTTTTAAATTTGGCACAGTCATAGTCGAGAGTGTCTTGAACAACATACTAAAGTCCCCGCCCGTGGGGGGTGAGCGGGGTGAGCTTAAAAAGGGGGGAACTTTTCAGTTTTTATTAAATATTTATAAAACTTTAGGATTTAGAGCACAAATCTCAATTACAAATTAATCTACCTGAAATTTCCTACAAAAATGTCTGTTACGTTTCCTTTGTATGATCAGTAGTTTAGAAAATATAGCGAGGATGAGCTATCACATTAAAAAAAAAAAAAAAAAAAAAAAAAAAAAAAATCCTTTTTTGCAGTAGTAAAATTAACTAAGATTGTAATTAAAAGGGTTCTGATCAAATATTTTCTACTTATGTAATAATTATGTGTAAAGGGGCTACTTAAGGGTGATATAGCAAGATTTTTTTTTTTTTTATGTTTATAATAACTTTAAGGCAAGTAGGGGTAAATGCCGATTTGAGTACAAATTCAGATAACGAAGACCAAAAATTGGCAGACAGAAAAAAAAAAAAAAATCGTGTAGTTTTAAATTTGGCACTGTCATAGTCGAGAGTGTCTTGAACAACATACTAAAGTCCCCGCCCGTGGGGGGTGAGCCGGGGGAACTTAAAGGGGGTGCACTTTTTAGTTTTTATTAAATATTTTGAAAACTATAGGATTTATAGCACAAATCTCAATTACAAATTAATCTACGCGAAATTTCCTGCAAAAATGTCTCTTACGTTTCCTTTGTATGATCAGTAGTTTAGAAAATATAGCGAGAATGAACTATCACATTAAAAAAAAAAAAAAATGCTTTTTTGCAGTAGTAAGATTAACTAAGACTGTAATTAAAAGGGTTCTGATCAAATATTTTCTACTTATGTAATAATTATGTATAAAGGGGTTACTTAAGGATGATATAGCAAGATTTTTTTCATGTTTATAATAACTTTGAGGCAAGTAGGGGTAAATGGTGTTTTGAGTACGAATTCCGATAACGAAGACTAAAAATTGACAGACAGAAGAAAAATCGTGTAGTTTTTAAATTTGGCACAGTCAAGGGTGGTAACAGACCTGTTCGTGTTACCAGTAGTTAATACTATCAGTAACTCGAAAACTAATCTTCCTGTTGACAGGGAATGTAGAAACAGTTCACGTTAAAATTAATTAACGTTATGCGTGTTCACGTTAACGAGGTTCGACTGTAATTCGGTAGCTTGCAAAAATGGATTTGAGCCATTAGTGAGAATTATTTTAGTTAAAAATAGATTTTGTTACTCATTTTTGAAATAAATAACATATAAAAGTTGTATAAACTATTGAAATTCAGTATTATTGGTGAATTTTCAGTTTTTTGTAAAAAAAAAAGTTAAGCAGATATTTTACGATATTTATGTTTTGCATAATTTTTAATGTTGAGCAAATTTCTTACAAAAATATATTTACAATATTCATAATAGGTTTAATTGAAGTATGAATCATGCTTGTTTTACCTTATTGAGGTCAAATATGCAATAATATAGGTATTTCCTTGGAAATTTCTAAAAAATAACACTTGGTTTTCATCGCCAACATTCGGTAGTTTGCAAATATTTATTTTAAACCATTAGTGAGAAATATTTTAGTTATAAAAATAGATTTTTTTTTCTCATTTTTGAAATAAATAACATGTAAAAGTTTTATGAACTATTGAAATCCAGTTTTATTCATAAATTTGCAGTTTTCTTTCTTTTTTTCTTTTTTTTTTTTTTTTTTTTTCTGTGAAAAATTTCTTAAAAAGCACTTATAAAATAGCCGATACCCGCTAGCTTTCAAATACTGATTTTTTAGTTATTAGTAAGAAATCGTTTGCATAACAATAAATTTTGTTACTCAATTTTGAAATAAACTTATAACTGTATTTTAAAGGATTAAAATTCTTTTTTTTTTTTTCCATGAATTTTCAATTTCTTGTCAAAAAAACTTAAATATATATTTTAAGCATTAATGTGCGAAAAAACTATTTACTTTTATTTCACATGATACTGAAAATTCGCTATGAAAATTCACGTTTCCTATTTTATGTTGCACTGTGTGTTATTTCTTGCAAAATTAAGCAATAAAAATTATATTAATGCAAAAATTTTTCAGTTCAGTTTGTTTTAAATTTTATACTATGCTTCTAGATCATTTTAAAACTATTATTTTTAATTTTTGCTGAATTACCAGTATTTTATTATTGTTAATTTATTTATTTATTTATTTTGCTGGTATAATAAATACTTGCATAAAATTTTTCTGGAAGTGTGATACATAGCACTATTATTAAAAAGGAAAGTTCAAATTTAACAGTTAATTTTATTTGTTTGGCATATTTTAGTAATTATAGAGTAAAATTTATTTTATTTTATATATTTTTATATTTTTTGGTCAAAACCAATCTTGGTTTGTTTGAGTTTAAAAAGTTTAATTTTCATAAATTTTTTGCGTTGATTATTCTTTTTAATTCTGCCCCATCTTATTTTTATACTTACCTAGCAGGCTACGCCTGGTTCGCTGGTCACTATTTTTAAATGAATCACAATAATTAATGAATTATCAAAAGTGCATTAATTTTTATCATGTGATAAAAAAAGAGAACAAGAAATTCTGATAAAGAAAAATGTCGCACCGGGTCCCCACTGCCTTCTGCAGCGTAGACCCGTACGCGACGTGCGCGAACGAATGTTTATATATGAGCGCTGAGCATGTGTATTCCTCCACCACCCTTATGATTTCTCAAACTTCCATGTTATTACTCATAAACTTTTATTCTTAAGAAAAGGAATTTAAAAAAAAAAAAAAAATCTTTTCTGATCGGGTAAAAACTTACAGCTGGTCCCCTCTGCCTTCGCCCGCTAGCGGGTCAGTATTTTTAAATGAATCACTATAATGAATGAATTCTCAAAATTGCATATTATCATTCATTAACAGTACTCTTAAAAAAAGAAATTTTAAAAAAAGTATATATATATATATATGTGTGTGTGTGTGAGCGGGTAAAAACTCACACCGGGTCCCCACTGCCTTCGGCAGCATTGACCCCTGCGCTGTGCGTCCGTATTCCTTCACCATCCTTATAATTTCTCAAAATTCATGTTATTACTCATAAACTTTCATTCTTAAGAAAAAGAATTACAAAAAATATCATTTAGCATCGAGTAAAAATTCACACAGGGTCCCCACTGCCTTTGGCAGCGCAGACCCATGCGTGCTGTACGCGCACTTGTGAGGATATACGTGCGCTGTGCACGCATATTCCTTCTCAACTCAAACTTTTATTATTAAGAAAATAAAATTAAAAAAAATCATTTTTCATCTTGTAAAAACTCGCACCGGGTCCCAACCCATGCGCGCTGCACTCGCATGTGTGAAGATACGTGCGGTGTACGCACATATTCCTTCTGAAATCAAACTTTTATTCTTAGGAAAAAAAATTAAAATATCATTTCTCATCGGGTGTACTGGGCCTCCACTGCTTTCGGCAGCGCAGTCCCGTGCACGCTGCGTGTGCCTATTCCTTCTCCATCCTTCCAGTCCCCCTAATTAACCTACATATACCAATTTTCAACGGTCTAACTTAATTAGCTGAGATGCAAAAGAAAATCTAATCAGGACACTTTAAAACGAGGTGAAATCTCGAATTCCACTTTCGATAATATAAAAGAACTTTAAAATATCTTTCGAATGATGTATTAAAAATAATTTAATCATAATTAGAAATTGAAATTTTAAAATATTACAGCACCATCTGGCGGTAGAAATTTCTGTAATCTACTGTTCCATTTCAGATCAACAAATCTTTCAAATGATGTGTTTCTTATGAAATTATTTTAATTAGTAGCTGAGATACAATATATATGTGTGTGTGTGTGCGTGTGTATAAACAGATCTGTCTTATGCAAAATTTCATAATAATTTAATAATATATAATTTCTTCTAAACCTTCTCTTTTTGTCTTGAATAAGTATTTAAACTAATCTAATTGAATAAAATATATAATTTGAAAAGACTTTATATTTTACTTCATTTATAATTATCTTCCATCTGATTTAAATGCAAAAATTTTCTGTAGATCACACTGAAAATAATTTTAAGATTAACTTAAAAAAACTATAATCTGCAGAATATCTTAAGTTATTTGGACCACTTCTTAGGCCTATATATTTTGAAAAAAATCTTAAGATTATATTCTGTAGATTTTCTTCAGAACATATAGGCTTAAGAAGTGGGCCAAATAACTTACGATATTCTGCAGATTTTTTTAAAGAAAATTTTGAGATTATTTTTAGTGGGGTTAAAAGTCTAAAATATTAAATGTTAACTTAAAAAAGTCTACATTAAGTCATATTGTAATTATTGATGAAAATCCTCACGCTTATTTATAATCAAGATTGTAATTCGATAGGTCAATTCCAAATGTTATATTTTCGAGCTGCATTTCTAATCCGCCACACAATACGACTAGTCTATGGTACACTACTTGGGTTCAAGGTACACCATTCTTTTACTAAATACAAAATTTTTTTATAAAAAAAATTCGCTTTAAAACACGTATAAAACGATACATTTTATTAAAATCATTAAAATTACATCGTGTCAAGGCCTTTCGCCCTGAACATCAGGGCATCATAAGGACAGAGCCATTTTAACTAGAAGTACAGTAACATTTGATTTATATATATACAAAAGAACCATATTACGGTTACAGTTATTATACATAAAACATATGAAACAGTTGAACACAGATCAATCACAAATGAAACAGTCTAAAAGCTTACTTGGTTACTATGGAGACACTTTTTGTGCAACATTTGAGGCCTTCTTAAATATAGTTGAGTTCTATTATGCTTCTATGGAGCAGTTTATAGCCTGTTTCATCTGTTTCATGTATAATAACTGTAACCGTAATATGGTTCTTTTGTACATATAAATCAAATGTTACTTTTCTTCTAGTTAAAATGGCTCTGTTCTGATGATGCCCTGATGTTCAGGGCGAAAGGCCTTGACACGATGGGCGCATTCGAAAGTATTTCCCGGTCACTTCCCGAGTTGGCGTGGCCGGCGTAAAATACTGGCCTGGGCAGTGAAGAAACATCTGCAAGTAGTAGTCTGGTTCTGCGACCTTGGAATACTTGAAATCTTCCGCTTTGACAATCCAACCAGTTCGTTCAAGAGCAAGAGAAAGGTGCATGCCATGCCAATAGATGTGGAATACTTGAAGTTGCACGTGTTTAATGAAATTTCTTCATTATGCCATAAAGCTTATTTAACTGGTTTTTTCAGGTAAGTAACACTTATTTATTTTATATAAATTTAATAAATATTATATTTGATTAAATAGTATTTTGTCGGAAAAAATGTTCCAGAAGCAAGCAATATTACTTCAAAACCTGCGGCAAAAAAAAAAAAAAAAAAAAAATATTTAGCCTATCAGTAATTAGTAAAAGTCTTATGCAATACAACTTTTTTAATATTGAAATATATTTAGTTGATTTTAGGTTTCTTTTCAAATCTGTGCTTTAACACCGATTAAAAAAAAAAAAAAAAAAAAAAAAAAAAGTGGTAAATAATTATTTTATTTGTGTGAAGAAAAACTAATTAATAATTAAATATTTTTAATTGTTTAGAATAAACGGAACTTTTGGAGAAATATAGTAATATATTAATATTAGATATATGTATATGTGCGTCCGTGCATAATACTAATATAATATTTGAAGAATACTAATAATTATAAAAATTGATCAATTAAAACAAATACTAATTTATCTAAATCTTTCATAAATATAGTTATTAAATTACAAAATTTAAATACTAGAGTAAATTCTAGCAGTCATAGTATCCTCCTTGTCAAATGGAAAACTAGTTTATTGTAGCCAAAACGTTCTTCTATATTTTCCAATTCAAATTCATGTATTACAAATTATTTATTACAATTTTTTCCCATGATAAATGAAAATGAAGAGGATTTTCGTCTCAGAGAAGCATAATTTTGTGTGTGGAAAGAAAGTCAATTTTGCACCTACATTAGTTTTAGAGAATACTATTTTTTATTTTATTTGTTTTATTTAATTTAAAAAAAAAAAAAAAAAAAAAAAAAAAAAAAATTACTTATTTTATTTATTTATTAAATCACAGATCTGTGGTCGAACCATTTGTTTTAAAGATATTAAAGAATTGACAATTATAACGAATTATTTTAAATATATTAACGATATTGACAAATACTTATGTTGAAAATTTATAATCTCCGGAGATATTATTTACCTCAGAAAAGAGAGTAATTCACCTACATAGAAAAGAAAAAAATATATATTCCACTTCATTATTGCTATTATAAATAATTTTATTTTCACAAAAATTCTTTAATAATAATTCCTCCTATGCACATTTATCCGAAATTTTATTCAGATAAAATTATTACATGTGATTATGTATAAATTTGTGTGCATTAGTTTTTGAATTAGAGCTGCCACAAAAATTTTCACACACAGACTTTAACAAGATAAAATTGTTGCCCCCTTTTATTTAAAAATTTTCAAATAAACTATGTTTATTTACACACACACACACACACACATACATATATATATATATATGTATATAGAAAACCTTTTCAAACATTGCATTATATGAAACCATGTATCACATGAAGAATCATAAAAAATATGATGAAAGGAAAAAAATAAGCAACGTGATATTGAAACATACAAATTCATTACTTTTTCAAGGGCATTGAAATGAACGTTTATATATATATATATATATATATATATATATATATATATTTTTTTTTTTTTTTTCAAGTTTTTATTTATTTATTTATTATTATTATTTTCCATTTCTGATAAGAAAAATAATTGATATAAAATAGACTAATATTTATGTTTTTAAATTGTATATTATTTTATTGAAATATAGTCAAATTATTTTTTGAAAAGCAGTCTTACCAATTAAAAAAAATAATTAATTAATTAAAAAATAATCTCTTTTATGTATAAACAAGAAACAAAATTCTTCTTATTAAAAAAAAAAAAAAAAAAAAAAAAAAAAAAAAGCTCACAATTTTAAAGTTATTGATTTAAATAATTTATTGATGTATGGTAAATTATAATAACAAATGTTGTGCCTGCAAACAGTGCTTGAGGGAATGCTTTATTTTTTACCTTCAGAAAAAAAATATTTATTTAATGACATATGAAAAAAAAAATTCTCTCTAGCTCCATTTTTATCATAGATCTATGGTCCAGCCATTTGATTTGAAGGTATTAACGAGTTCTTTCGAAAAATACTCATATTAAAAATTTTCGCCCCCCCCCCGGGGAAATGATACTTACCCCAGAAAAGAGAGTAATTTACCTACGTAATAATAATAATAATAATATATATATATATATATATATATATATACTACTTCATTATTGCTATTATAAATAATTTTAATTTCCCAACAGTTCGCTAATATTAATTTCTAAAGTGCACATTTATCCGAAATCGTGTTCAGATAAAATTATCACATACAAATATGTACGAATAGATGTCTGTTAGTTTTTGAATTAGAGCTGCCACAATTTCTTTTTCAAACACAGACTTTAATAAGATAAAATTATTACTTTTTTTTTTTTTTTTTTTTTGCTTTTTATTTGAACTTAAGAAATAAATAATTAAATAATGTTTATTTACTATATATATATGATAAAATTTTAATGTTAAAATTTATTATGACAGCTATCATTTATATATATATATATGATTTTATTAATATTATTATTATTTTCCATTTCAGATAAAATATAAAATAAAATAAAAATGCCAAGGCACTGCAGTGTCGCTAGATGTCGCTCAAATTATGATAGTCAGCCACAAAATGTGTCCACCTTTTCCTTACCCAAGGATAAAGAATTAAAAGAGTTATGGCTAAGAAAAATACCAACGGATTTATCACATGTAAAAAACCCTGTTATATGTGTCAAACATTTCGAGGAAAAGTACATTATAAAAAAATTCTCAGCAGTTATTAATGGAATAAAAGAAGAATGTGATAGGCAGAGACCTAAATTAACAAAAGAGGCTATTCCCACTGTATTTCCAAATTGTCCGTCTTATTTAACTGTGGAATCTAATAAAGTGCGAAGATTGGTGAATGCCGAAGAAGAAAATTTGGAAAGGGCCTTAAAAGAAAGTGTTGAAACTTTTAATACTTACATAAATAAAAACTCTATAACGGCTGTGGATGATTTAGTGAAATATTTTTCTGAAAAAAAATTTGATTCTAACTGGATACATTTTTTGTCCGGTGAAATGTTTAACATATGCCTAATGAATGTGACTGATGGATGCCCTACTGTATCTGGCTGCATAACTGTAAGTAATAATCTTAACTTTAAAGTCTATATTAATCAAATGTTAGTGTCTCATAAAGATATTCCATTAAAAGATAATATTCTAACTTCAATAAATGAGCTTGAAATGCTGATGGAGTTTGTTAATCAAAATTTAACATCAACATCTAAATTTGCAATAGATTCTGCACTTGATATCCTTAATTCTTTACCTAACTTAAACGAATCAGAAAATTTAAAATTTTGTATTGAACAAATTCACTTATCGAGACTTGATAAAAATGCTAGAAGATATGGCAACTCTTCTATGCTGTTAGCTTCAACTCTTTATATTCACTCTCCATCAGCATATCAAGCTCTAATAAATTATGGCTTTTACCTTCCACACCCCCGAAACTTAAGAAAGCTTATTTATAATATAGATTTATCAGTAGGATCAATTGATGGTAGCATAAAGTATTTAGAAAACAGAGTGAAATATTTACAACAACATGAAATGATTGTATCGTTAATTATGGATGAAATCTATGTTAATCCTCAATTAAATTTTAAAGGGGGGGGGGGGGATATATATGGGACTACAGTTGATGGAAATATTGCAAAAACTGTCCAGGTTTTTATGATCACCTCGATACTTTCAAAATACAAAGATGTTGTAGCATTAGTTCCTGTAAGCAATTTAAAAAGCTTAGATGTAAAACACATGATTTTAAAATTAATTAAAATTCTTGAAGAAATTGGCTTCCATGTAATTTCAGTTGTATCTGACAACAACAATGTCAATAGAAAGGCTTTCGAATTATTCACTCCAAATAAATTACTAAGCCATGTTATTCCTCATCCATTCGATGAAACAAGAAAGTTATTCTTTATTTTTGATGCAGTACATATCTTAAAATGTATTCGTAATAACTGGGAAAGAAAAACCAATGAAAATAGAGTAATAGAATATCCCGATATAGATAATAATGACAATTTATTACAGGCCCATTACCGCCATTTAGAGTTAATGTATGAATTAGAAAAACCTAATATATTAAAATATGGCCATACCCTCTCATCAAAGGTACTGTATCCTACTAATATTCAAAAACAGAATGTTAGTCTAGCCCTCAAAATATTCAATGAAAACAATATTATTGCATTAAAGCACATATCAGAAAAAAATCCCGACGTTTTTGAGAATGTTAATTCCACTTGCAATTTTATTGATTTGGTTGTAAAATGGTGGAAAATTGTTAATGTTAAAAGTGCCTTTGAAGGAGAACGTTTCAATGATAAATTCAGAGAACCGATAAGAAAAAATAGCGATTTACAAATAGAGTTTTTGAAAAAAATGTCAATTTGGCTAAAATGCTGGCGTCAGACTGTACCAATTGATAAAAGCTTGAGCTCACAAACTTTTCAAGCTTTAATAACATCGATTGATGCATTTTTGTGCATGAGACCATACATTTTTGAAAAATATGAGGTAGATTATATACTTCTTAGCAAATTCCAATCTGACGATTTAGAAGGCCGATTCAGCTCCTATAGACAATTAAGTGGCGCTAATTATTACATCAGTTACTTACAAGTCCTAGAAAACGAACGAAAAATAAGATTTAAAAATAGCATTCTTTTCAGTTCGAAAGACAAAAATATCTGTATTAAAACACTCTTACCACTGAATGACAATAATATTGATAAATTAGTTCCTATTGATAAATTTAATGACATTGTAATTGACGAATTTTCATTTGATTACCAGAATCTGTTGTACCTCTTTTAACGTACATTGGTGGATACAGTGTTCATAAAATTCTAAAAAAGAAAAAATGTACAGAATGTTGTTCATGGCTACAATTATCAACATCAGTTGATGTTGATTCATCATCTTACGATTTTGTAAAAGATTTAGACAGAGGAAAACTAATTCTACCTACTGAAGCTGTTGTATACACTACAGGATTAGTTTGGCAGACTATGCAAAATTTGATCAATCATTCTGAATTTCTTTCAGTAAACAAACAGCTCTCTATTCTCCATAAAATTTCTTCTTTAACACTGGAAAATTCAGAATTATGCTCCCTTTTTGATGAATGCCTTTGTAAAGTCAGTTTATTTGATAAATTAAAACTAATTTCATTGACAATTTCTAAGATAATGATAAATAATTATGTGAAACAAATTAACGATAAATCTGGGAAGTGTCCAGATACGATGAGAAAAGTAAAAAAGTTAAAAACTTAATAACATTGCTAGAAAAGTATTTACTTTTATTATTAAAGTTTAACCTTTTATTTGTTTCATTAGTTTCTTGTATCTCTCTCTCTCTCTCTCTCTCTCTCTCTCTATATATATATATATATATATATATATATATATATACATACACACACACACACATATATATATAAATAAGAAGAAAGTATTAGATTCATGACAATTTTTGAATTCCAGTTTTCGATGGATTTACCCATTTTCAGATGTCTTTAACACAATTTTACTGTTTTTAGAAAATATCTTCCTGTGTGTATGTATCATAAAGTTTCGAAAGCTGTATCGCACAAACCAATGTATGGAATTTAACCAAACTTAATTTGGTATTTAATTGGACTGACCTAATCTGGTTCTGATTAGATTTGAGGATCAATCGCTAGTGGCGCTGTAATCCCATTTTATTTTTTTATATTACAGTATAGGACAAAATGTCATATAAATATGCCTAATAAGAATGCTTTTTAATGTGTGATTTAAAAATTAATATGAATTATTGATATTAGTATAGAAGGAAACTAGGGAAAATTGTGTATGCATGTAGGAGCATCGATTCCTCCCCCCCCCTGGGGGGGGGAAGTAACCCTCTCCAGGGAGTGTAAATTTTCATTATGTGTATCTTTTGAAAGAACTCGTCAATACCTTTAAAACGAATAGTTTAACCATTAATCTTAGATAATTTAAAACAAAGTTTTTTTTTTTTTAAATACTTATTTATTTATTTATTTATTAGTTTTTTTTTTTTTTTTTTTTTTTTTTTTTTTTTTAACCGGAAAAAAAAAAAAAAAATACACTTTTTCTGATGTTGGCATAAATTGTCTTGCTTTCGACATTTAAAATTATAATTCTGTGAGATAAAAATCCCCTGCATTTATCATGGAGTGTAATGAATAATTTGTACTGCCTGAATTTATGTACAGACATGCCAAGTCTCCTGCTTTTTGCTTGTTTTTCTAAGCTCCTGATTTTCCACTCATTTCTCCTGCTTTTCTGATGTAATTTTTATCTATCTCTCTTAGCATAATTTATGCTTAAAATTTGTGGGATTGGGTAAAAAAATTTGAAAGAAAATTGAAGTTTATCTTGCCCTGCAATTTATCAAGTTCAGTTTGAATGTGAATTACTATACAATGATTTGAAACTAATTTTTGCTAAGAATAAATTTTTAACTTTCATTTTTGCATAATGAAAAATCTCTTAGTATCAATTTTTTTTTTTTTTTAAATACTATAGCTATTGAAAACTTAAAGAATTCAAATTTCATTAGAATATAGCTGATATTTTCATTTCTGTATTACCTTTTCTTTTACAAAGATAATTAAGATTCTTATTGTTTTATATTAGGAGCAGAATGATCAAATCTGTCTATTTTGACTTAAATTTTAAACAACTTATGTCTGAGTTTTTTTTTTTTTTTTTTTTTTTTTTTTGAAAGTTTGTTTTATTGCAAGAAACATATAATATTCATTTAATTTTAAAACTTATGCTTTGTAAATACCTCCTAAGCTTATAAAGCTTTACTTAAAATTAAATTTGCATTATTTTACTCATTTTTCTTTCAAATTTTCTTGTTGGAAAAAGTCTCGTGATTTCTGTTAAAAAATCTCCTGCTTTTTTGTCATTAGAAGTTGGCATCTCTGTATGTAAAATTATATAGAAGAAAGTATTGTGGTGGTCATAGCATACTACTTTATTTTAAGGTTAATTTTAAATGTATATATATATATATATATGTGTATTTTAATGGTGAAAGTTTCCGTCAGTCACATTCTACCTACATAATTATAATACATTAAATGGTTATACTATAAAAAATTATTGATATATCTTTCATTAGATATTTAGATTAAAATTTATTGGTCTTATATTCTTGTATACTGAAGATTTGATGTATATTTTGTAAAACTTCATTTTTGTGTTCCTTATTTTACTGTTGTAAATAAAATTTTCTAATAAAATATTTTCTTCTGTTTAATTGTCTCTGATTTTTTAATTTAATACAGATAATATATAATTTTTAAAACTGTAAATATTTTAATTTCAATTAAAGTAGCTACTTTGTTGAAATATTATGCAATTTTTCAATAAAAGCATGAAGTGGTACAAAACTGAATAATTAAAGAAAGAATAATAAACATAAGAATGAAGGTTTTGTTTTAAATTGAAAGGTACTGTCATGTTTGCAAAAATAATGAAAAAATGCTAATATACCAAAAGATTTACTATCTCTGGAATTAAAAATAATAATATTGAAGAAAAAAATAAATAAAATGTTAATTTAAAATATTAATGTGTTTAAGGAAAGAGAAGAGGGGGGGGTTGAAAGTTTTTTTTTTTTTTTCATTAAATAGTTTATATTGTACAGAAGTTAGAGATAAAAAAAAAAAAAAAAAAACATGTGAAAACTGATTATTTGGAACAGAAAATATTCAGTGTGAAATTTTTCAATAATAATCAACTTAAATAAATAAACAATCAAATTTTGGTTTACTTTTTGAAAAATCTTTTTTTTTTTTTTTTTTTTTTTTTTTTTTTTACTGAAGCAGCTTTTTAAATTCAGAATTTTAGCCTGGCTTTTAAAACTGTATTAAAAATACTATTAAATTATATTAGTGAAATGGTCATTATTTATGACAACTTTTAAGATTGTTTATTTATAGTTTTGTATTATTATTATTATTTTCTTTTTTAAATATTAACTTTAAGATATTGTTTTGTTATTGTTATTTATGATAATGACGATATATTAATGAAAATTTTTATTTTAAACATTATAAATTAAATGCTGTAACTTCTCAAAGATATTGCAGATTTAAAATAATTATAAACAATTTAAATATTTGAAACATATTTTTACTATCATAATAATATAAAATAAATAAGATAAAAATCATGAATTTAAATTCTATTTTTATTTATTTGGAGAAAAAAAAAAAAAAAAAAAAGAGAGATTGTGTATCTCTTCGTTTATGTCACGTTAGAGCGAAAAACCAGACTACTAGTTTCAGCTGATGGAGCTTTTCGCAGGGAGTGCCCAAGCCTGTATTTCTCGTCAGCCGCGCCGAGTTGGGAAATGACGTCACGCGGGAAGTTCGGGAAATTAGAACTACCATATAGGAGCCATGTTTGTTTATATATTTGTTTTCCAGGAAGATGAGATGTGTACGGAAGTAGTTATATCTCGGTCATTTTTCGTAAGGCTCGTATATGGTAGTTCTAATTTCCCGAACGTCCCGCGTGACGTCATTTCCCTACTCGGGAAGTGACCGGGAAATACTTTCGAATGCGCCCAAAGTAATTTTAATGATTTTAATTAAAGGTATCGTTTTATACGTGTTTTAAAGTAGATTTTTTTTATATTATTATTGTGGTTTTCTACAAAGTTGCGTGTGGTTATGATGTCTCTATATGAGATGTAATTTTATATAAAAACAAAATTGCTAATCATGATGTTCCGGTTGTTCTTAGCTTGGTTACAAGTATATGGGATTATAGCTAGAAAGCTACTTCATGATGTATAATACTCGTTTCAGAATATACAATGTATGTGTGGGTATAGAAATACTTAAATGTATCTGAGAAAAATTTACTTTTGTAATGTGAATTTGCTTTTTCAAGAACTCTTCAAAAAGTTGAGCTTCCAAGCAAACATACAATACTTCACTGAGATCCTTAACAGTAAATGTTTTAACTGCATGTGTTATTGTTTACGTATCTAAATAAATAGAGCTAGAAAAAGCATAAGTCCGAGGTACACTTATGTCCAAGGTACACCACTTTCCCCTATTGTTAATATTGTAAAATAATATTTTTTATAGAATCTGGTATGATTAACCTTCAGATTTACAGGGCAACTCTAAAATATTCAGATACATTAAGGGCTGCAATTATAATCTAAAGGCTGGATTTTTTTTCCAAGCCTTTTTAACACTTTCCAACAGTGTCTATGAGTAGTTTTAAATTCATTTAGTCAATTTGCATTTTTTTCAGCCCTTCTGTCTGTCTGCTGTGTGATAACGTAGGCAACGAATATTGAAAGTTATACGACACAGCAGGTACGCACGGTTCGAAAGTATTAATAAGCAATACGTACTGCATGATTTTTCTTTCTTTTCTTTTTAGTGATGACTGTACAATTATAAAACGTTTTATTCTCTCAAAATAGGAAATGCATTTTTATTTATACCGAAGGAATTCAAAAACTAATTTCCCGCATACTTTACATAAAAAATATATTTTATTGTTTAATAATTTTATGTCAGTTTTCTAATGTGTAACATCTTGACGGAGGGTTCGTTGAGGTATGTGTGGATGTGAGGGGAAAAGTTTCCAAATAAACAGTCTCTATTTTCGCTAGCAGTTGCAGAATTTAATGATTCTTATTCACACACATATATATACAAAAGATCTATTTGAAGATTTAGATAACTTTCCCGCACTCTCATAGTGCATAAAATAATAACAATAGACTTGAGCTAGAGAACGGCAGGACACACTTCCTCCGTCTCTCCAAACCAGCTCACCACAGTACAGTCAGCCAACCCCCCCCCCCCACCTAATTTCGCCTTAAATTATCGTATAAACATGCGGCTGGTACCTATCGATCTGTAATAACGTCTAGTTTTTAATGGTGTAGTCAGATTTTGCTTAAGGGGTCATCTACATATTAAAACACGTATAAACTTCATTTTTTTCTAGACGACCCCTATTTTTGACCTCATATTCAGATTTCGGAGATCAAGGCAGTTCGGAAAACATACCTATTTATATGCTTTAAATCAATTCTAAACAGAGTTACACGTGAAGATGTGTTAGGGGACCGTCTATACATTTAGAAAAAATAAATCGTGATCTACCACCCAAACTACATTATTTATTAAATTTCACACCAGAAAAAAAGTTCATAAATGTTAGTGAAAAATAAAAAAAGATTCAAATTCGCAGAACATTTTTGTGTTAGCTTATAAATTAAAAGATTTTTATTGGTTTCAATTTATTAAACATTGAATAGTTAAATACAACACTTCATATAAAGAAAATTAAAAAAAAAAGTGTTTAATATTTAAGAAAAAGAATTATCTACTTCTTAAAAGCAAAAACTGTTTTATTTAAGAGACAAAAATTTAAGTTAAAATACATATATAATAAAATATATATATAAAATACATATACAAAAAAAATATATATAAAAACAATTAAAATCTACTAACAATTATTATCTACTTCTTGTTGTGTATATTTTTATTTTATACAGTAAGCCTCGCATGAAAGTGTTACTATAAAGATTTACATTTAATTTTAGGCGTACAAACCAACAATAGATAATATACAAAAATATAGATAACAAGATTTAAACTAAAATCTGAGAAAGGATATTTAACATTTTCGCGACCACTGACATAGTTTCACGTCATTTTGAAATCTGTAACTCCTTCAGTGGGCGTTTCTTTCACAATTTGTGTGTTACGATATTTCTTAAGAATATTCCTTATATTCATATATATATAAACAAAATAGTATGAATACAAATACTTTCACTAGAAAGAGTATAATTATTATGTATAACAATATGAAAAGAAATATGGATATAGAAAAAACGGTTTCCTATTGCCTAGAACGAGTATTCCCCGTTCTGCAGTCGTCTACTGTACTTGAATTCTTAATTTTAAATGTGTAAAATCTATATCTTTAAAAGTAATAAGACATATTACTTTGTTTTAAATTCTTTTTCCGTGATAAATGTGACGCCAGTTTTACGCCGTAATTAGTATAAAAGAAAATAAATAATATTGCGCTTTGTTTCAATAATAGATATTAAAAACATTAAAAAAAAAAAAAAAAAAAAAACACTTTATTATTCAGTATTAAAAAAACATTTAATAAAAATTTTATATTTTATTATGTTACGTCATGCGATAAAATTTAAATAGCACAAACGGTAGAGTAAGCGAATGCGAAAATGTCACAAGAAGATTAAAACAAAAAATTTGTTTTAAAAAACCTGATAAAAATTAATAAAAATCAATTCTATTAATTTAAAAAAAGGAAAAAACAAAAGTATTGTTCACTGCGTATTGCACCTTCAAATAATAGTCCTCGTCTTACCGCGTTTTTTTTTTTTTTTTTTTTTTTACCGTCATGATACTTAACTTGAGGTGCACGAATCGTAGAATATTCAAGTGAAAAACAAAAGACAAAAGGGACAAAATAGAATTTCAGCAGTGAGAAACTAGAAAAAGTTATGTAATATTTAAGAACAAAGGCTTAACATTTCAGAATCGAGTAAACTCCTTTTTGCCACGCCTTTACAGAATTTTTCTAAAACATTACATTATAAAACAAAATTATTTTACATACTTCCAATTAAATCATTTAAATTTTGTCTTCAGCATTCAATGTAGTAAATGCCATTGACATTTATGCATACCAGCGTCATATATAGAGTCATATACGAGTATGCAAACTAGTTTTTTTAATGCTGTTTCCGCAATATAGAGGCGGGGCTACATTTCTTTTGGAATTCTTCCCCAATCTCTTGCCTGCATTGCGATATTTTTTATAAAAAATAAGCCAATTTGTATAATAAACGTCGAGATATTCCTTAGAAAACAATTTTAATAACATAAAGGTAAATTGAAATAGTTTTTCCTCAAAATGTATAGAAATATTGACTCACAGAGAATACAAATTATAACAAGTGACGCCCCCCTAACAGCAGTAAAAAATGAAATATCACTGTAACTCAAAAAATAATGTTAGGAACGAGCTGTAAATTTGGAAACCCATGTTTTTGATGATGCCCGTTCTATTCGTGCAAAAATTAACATAGGTCATAATTCATAATTTTTTCAAATATGAATTTATTAATAATTTTCATAATTCATAAAATGTTTTTTTAGCAAAAATTTGCATGGAATATGTTTGGGTCACTTCATTCTAACGAATAAAAAAAACAGAATTTAAATATTATAATTATTTCGGAAGATATGATTTAATGTTTGTCACATTCATTTAACATTAGCATCCCCAAATTTTGACAGCTTATAACTCTATGAAAAATTGAGCTAAATATATAAACTATACCCTTTTCCGTGATGATTTGATCCAAAGAACTCAAATAAATTATAAAAAAGGGGGTTACCATTGAAAAAAATGAAGTTGATGCCAGTTTTAATATGTAGACGACCCCCTAAGCAAAATCTAACTATAACATTATAAACTAGACGTTATTACAAACTGATCGGTACCAGTCGCATGTTTCTACAATAATTTACGGCGAAATTAGGTGGGGGGGGTGGCGTTTTTTTTTTTGGCTGACTGTACATCGACTGATGCTTTTCTCTGCATCCTTTTCGGGACCCCTTTAAGGGTTGCAATGACATATATTCCCCTCCATAGGGGATACCATAAAGGTGTGGGACTCGCCGGCATTACACCTTCCCCCCGAGAACGGGTCTCAGCGGCCGTCTGATGACACTATCTGAGAAATATAATAATGCCGGAGACTCCCAATCCACAATTCTATTTAAAATCTACTAACAGCAGTGCAGAAATTAATATTGATAACAAAACCACAATTAAATAATGAAATTAACAATTAAAATAATAGAATAAAATTATAAGAACCTTATAAAAAAAAGTTGTACATGTTGGACTAAGTAATTTCCTTTTTTGACGTTCATTCTCTGAAACAGACAAAATAGTTGTAAAATCACACACACACAAAAAAAAATAATTTGAAATTGTTCATTTAAAAGTTCGAATAAAGTCTAATATTCAAATTTGAAGTAGAGTCTATATACACTGATGGAAAAAAAAATCCCAACACCAAGAAAAAACTATTGTACAGTAATGAAATTTCAGCAATACTTTTGTCTAGGTAACATATTTAATTGATTAAAGTTTCAAGATCACAGGTAGAGCCATTGGCGAGAAGAGCAATTTCAAATGTGAAATGTTGGTACATTAGTAACCGGTGTAACCGCCAGAATTTTGAATGCAAGCATGCAAACGTGCATGCATTGTGTCGTACAGGTGTCGGATATCAGTTTGTGGGATGGAGTTCCATGCCTGTTGCACTTGGGCGGTCAATGCAGGGACGGTTAATGCTGGTTGTGGATGACGCTGGAGTTGTCGTCCAATGATGTACCATACGTGCTCGATTGGAGAAAGATCTGGTGATCTAGCAGGCCAAGGCAACATGTCGACACTCTGTAGAGCATGTTGGGTTACAACAGCGGTATGAGAGCGAGCGTTATCCTGTTGGAAAACACCCCCTTGAATGCTGTTCATGAATGGCAGCACAACAGGTTGTAGCACTAGACTGACGTATAAATTTGCAGTCAGGGTGCGTGGGATAACCACGAGAGTGCTCCTGCTGTCATACGAAATTGCTCCCCAAACCATAACTCCAGGAGTAGGCCTGTGTGTCTAGGCCGCAGACAGGTCGCTAGCAGGCGTTCACCTGTCCTCCTTCTAACCAACACACGGCTATCACTGCGACCAAGACAGAACCGGCTTTCATCAGAAAACACAACAGATCTGCACTCCGTCCTCCAATGAGCTCTAGCTTGACACCACTCCCGTCGCAAACGGCAGTGGTTTGGAGTCAGTGGAATGAACGCTACAGGGCGTCTGGCTCGGAGCTGTCCTTGAAGTAACCGATTTGTAACAGTTCGTTGTGTCACGATTAGCCACAGCCATACGCCGAACACGGCGGTCTTCCCTCTGAGTAGTGCCACGTGGCCGCCCGGAACCCGGTCTTCTTGAGGCAGTACCTTCCCTTGACCACTGCTGCCAACACTCATGCACAGTGGATACATTCCTGCCAAGTCTTTCTGCAATATCGCGGAAAGAAAACCCACCTTCTCGTAGCCCTACTACACGACCTCGTTCAAACTCAGTGAGCTGTTGATAATGGCTTCTTCGTCTTCTTAGAGGCATCCTTGACTAATATTAACCCACTACGTCAAATCTCAACTGTAAATAACGATCACGAACCTTACAGCGCTTATTTAAAGCAAACCTCATTTGCATGTTCATAGTGTCGCTACAAGCGCCACACTTATGCGCGTAGCTCGAAATATGAATCGACGTCATCTTTCAGATGCATAAACACGCCTACCAAATTTCGTTCATCTAGCACAGCTCCTTCCTGGTGTTGGGATTTTTTTTTTTCCATCAGTGTATTAAAAGTCTAAATTATGAGAATTTTGCGTAACACAAAGCCTTGACAAAGCATCACCATTGGCTAGCTTCTTTCCAGCGCAATGCAAGATCGCAATATCATAGCGTTGAAGTGCCAACGCCCACCTTTGGAGTCTCGACGATTGAGGGGCACGCTTCGTGATGAAAACGAAGGGATTATGGTCCGTGATTAACTCGATCGGAGCTCTAAATATCCACGTTTCAAATTTTTGTAGACTCCAGATGATGGCAAAGGCTTCCCTCTCAATTGCAGGCTAAGCTTGCTGGGTTTTGCTTAATTAATGAGTCGCAAAACTAATGGGACGAAGATTACCATTCGAATCACGCTGGGAAAGGTACGCACCGATGGCGTGCGCCGAGGCATCAGACTGTATTGTATAAGGTCTATTTAGTGCCGGGGTGTACAACTGGGGCGCGCGGCACAATGCACGCTTAAGAGCAGTAAAGGCGTTCTCGTGTTCTTGGGACCAGGGCACAATTTCGGGGACTCGTTTCTTGGTTAACTCTGTGAATGGACGTATAATCTCGGCAAAATTATCCACATATCCACGATAGTAATTGCACAGTCCGATTAAACTCCGAAGTTCGGTTTTGTTTTTAGGTGAACTTAAATTCTCTATGGCTTGGAGTTTTTCTGAATCAGGTTCGTGTTTTCAGGAACCGATTATGTGTCCCAAATACTTAATATTTTTTCTCGCAAAATTACACTTCTTGACATTGACAGCAAAATTAATGTCTTCCAGTTTCTTTAATACTGTGCTTAGATGTTTTCAGTGAGTGCTCCAATCACTAGAATACACTGCAATATCATCTATGTAAGTTTTGCCGTATTCCTGATGATGTGTCAACGCAGCATTCCTCGTTCTTTGAAAAGTAGCACTCGCATTTTTTAGACCGAATGCCATAACTTTCCATCGGTATTGTGCCTATGGGTTTTAAACGATGTGAAATCCCGACTGTTTTCATCTAGAGGGATTTCCGTCAGGATAACCCGTCAAGATATCTAGTGATGGAATTACATTCCCTTTACCTATAGTATTAATAAATCTGTTATATTTTCCATGGGAAAATCATCTTTTGCTGTTGCTTCATTGAGAGCCCTAAAATCGATGCATAATCTTACTGTCCCATCCTTTTTATTTACGCAGACCACAGGATAAGCAATTTTAGCTTCACTTAGTTCAATTAAATTCAAGCTGAGCAATTCGTTTATTTGTTCATCAACCTTAGGTTTCACAGCCTCCGGGATCCGATAAATGTCAGGCTTTTTCCTCGTAACACCATCAATAAGTAGAATTTTGTGCTTACCCACTTTTGCGGTTCTTATTTTACCTGAAAACATTCCTTTATGTTGGGACAACAAATTTATCAGTTCCTCTCTTTTTGTTTTATCCAAATGATCAACATTAAGGTCATTGGTAAATGTCGGAGTTTCAATTTTCTGTACCGGTGTCGCATAAATTTCACCGAACTCATCGTCTTCGTCGTAAATTACACCTATGGTCTGAATTCTCCAATAAAATTTCTTCATTTTATTAACATGTATATGTTTGACACTGCCATCCGTTAATTTTACCTTATACAGAGGCTGTTCGCACATTTTTTAGACGATTTTGATGGAGTGTACTGAAGCAATATCCCTCATATTTCGTGTTTTATTTGTTCAGTTTGATAGCCCTTGTTCTTAACTAACATTCTACATCATAATTTCTACGATTATAATGCTTTTTATAATATCGGAAGAGGTATATTTTTCTACTCCTCTTGAACGGCTTTCCAGAGTCCACAAAGCGTTGTAGGTCGGTGTTTGGATAATGTTGATTTTAAGAGTCGAAAAACACAAAAATCCAACAGTGATACATCAGAAGATTTAGCAGGAATGTCAGTGAAGGGTATGGTTTTAATTCCCGTTTTTTGTTCCATTTTTTCTAGAAAAGCAATTGCGGATTGCGATGTGTGGCTGCTTGTTTTGTCTTGATACAGTTCAACGGATTGATAGCATTGTGGATAAAGATCTGGATTTTCATTTTTTAAAATTGGAATTAAAATATATTCTTGAGAGTATTTAGAGTTGATTTTGACATTTTTGTCACATTTTTTTGCTTTTATCTTGCGCTTGTATGAAAAAACCAGTGGCATTCATAAATCCTTTAGAAAAACTCTCTTTTGATGCTTTGAGCCATGTAGCAAATTTTTTTTTCTCCACTTATGTGATAATAAATTGACCTTTTTTTATTGCAACCACTTAAATAGACCCAAGATTCATCTGTTGTTGCAACATTTTTCCATTTTTCTCCTGATAAATGCTTTTCATAAAGATTTCACTAAAAACTATCTTTGGAAAGAGCGGAAACCTATCCTTCCATCCACTGCCATTTTAAAAGCGCATTTTTGCATCTAAACAAAAATTATAATAATCAGAAGATAAATAAAACTTCCAAAAATATAACTGTTGTGAAAATAAAATTCTCCATGCAAACGATTTTTTCTTACTGCGAAATAAAATCGTCTAAAAAATGTGCGAACAGCCTGTACGAGTGCTGAGAGCATTGCTGTACCACTTCACCAGGACCTGTCCAACGAGCGTATAATTTGTTAGTAGAACCAGGTATCAATAAAATCACCTGATCGCCGACTTTAAAATTTCTACAAGATGAACGTCTATTAAAATGTTCTTCATACGATTTTTGTCTGTCCGCTGAGACCAAAGCCGCCTTTTCTGCCGCGATTTCTAAGTTTACTTTAAGTCTCTGTAAGTAGTCTACTGCGGTTTCAGTTATATTTATAGGAAGATGCACTTCGCCAGCCCAAGTTGATTTTAAAATAGCGAGTGGTCCTTTGGCTTCTCTTCAATACATTAATCGAAAAGGGGATACGCCCGTTGTGCACTTCAGCATTTCCCTGTAAGCCCAGAGTGAAAACGGTAATTGCTTATCCCAATTAGATGGGTCTTCTCTTACCACATGATGGAGCATATCTTTCAACACACGGTTAAATCTCTCAATTAATCCATTAGCGCAAGGGTATCCGGGCATTGAAAACCGTGAGGCACTACCTATTCTTTGTACAAGTTCTCGCGTAAGTCCAGCCACGAAATTCGTCCCACAATCGCTAGCGATTACATTTGGAATCCCTGTAAGCATAAAAATATCGAGTAATGCGTTGCACGTCGCCTTCGCCGATAAGGATCTCAATGGGACCGCTTCCGGCCAGCGCGTATGTTGATCCATCAAACATAATATATAATGATGTCCCCGACCTGAGGGTAGCTCTATTTTAACGATAATATCAATGATTACAATTTCAAAGGACAACTCCGGTCTAGGCACTGCCGTGATAGGTGCTCTGTCCGATATTCTATTTACTTTTCTAAGTTGGCATGGCTGACAAGTTTTGCAAAATTCTGCGATATCTTGTCTCATCCCTGGCCAAAAGAAATTATACCGAATCCTTTGTTTAGTTTTTTTTTCACCCATGTGACCACCGTAGACCGCTTCGTGTGCTAGTTTTAATACTCTTCCCCGTCTACATTTCGGCAGCACTAACTGCATTACCGTCTCACCTAAAACTTTATCCTTGTGATAAATCAGTCCCTCTATAATGCAAAAATTGCCTTTCTTCATTCGCGTTTCTCGTCTGATTCCCTAAAGATCTTCACATTCCCGCTGCTCCGTCTTAAATTTCAGATATTCCGACCGATCCGTGTTGATTTCCTCTTCACTCGGGATCTCATCTTCACCACTTATTTTTTCTACCTCCATTACGCAAACCGAAACTGCCTCTCCACCCGTCGTGGGGGAACGGCATTCCTTTCCCTCCCACTGGTCACTCCGTCGGCTGCATCTCTCTTTTCCACCCCTCTCTTCCGACTGCTCTCTTAACTCTTCCCAAATGCTGGGAGGAAGCAAACACGATACGCACAGTTTTTCTGTTATCGCTATGCGAATTTCTAAGGGCTCATTGATGAAGCTCGCGTTCGATTTAAGAGAGACAGGGAGCCTACATAATTTATCTTTAATCTGTTCGCCAAAAGCTGATGTCAGATATGATGACTCTGGCAGAGCCGAAGGGTTAAAAATCGGCAGTTGGCAGCCAGAATTGACTATTGCTTCAATTTCACGCCCTTTGACTAATAATTTGATGTATTCTAGTGGCTCAGTTGTAAGTTGGGGGTTAAAAAATTCAGTGCCCACCTTGGTAGTAAATATTTCACTCTTACTTTGTTCTGGTTTAATTTTCCCGTTGTTAGAATTGTGCTTTTCTTGTCGCAGTCACGCTATAATGGGTTTTTGTTTTAGTTTTATAACTCAGCGAGTCGTTCTTAGGCGCACGCAAATGCGGAAGTACATATTTCAATGTCGCGTTGTTTTGCTATCTCTGAAAAATGTTGCTTATGCAACGACTTGCCTCTAGACGTATAAAAGTTATCACACTCCTTGCCCATTTCTGTCGGCCTAAACCAATTTTCACCTTGTCGTACACCTATATGCGCTTGCGTTTCCGGATCTAAAGTTGAAAATAACTTATCCGCTACTATCAAATCACGCAAGGTATCAAAATCATCGCATTTTCTTAATCGGAGGTAATAGTCGAATGTTGTTTTAAGACGAGATGTGAATTGCATGTGTTTTTCGCCCACCTTCCTTTTAGCTCTATTAAAGTGTTCTAAACAATTTTGGGCTGTGGGTCCGAATTCTCGTAACATGAGTGTTTTTATTTTCTCGTAATCTTTAATCTCCTCATCATTAGTGTAAATTAAAATATTGGCAACTTTTTCGCCTAATAAATTTAACAAAATTTCGACTTGGATACTTTCGTCTACATTTTTCGTCTTAAATGCGCGTTCCAGAGTTGTGAAGAACAAATACCATAACTCTGGTTTTTGACGGACAAGGAATCGTTAATGTTCTTACCGTTTTAATTATCCGATCTAAATTATCCCTATCGCTACACTGGACAGGTTCCGGCCTAGGGCTCGAACTTTGAGCTCTGACAAGCTCCAATGCTCTAATATGATCATCTCTTTTTTTACGATCTTCTACGGTAGTAATGATGAATTCTGCTACAAAATCAGGTGGCGTTTTAAATTCGTCAGATTTCAAAAAATTTTCTAAGATCTTTTATTTTTAGGTCTAAAGTGGTGCTAACACCTATTTCTTCTGCGACAGTAATTAAGTCTTCTTTTTTAAGACCCTTTACATTCAAGATTTCCGCCATGCTAGCAAATTAGCTTATCGTAACTTTTAAATTTTAGATTTTAAACAATAATTTTCCGTATATCTTTCAATGGATTCTTAAACAGTCACTTTGCATGCTTCTTTTCCCCCAAAACATAAACAAGATAAGTATCTTCTTACCACGAATCCTGTCGGGTGCGCCAGTGTAACATCTTGACGGAGGGTTCGATGAGGTATGTGTGGATGTGGGGGAAAAGTTTCCAAATAAACAGTCTCTATTTTCGCTAGCAGTTGCAGAATTTAATGATTCTTATTTACACACATATATATACAAAAGATCTATTTGAAGATTTAGATAACTTTCCCGCACTCTCATAGTGCATAAAATAATAACAATAAACTTGAGCTAGAGAACGGCAGGACACCCTTCCTTCGTCTCTCCAAACCAGCTCACAGTACATCCACTGATGCTTTTCTCTGCATCCTTTTTCGCGACCCCTTTAAGGGTTGCAATGACATATATTCCCCTCCATAGGGGATATCATAAAGGTGTGGGACTCGCCGAAATTACATAATGAAATACATTAAATAATAATTTCATGTTTTATTATTCATTTTTTAATAAAATATTAAAAATTTCCACACTTCTAAACAATTTAATATATCACTTATATATAATTTCGTTTGTCAGTTTTTGAGTGACAAATAAATTTATTCGTATATGGTTTACATTAAACACCTTATACTTGAATATTTTAATTAAGTACTGGTTTCATTCTACATTTGAAAAGAAATATAAATAGTGGGAAAGATTTACTTGTTTATGAATATAGTTGATAAAACCTGTAAAAATATTTACATTAAAGTTAATGGGAAATTAATGAAATTTATCCGTAAATTTTTAATTTAATAAACATCAATTTATGTTGTGATTTAAAGAATAAGCGAGTGAATTTAATTTGTTTACCAACTCTCACAAACTCATAATGTGACATTAGATATGTTTATATATGTAAAACATGTTTTCCAATCGTAAAAATTATTTTTTTATGATAATCTTTTAAAGATGATATATTTTTAACGGATGATTCTCATGTTGAAGAAAACACGGACATAGTTTAAGAAAGATGAACTTAAAAATTACTAATTGTATATTTGTTTTCATAAATAAAGTAATATTTCGCAACCTTTTTTACTAAAACTACTCAAATCATTATTAATTTATATATATATATATATACAGGGTGCGTAAGGTATTTGAGGACACTCATATATGTGGTTTTATTTTCTGGAGATTAAATATTTTCCTCCTGCTTCTTTTCAAATCATCAATGGAAGATTATAAAGTGACACAAGAAATGAAGAGACATGTAGTTATCGTCGCTATATGCGCAAAATACACCAATTTAGAAAACTCGAACTTTCTCAACTGCGCCCGATCAATCGTGTATAAGGTCCGATGCGAATTGGAAGCATCAGATGGCGATGTTGGAAGCGTTGCAAAACGCAAAAACATGAGGAACGTTCGGACATTATTATAACGCCAGAATTTGTCCAACAAGTAGAGGAGAATATTGATGATGTTCCCTTCGATTTTCATGAGAGCCATTGCGAGGAAACTTAATGTATCAGAAGTCTTAATCCGTCTAGTGTGCACGAGGACCTCCATTATAAATCTTACGTTATGCGTAGAGGACAGTTTATGTCTCCACAAACTCAGGATCAGAGACACATTCGAACAAAACGTCTCCTGAACAAACTCAAGCACCCCGAAGTTCCGAACATTTTGTGGTTTTTTTCTGATTAAAAAATTTTCGATCAAGATCAAAAAATAAATTGAAGAAATGACAGGTGGCTGTGTTCCGCTCCTACAGAGGTTCCCCGTGTTATGCACACGAAGTTTCCCGCAACTGTCATGGTTTTGGGGGTTGTGAGCAATGAAAGACACGTTATGCCACCCCACTTTTTTGAGGAAGAGCGTCGGATTAATGCTGCCCCTTATATCAAGGTTTTAGAAGAAGTTGAGAAACCGTGGATTGACAGTGTACGTGGAGTACGTGGAGTTGGAAGATGTACCTTACATCTTCCAACAAGACTCTGCTCCAGCACACAAAGCCATGTCAACTCAAGATTGGATGGCTGTTAATTTCCACGACCATATCACCCCAAATGTATGGCCACCTAGCTCCCCAGGTCTTAACCCCCTGGATTACTATGTATGGGGCGAAGTTGAGCGAGAGACCAATAAACATCCCCATAACACTATTTCATCGTTGAAATATGCCATATCGTCTACAATGATGAATACGAGGAAACAGCATTTGATTTGGGCATGCAGTCGTTTCCGACACCATATTGAGTCAGTTATTGACGCTAATGGGGATTTTATTGAATAATTGTATAGTCAGAGAGTCAATTAATATTGTGTAAAAATTTTATGTAAATATAATCAATTTTAAAAGAAATATGAATAAATTTGTTCTATTGTCAATCTGTCCTCAAATACCTTACGCACCCTGTATATATATATATATATATATATATAACTGTCTTTTGTTTGTACCTTTTTCTATATGAATATTTTTAATAGAATGATTAGAAATTACTTAAGAGAATTTTTTTATTGCAATATGCAATGTAAGTGATTTATATATCTTTTGAATGATGTTTTTTCAATATGGAGTAAATTTAACCATTTAATCTTAACAAATTTAGAATAGTTTAAATATTCATATAAATTATTTTTTACTGACAGACTTTGTGTTCTTCGCTAGTCACTATATTTCAAGGATTTTTCAAAAAAACATCAATCACTATATTTTTAATCACTTTGTAAATGAACATTAAAAAACTCCATTGAAATCGCTTAAAACCTTACTTTGTGTTCCCGTTGTCATTGACAACGTAATTCACGCGTATTCTACATCCGTTTCAGGTCCCCATTGCTTGTATTTTTTGCCTTCACCGGACATTTTAGTTTAGATGTTAACTGGATAAGTGGCGCTGCTGTTATTCAAAAGCAACGTTTTTTGGACAGACATTTCTCGGGGAGATTATCATCTTCACTCAACACATGGCAGCACCAGACAATCAGCTGCAAAAATCTTAATAAAAAAAAAAAAACCCTAATCAAAAATTAACAGGATGCTGTGTAGACGCTGGAAGGTTTTCTTTTATCAATTGAAACTTTTTTTTATCTTCAAAAATCAACAGACTAATCTTTGGAGGATGAGGATCGAACCCATGCCATACCCTTTGCCTTATTAGCATGATGCTCTAACTGAGCTATAGGGCCACAGAATACGCTTTTATGAGGGTAAGTCATTAAGTAAGTCACAAATGCATATGGCATGATTTAAAGTAGTAACAGATATTCACAAAGAATGGTGATAGAAAGCAGCAACATACAGCTTTATGATATTCAATTCATATTGAGTAGGTAACATGCCCACGCATGCGTAATTCAGTTTCAGAAATGGCGATGGTGCTGAGTGATTGTACGATAGAATAGCAGCGTGCTGTGGTCCGATTTTTGTGGGCGAAAGGATTTGAACAAAAAAATATTAATAGAGATATGTTAACCGTTTATGGATGCTACATCATCCATCTCACAGCCCAGACTTAGCCCCAAGCGATTGTCATCCGTTTCCGTTTGGTCCACTGAAACCTTGGAGGCAAACAATTTGCAGATGACGACGACGTTCAACATGAAGTCCTACTACAACCCAAAGAATATTATGCAGCTGGAATTGGAACTCGGATAAAACGATGGGTAAGTGCATCAACGTTGCTGGAGATTATGTGGGAAAATAAAAATTGTTTCCAAGTGATTATCATGGTAAATTATTTTTTTATTATCTTTTGTGACTTACTTAATAACTTTCCCTCGTACTTTGAAATTTCTACATCTAGAACCTACCTTTTCAGAAATTTATAGATCTTAATTTTTGTGGTTGTCCGTTAACATCTTTGGAACACAGCGAGCACAATTTTTTCTGTAGCGCAAATCTTTAGTAAATATAGAGTACAAGGCAGATCTTGAAACCTCCGGAAATTTCATCGATAATTCACTTATGGTGCACCTACACCTTTCCTTAATCACTTGGTCAGCTCGTTGAATAAGATCGTCTGTAGCGACAGACTTGCGTCCTTGACCACCTTCATCATGCACATCAATTCGGCCATCTTTAAATTTTAGACATGAACAACACCCTCACTCATAAAGCTGTCTCAATACACTCGACTCATTCTTCGATAAATTTCTGCTACACTATTCCTTTCTGCCTGCAAGAAACGAATAACACTTCGCAATTCACACTTGGCGGGAGAATCAATAAAGACAGCCATGTTTACGTGACTGCAGCTGAAAACGAATTAGCGTGTTGCACACGGCAGTGACAGAGCGTGTAGAAGAAGAGATGCGCAGTCACATACTGCGCACACCAATCACCTGCCTCATGCCGGGCATTCATACTGTGCGATCGAAGGTTGAAAAGAAAACAGCCCTCGTAGCCCTTGATGCGATTTTTCAGTTCCAGAAAAAGGATGAAATAGCTGGGAGCCAGATCAGGGGAATAAGGCGTAATGTGACAGAACTCTGGTAACGTGATAATCAAGGGAGGGCTGCATCATCAAGGAATGTTATACGGAAGCATTGTTATGCAACAACATCCACGTGTTAAATTTTCAAACAGCTGGACGTTTATGACAGTTTCTCTTCCGGTGACCACGAAGGAGGGCGAACTGATCCTTGGCAGCGCCTACGCCGCCCCGTCTGCTGATTTCGAGTCCTGTCTGCTGGAATGGCAACACCTAATATCCCAAAAATCACTCTTCATATGTGGCTGCGACCTGAATGCTAACTCTCCCTTATGGTGCTCACCATACGAGAATGCTAGGGGTCGCAGCCTCATAGAATTTATAGCCACTAATAACATCTGCCTCGCTAACTTAGAAAATTCCGCCCCCACCTTCCAAAAAGACAACGCTCAGGGCTGGCCAGATTTCACCCTCTGTAACACCAAAACTCTTGCAAGAATAAATGACTGGTCAGTCCTAGACAACTTCAACAACTCCGACCACAATTATATAACATACACCATTAACACAAAACCTACTATAACTCAATCTCGACGCTTCGCCACGAAACGCGCAAATTTCAAAATTTTCAATAACCTCTTACTTCAAAATTCCACACCACTAACAAACGAAATCAAATCAATAAACAACATCCCCCAACTTGAAACCTTTACAAACAACCTCATAGCTACCATCCAAAATGCTGCCACCTCGGCCTTCAGACTTAAGAAGTCGGGACGTCGGTTTGCTTACTCCTTCTGGTCTCCCCAGCTACGTTCCATGCGGAATCATCTGACTGCTCTGAGAAGACAGTCAAAATACCTCGAACCTACACAAATCCAGCAACACAAACAGAAAATTAAACTACACTCGGCCCTATTCAAGAAACGCATAAATGAAGCCAAACACGCCGCATGGAAAAAATTCTGCACTTCACAAACAAAAACCTTTGGCACTGCCCAAAAATTTTATAGCAACAAATTCTTCACACCCACAGAACTGAAATTGGAACGTCCTCCAGGCCAATCCTCTAAAAGACAAAACCTAGAATATCTAACAAAAACCTTATTCCCACAAACAGTTTACCCTCACCAACAAGCACCTTCATACTCGGCTCCCTCGGATGTTCCCTTTAGAGGTGAGTTCGGGCTCTATTTTGGCAATCCGAGCCCGCCCGGGCCCGAAACATTTTTGAACTGAGCTCGCCCGAGCCCGAAAAATTTTGTGTGATCAGAGCCCGATATTGAAAGTGGTACGCTGTGCAACGCATACACAATAGTAAAATTAAATACCGTTTTCTTTTTCAAATTAATTTTCTTATTACCAATCCTCAATTTAAATAACTATAAATGTTATTGTAACAATTTATAATGTCTGTGTCTCTGTATACATGTATATATTAATATAATATAGATTTATAGCGCAGCCCATTGTTTATAACGCGTCTATCGGGGGACAAAATATTTATCCGAATGAGTGATATAATGAGGTCTAATATAAGGAAGGTGGAAGGATTACTGTATAACAAAATTTCTTATAAAAATTCACGTAGTAAAAAAAATTATTAAAATTACTGTCATCATGAAAATAGACGATTTGCACCTCAAAGAAGTATAATTCTTGTATATAATATGCATCCCGTTGAAAAAAAAAAGGTCCATTTAGAAAAAGGAAAGTCAAAGCTACTAAGGTTTACAAGATTATTTTGTGATTTATAACCTATCATGACTATTATGGCATTACTAAAGATGCTCTCAAAATGAATATATATATATATATATATATATATATATATATATATATATATATATATATATTTTTTTACATTTTCCAGTTAGTGAAGAAAAAAAAACGGAACTTTTAGATTGAATCCGAGCCCGCCCGGAGCCCGAAGACTTGCGTAAGATTTGAGCCCGATCGGGCTCGGGCCCGGGCTCGGGCTCGGGCTTACGGGCTCGGGCTGAGCCCGTCTCATCTCTAGTTCCCTTCACGGAGTCTGAGGTAAAAGCCACTCTATACGGTTTCAACATCAACAAGGCTCCTGGCCTGGACAATATTGACTTTAAAATTCTACGCAACGTTCATAATACAATGCCTCAAATACTCCTGCAATGGGCCAACCTATGTCTCAAACACCAACACTTCCCAGAAACACTCAGAAGAGGCGAAGTGGTGTACTTTTTGAAGCAAGGGAAACTTCCCTCTGAACACTCTTCCTACAGACCGATCTGCCTCCTCCCCACTTTAGGCAAATTGCTAGAGAAACTCATAGTAACCTGACTTAACTTCTTTCTGGAATCTAATAATCTGCTTCATCCTAACCAATTTGGGTTCAGAGAGGGCAGATCTTGTGACCAAGCCTTGCAAGCAATCAAAAGTTCCTGCGCCGTTAGCTGTAATGCATCAAACTACACCACTATCGTCTCGCTAGACATTAAAGGAGCATTCGACAATGTGGAGTGGCCACACATTCTTCGCGCACTACAAGATCTTGACTACCCGGGCAATCTGGCCGGAATCATCTGCTCATATCTCTCCCATCGTAAAATTTTAGTGAACTGGGGTGATGGCTTCACGGAACACCCTCAAACAAAAGGCTGCCCTCAGGGCTCGTGCCTTGGGCCAATCCTTTGGAATTTAGTAGCGGATGGCATTCTCAAGAGCATGAACTCTGCGGGCTTCACCACATATGCCTATGCGGATGATTTCTCCCTGATTCTCTCGGGCCGTGTCAGGAAAAACCTGGAGGACCAGGCCCAGGAAGCTTTGTCCCTCTTTAGTAAGCTACTCAAAGAATTCAACCTTAAGTTATCCCCCTCCAAAACTAATGCCTTAACACTAGCCTTCCCTAAAGCCCTAAAACGAAACCGAAATCCCAAGATGCGGATTGACGGCATCAGTGTCAACCACGTAGAACAAATGAGATTACTAGGTATCACTTTTGATCGGCACCTCAACTGGCTGGCACATGTTAAAGAACTAAAATTAAAAACCCAAAGCATATATCACAATTCAGCAAGAATGGTGGGAAAGAGGTGGGGTATCTCCACCTCTTTCCTTAAGTTCTGGTACAAAACAATAATAGAAAAAATAATAACCTACGGAGCCGCCATTTGGGGTGGCCACCTAAGACCAGATGCCATAACAGGCCTCAATTCTGCCCAACGACCATTCCTTTTACAAATTGCAAGAGGATATAAAACTATTTCCACTGATGCCCTCACCGTAATCACTGGGATTCCCCACGCTCACCTGCAGGTCTCCCAAACGTACATTAAAACTCAAATCTTGCAATTAAAAGACCCTGACCTAACTAATATTATCTTCCCACAAACCCCCATTCAAACTTTGACCTGCAGTTGGGATATTCACCCAGGCAAGGGTGTTGCTCCAAAGTTAACCAACTGTCTTAAAAATAACTTTTCTCCCTCTGCTCGGGTGGCAATCTACACGTATGGTTCCAAGACAGATACCGGGGTTGCAGCCGCATTTTGCGTGCTGGAACAGGGTGTCGCAGGCCATCAGTGGGCTTGCAGGCTCGAGGACTTTAATACGGTATTTCAAGCAGAGATCCACGCGATCGCTGAGGCCATACAATGGGCCAGTGTCGCATACTCTAATCAAAGCGTCAATATCTACAGCGTCAGTCTCTCGAGCCTTCAGGCAATAGCTCGACATCGAAGCAGACATCCGCAAATTCAGCGCATTAAAAAACTCCTAATGAATCTCGACTTAACTTGCACCCTGGCACACGTTTCTGCCCACAGGGGTGTCGTAGGCAATGAAATAGCTGATTCCCTAGCAAAAGAAGCCACTAACTTCCCCACAAAATGTTCTTCAATTCCCGCTCCTCCCTCCTACGTCAAAAGTAAAATTCAAAACTTAATGAATCTCAAATGGCAAGACCTGTGGGATAGTTCAGAGAAGGGGAGACATACCTTCTCGCTCATTCCACGGGCCCGCACTAACTCTTGAACTTTAACTCCCCCTATTACCGCATTCCTAACAGGCCATGGGCCCTTCCCTTCCTATCGATACAAGTTTCATTGCCGACGCTCACCCTTGTGTCCATGTGGAGAGGAGGGTACTCCACTACATTATTATTTTCACTGCCCCCTAACAGAAAATTATCATTTAAGAAATCCCTCCCCTAGACCAATTAATTGGCTAGACGAAATTCTAACAAGAAAACCGCTAATAAATAAACTAAATAGCATCTTCTCCTACTTAATGAACATTTCAAACCTAACAGATTAATATCAAATTATAATAATTATAATAATAATTCTCTAGTCAAAATTAAATAACCTTAAGTTTCTTCACCCTGTTATCTTCCTCTGTGGTCGTCCGAGTTGCTGCTGAAGATATCCTCATGTAATATCAGTTCTAGATTCCAAACGTCCTGAAGTTGCAGATTACTCAGAAACTTCACCAGTACCCCGCTAACCATCCTAACGTCACCAGCAATCAAGGACCGACTTGAGCCTCAACGTGAATCTATCTAATTACAGATTCTTCCCATGCATACAGATTCTTCCCAGCAATTAATGCTGATTAAATCTATGCATACGCATGAACTGTTTCTACTAAAGGAACTGCCATTCTCAACCTCAGAATCTGCGTCATCAATTATCAACTGATTTCGACTCTACAATAACAACTATCGTCAGCATGCCATTTGTCGCGTGGGGCCGGCTGGGCCCGGCATGCCGACCAAATACTTTATGTACATAAATATCTGTAAATACTCATCGCCCTCTGTCGCTGGTTGGCTAAGCCAGGCGATGCATGATGTAATTTTTTTTTTTTCCTCAATAAATGTCGGAGCAGCTCACGTGGATTATCCTAGAAGCGCTCAACACCGCTGCTCGAGCGGTGAGCGGGGGCTGCTCCCTGTTAAATATAAAAAAAAAGTTTCTCTTCCGGAGACGACGAATAAACTGTGTATACCGATCTGTATTGATGATGTTACCTTACGGAATGAACTCGTATTGTATGATGCCTTTCATGTAAAGAAAAACAGCTCCAGTATGAATTTCCCTTCGAGCGATCCATTCGAAATATTTTTGACCGGGGATACTGTGAAGATTTTCAGGTGGACTCTGATGCTTTGTTTGGGAATTTTACAAGAAACACCATGTTTTATCCCTGGTGATGTTTCGGTACAAAATGTCCAGTGATTAAGTCGCATACAGTTACGCAGTGCTCAGCCATTTGATCATTGGTGAGATTAAGAGGAACAATCTGCGCCGGAACGCGATGCATGTGCAAATACAAAGAAAGGATCTTGTGACACGTTCCACGCAAAATTCTAGTTTGTTAGACCACTGCACCGACTGTTTGTTGACAATCACATCTGATCACTGTTCCCACCCGTTGAGTGTACACCACAGATTATCATACAGATAGGACAGTGAAGCTAAAACGCGAACCGCAAATATAGTAGCACCACTAGTGTCAACAGAGGGGAACTACATTTGTTAAGTCTACATGAATAGCATCTTTGATCGAAAATTGTTTTTCTATTTCGCGAGTAGTTAGTAGCAGGTTAGTATGGGAAGTTTTCTTTTTCTTCACTTTCTATTGTTTTTGAATTCACAAAATTATCCTCAAAACATTCACAGCTATTCTTCTAAGAAATAAAAATTATTTTTTATAATGTTTAAAAATATGCTTTGTGAAACATATTCATATTCAAGTACAAATTAAAATTACTAACTGTAATTCTGAAATAGCAGTATGAAATCATTAAATATTTAACGTTGCTTGGTTTAAATTATACAAAATGCTTTAAAATGAAAAATTTTTTTTATTTTATGTATATTTTCAAAGTTTACTTTCTTAATATTTAGCACTTGCTTCTTAAAATAAATTCCCAACTAAAAATAATCTCAAGATATTCTGCAGGTAATTTTAGAGAAAATCTGCAGAATATTTTAAGTTATTTGGCCCATTCTGAAAAAAGTTTACAAAATTTCTTTAAAATGTTTTTAAAATTTCTTAAGATATTTTATAGAAAAAGATAAATCTTCAAAATATTTTTAAAAATTTGAAGAAAATCTTAAGAAAATACTATTTTCTCAAGAATATCTTCGGATTATTTTTAGTGGGGTTGCTTTTGTCAATCAAGTTTGTAAACAATAATAAAGTTGCCAACGGAAACGTATGTGCAGTTTTCTTTCCTTCACTTTTTCTACTACTTTTAAATTTACAAAATCATAACATTCACAGCTATTTTCTAAGAAATAAAACTAATTTTTACTATGTTTGAAAATAAATTTTTCAAAACACATTCGTGTTCAAGAGTACAAATTAATATAACAAACTGTAATGCTGAGATAGCAGTATGGTATGAAATCTTAAATATTTCACATTGCTTGGTGTAAATAATACAAAATGCTTTAAAATGAAAAAAAATATTTCTGGTTTATGTATATTTTCGAAATTTATTTGCTTAATATTTAGTACTTGCTTTTTAAAATAAATTGCTTTCGACAATCAAATTCGTAAACAATAACAAAGTCCAATAAATGGTTAGTCGGTTGGATGTTGGGTTTAACGTTGCACTAATATTACGATATGAACATAGATACAATAAAAATAAGACGAGCGATTGCGTAAGCTGGAGAACTCGAGAAACTTACAGCCGTTGACAATAGGGTCGTTGCAGTCAAATTCCGGTTACCGAAGAATATACGGGAGTGTCCTATCTGTATAATAATCTGTGGTGTACACTTCCATTCATGCGGGCATTGGTCTTCCGCTTCGCAGATCATGTGTAACATCGTCCTCCCATTTTTAAACAAGCTGTACCACTGTAAAACTTTCAATCTGCACATTTCTTCGTTCCCATACGCTTGTTGCAGTAACCTTATCGTTTCTGCAGCGGTTTTTCCTAATTTGAAGCGGAATTTAATATTATAACTTTTCTCTAAAGAGGATTTTTTGTTACATTGACACCACAGGCTGACAATCTGCAGCTAAAGTGTGAGCTGTGCGACTTAATCAGTTTCGCAAAGCGTCATGTGACGTTTCACATGACACTAGAAAGAACCATACTTGCAAAACACCATCGTTAAATCGGTTCACCCACAAACCGCTCATAAAGAGGAAGGGAGTCCCCGATTTTAATGACTATACCTCGCATAAACACATTATTCTTTACGCTACAAAAAAGGAGCTATCTTCTTACTCTGCGAAAGGACGATTTCAAAAATTCTCCTGTTAACTCTCAAGGGAGCAATATTTATTGCGTATATACGTCTCTGGTACTATAAGAAAAGGAGAATTCTCTTTCTTGTCGCTCCGATAAAAATAACTAAAGCGAAAGAAACTCTTTTTGTACTAAAATACACTCTGTCTTCTGAAATTCACCGAATTAGATTATTAGCGGTATGTCATTGGTGCATTTGGTCACGTGGTTCTCTGTCGTCTTGTGATATTTTAGTTCTCCATAGCGTCAAGTGAAGGACTTTGCGGCGCCGAAGAAGAAATGAAGAAAACGTAAATAAATAATTATTATTAATTGATACACATACTAATTATAAATATACTTGTTCTTAGTCTATAGAAGAATAATCTATGGAATCTACAGCATGGCGGTCTTCTTCAACACCCCTTACATTCAAGAGAGAGAAAACTGAAAATCAAGATGGCGCGTGCTTGACTCAACTGAAGGTTCTGATGTTAAGCAAATGGTTAAATTTTATCAAAAACTCCATATTTGAAATTAGCAGACGTTCGAGGGTATGTACATATTTTTTCTTTTCTTTTCAAATTTTATCCATTTTAATTTTGATCTGTGCACTTTTTTGAGCTTATCAAACTTTATCAAATTTATCAAACTCTCTAAACTTTGGTAGAAAAATAATATAATTTCATCTACATAGTTATGTTAAAATAAGTGGAAAATTAGAAAATTTAATTGGCAGTATTACATTCTATTATGTATTTGCAGTATTTTCTTTTCAAACGAATTTATGAATAACTAGCAGGGGATGCCCGCTTCGCAGGTACCTGTTTTTAAATGAATCACTATAGTTAATGAATTCTCAAAATTGCATTAATTTTTATCATAAGAAAAAAAAATCTGATTGAAAAAAATGTCGCATCGGTTCCCCACTGCCTTTGGCAGCGCAGGCCATTGTGCGCTGCGCGCGCGCATTTATGTTCGACACTTTTAATGAATCACTATATTATCGCAAGGGAAAAACATAAATTAAAAAAAAAAAATCTTCTCCCAATGGTGGAATAATCGTTCCGGGACCCCACTACCTGCGGCAGCGCATATGCATGTTCCTTCACCTACCGTTCCCGCACCTCCTAATTATTTTAGACTTTAAAAAATACTCGCAGTCGGTCTCTGGGGCTTTTAAACCTAATAACACTAATTTCCAACATTTAATCTGAATTTCTTTATTTTTACTCTGTGCCCGCCCCATTCCCGCTCCTCACAATATTTCTGTACTTTCGAAAATATCCGCAGTCGATTTATCGAGCCTCAAAACTTAACAACACTAATTTTCAGCACTCTAACTCTTATTTATATATTTTTGCCCCTTCACCTCCTCTTCCCGTCTATCCTAATTACGTTACAAATTCAAAAATATTCGCAATCGATTTGTAGGTATCAAAAACCTCCATGTACCAATTTTGAGCGACCTAACTCTACTTTTAAATTTTAACCCCTCCGATCCCCCTTCCCACTCCTCTTAATAACTTTATAAATTCGAAATTATCCGCAATCAATTTATAAGTATCAATAACCTCTATGTACCAATTTTTAACGACCTAACTCTATTTTTATTTTTCGCCCCTTCGCACCTCCCTTCCCGCCCCTCTTATAACCTTGCAAATTCGAAAATATCCGCAATGGATTTGTAGGTATCAAAAACCTCTATGTACCAATTTTAAACGGTCTAACTCTTTTTTTTTCTTTTGCCCCTCCGCCCCCCCCCTTTTCACCCCCCTAATAACTTTACACTTTCGAAAATATCCTCATTCGACTTGCAGGCCTCTAAAATCTATTTGTACCAATTTTGTGCGGTGTCTAACTGTATTTCTATATTTTTGCCCCAATGCCCCCCTTTCCCGCCCCACCTGGGACGAATTTCTAAAATTAAAGAAATTAGTTTTTATGTATAATGTATTGTACACTCATGTCCATAAATTAAGGATAATGCTAGCTGAGGCAAATAAAGGTTCAGAAGCAAAACAAACATGACTTATTCATAAAGTCCATTTATTAAACAAAAGATCAAGAATAAAGAAAGTGGTTTATGTAGGATACCATTTATAAAAACTACGATTTTTGCTCCCTGAAGCAATTACAAAAAATATCTCCCTTACAAAAATTTAACATTACATGGTTGGTATGATGGTTAATACATTGTATGTCTCTCAGATGAGAAAATACAGTCCTTACAACGCCTAGGAATGTTGAGTATTAAATTATTGATCTGATCTTGGAGAAGATTACTCTATTCAGTAAGCAATGCTCTCCAAGTTCCGGTACACATGTAGGAGGCGGTTGACGGACTACAACTCGTCGGAAAAGCATGTCCTACACATGCTCTATCGGATTCTAGTCAGGTGAGAATGCTGGCCCTACCATGCGGGTGATAGCTTCAGATTGTAGGCATCCGTGTTCAACGTTTGCACGGTGAAGACGCGCATTGTCATCCATAAACACAAATTCTGGGCTCATGACATCCCTAAACAAACGTACATGTTGCTTCCGAATGATGTCCCGATAAATTTGGCCAATCATTCTTCCTATTTGAACATGCAGATCTGTTCTGGTGCCCAATATCACCCCCCCCCCCCCCCAAACGACACTCCTGCTCCACAGTAACAGTGTCGTTCAATGATGTTGTTTTGGTGGTAATAGGTACCTGACGTTCTACATATGAAAGTCTGGCGTGAATCACACTGCAAGCTAAACCTGGACTCGTCGGAAAACATCACACAAGCTCACTGTGCCGCTGTTCACATTGTATATTCTCTACTCCAAGTTAACCGCTGGCACAGTGCATTGCCGTGAGTGGAACACATCTAACAGGCCTGCAAGCATATAGACCAATATCTCCCAAACTTCTATACACGGTTTGTCTTGAAACTGTGGCACTCGTGGCTGCAGACAGCTGACGAGACAGGTCTGATGCTGTGCTTTATCTGCTTATTTTGGCAGTTACTGCCAAATACCGGCGGTCATTCGGCATTGTAACTCGGGGCCGACCAGTACTGTAACGTCGACTAGCATTTCCAGCATTTTAGAATCGTTGCCAAAGACTAGAGATGACACTTTGGGCGATTCTAAGTTCTCCAATACTTCTATCTGAGTATGCCCACATTCTATTCGGTCGATATTTCTACCACGCAAAAAATTATCTACATGCGTTCTCTGTGTCATAACCAATCGGTTATGGCACTGAGCGGCACACAGAACGCTTATGAACAATTTTCTTTCTTTGCTCCCATTCCTTATCTACCCCCCCCCCTTCTTACACTTTCGTCATTTTAACATCATATCGGCGGCGTCTGATGGCTTCCTATAATTTGCATATTATTCTTAAAGATGTGTGTGGTATTTCTACAGGTGAAATTTTTGCATTAAAGTTCGATTTCAGTGTGAATCTAAATTATCCTTAATTTATGGACATTAGTGTAGTTTTTAGGTATTTGTATCTATATTTTAGAGCAAAAATATCTCGCATATATATCTTTTTTTTTTTCTGTTTGCGATATAAAGATAATTTCAAATCACGTTTTGCCCCTCTCCCTCCCCTCTTGGGGGTTGAATTTCGAAAATTCCAGAAATTGGTTTTTAGGCATTTGTATTAGCTATATATTAGAGCAAAAATTTCACGTATATCTGTTTTTCTGTTTGAGATATATAGGAGTATGTGAAACCACGTTTTGCGCATGTGAAATCCCGTTTTGCCCCCCTTCCCCCCTTGGGGACCGAATTTCTAAAATTCCAGAAATTGGTTTTTAGATATTTGTATTAGCTATATTTTAAAGCAAAAATTTTGCGGATACCTTTTTTTTCTTTGACATATGAAGATTTTAAGGTATGAAGATTTTAAGGTATAAATTAAGAAAATAAAAACGATTTAATAAAAAATTTCCCCAGAGTTAACTTTTGGCCTGTGAAATGCAATATACATATGTTTATAATTCATTATTCACGGTTATCAAAACTTTATATTCAAATAACTTTCAATTTAATATGGAATATGGAATACTTATATTAGTTTAATTAGATGCTCTGCTCATTTTTCAATAATATTTAAAAACTGAAATAAATAATGTTTTGCTTTACAGGATGATGTAATATATGAGAGATTAATTCTTTTATTTTTAACCAATTAACATATTTAAATATGAGAAAAGAAATGTAAAACCTTTACAGCGTTTATTATCGTGGGTATAAAAAAAAATCTGGAGTGACTCCACTCGACTTTCCGAACATTGAGTAACTAACAGTTTTGTAGATAAAATAAAGAAAGAGGAATTGCTAAACAAACAAAAGAGAGAAAACCATAATAGAGTGTTTTTTTCTCCATATATCACACGAGGTTTTATTTAACGCTACTGAACTTTGAGCCCTTAGATCATAATGATAAAGAATTTTTTGTTTTGTCCCTGTAAAAATCTATAGATGCTAGATTCACCAAAATGCTTATAGTTAGTGCAACAGTGATTTATAATATTCATACAAATTTTCAGCTCAATTGAATAAGGCGTTTAGATGCTATCGCACTTTTAAAAATTTGGTCTCATAGGCCATAATGATAAAGAATTTTTCTTTGTGTCCCTGTAAAAAAACTGTAGTGCTAGATTCACCAAAATCTATACAGTTGGTGCAAATGCGACCTATAACATGTGTACAATTTTTTTGCTCAGATTAATAAGGCGTTTAGACGCTATCACACTTTTAAAAATTTGGCCCCATTGGCCTTAATGATAAAGAATTTTTCTTTGTGTCCCTGTAAAAAAACTATAAGTGCTAGATTCTCCAAAATCTATACAGATTGAGTATCTGTGACCTATAATATGGGTATAAAATTTTTGCTCAATTGAATAAGGCGTTTAGATGCTATCGCACTTTTAAGATTTTGGTCCCATAGGCCATAATGATAAAGAATTTTTCTTTGTGTCCCTGTAAAAAAACTATAAGTGCTAGATTCACCAAAATCTATAGGGTTCGTACTATGGTGACTTACAATATACGTACCAACTTTCAGGTTAATCGAACAAAGCCTTTAGACGCTAGCGTGTTCACAAACATACACACATACACACATACACACATACACACACACATACATACATCATCGTAAAAATAGTGAAAACGGACTCAGGGGACCTCAAAACGTATAGAAACATCAAAATCTCGAATTCGGATTTTTGACATGATTACAATACTTTCCTCACTATAGTGTTCGGAAAGTAATAAATATAAGTGTGATAGGAAGATATGTAAATAATATTTCCTTACTATAAATTTAAACAATTAGCAGATCTGCATTAAAGTCTAATTTTAATGTAATATAGTTTTAAAACTAGAAATATGTAGCAATAAATTTAACCAAGTTTGAAATGGCAGAAATTGCCCACACTACTTTAGGTAATGAAACAGTTGTATGTATTTGATTATTGGGAATTATTCAAGATCAATATTTATCAATTCTTTCAAAAGAAAATAGTGAAAATATATATGAAGTGTGATGCTGCCAAATAGATTTTCTAATTTTCCACTTATTTCAACATAATTAATTACATGAAATTATATGAATTCTCCATCAAAATTCAGAAAATTTGATAAATTTGATAATGTTTGATAAATTCTAAAATTTGCATATATCTAAATTGAAATTCATAAAATTTGAAAAAAAAAAAAAGTATATATTTTCGAACGTTTGGTTATTTCAAATATAGAATTTTTAATAAAATTTAACCATTTTCTTTAAATATCTGGACAGTCAGTCAAGCCAAGCATGTGAATTACAGATCGCGCTATCTTGGGATTTCCGGTTTTCAGTATGTCGGTTTTGAATGTAAGGGGTGTTAAGTCCTCCAAACTGTAGATATTGTATTCTTACAGACGAAAAATCTAAAATAATTATTAAATTTATATACATATAATTTAATGAATTCTAAATAAAAAATAAAATTATAACGCAATTCCAAACAAATAATAAATAAATAATACAATATAATAAATAAACAAATAATTATAAGTAATACATTAGAGTAAAATCATTCCCAAATCAAGTAAAATGAAAAAGTCTAAATTTAGTGGATATTGCTCTAAAATAGAGCAAGAGACTCAAAAATATAGTAAAATAGAAAAAAAATACATATAATAAAAACTGCACAAAAAGGAAGCAAAATCGCTACAAAATAGAGCAAAATAAAATAAAACTTAAATATAGCGAAAAATGATCTAAATTAGAGCAAAATAGAATGTCTCCAAAAATAGAGTAAAAATAATTACAAGATAAAAAGAACTTTTTATATACCATGTTTTTAAATTTTCTGTTGAATCATATAAACGCTACCGAAGGCAGCGGGAACCCGGAACAAATGGCTAAAAGTAATAAAAAAAACCATTGTTATCGTGTTTTGAGCTATTATAAAAGTTTCCAATGGCTAGCCGCGAAGATAGTTAAAAATCGATTGCAAGCTTTGTACTGGTAGCGCTGCCGAAGGCAGCAGGCACCGGAAACAGTTGGCTAAAAGTATTAAAAAATGCATTTTCACCCTGTTATGAACTATTCTGAAAGTCTCAAATGTCTAGTTAGTCGGGAAGTTAGTTAAATAAATTTTCTGTCGAATCATATAAACGCTGCCGAAGACAGTAGGGACCTGAAACAGTTGATTAAATATTTAAAAGAAAATGTATTGTCACCGTGTTCTGAACTATCCTGAAAGTTTCAAATGTCTAGCTAGTCGGGAAGTTAGCTAAAAATTGATTGCAAGATTTGTACTGGACAAACAAACAAACAAACAAACAAATAAGAATCAAAGTTAATAAAAACATAGTAATAACTCCTTTTACCTCCGAAAAGGAGCAAAATTTTGCTTCTTTGGAGTAGTTTTTACTCGATTTTCTTAAGAGTGTTTATTATTGATATAGTTATACAAAAAATGAAAGAAAATCAGGAAAAATAATTCGAATACTTTTTTAAAGTTAATGCTTCGGAAAGTTCGACAAATATCATTTAAACTTACATATTTTAATATGTTTTAATATATATATCATTAATCATGATATTCGGCAAGAGACTTGTACCAAGACCTTAGTACCAAGACTTTTTTTTTTTTGTTGTTGTTAACACATTGAGATGTAATTCTACGGTAAAAAAAAAAAAAAAAAAAAAAAAAAAAAAAAAAAAGAAAAAAAAGAAAGAAAGAAATTTTCTGTAGAAAAATTACAGTTTTTTTTTTTTACAGTGATGATTGACAGCTGCAAAATATTATTTTTACAATACATGTTAATTATTCCCTTTTTAATTTCATAAACTGCAGAAAATAGATACACATTCGTAAAAAGTGGAATATTGAGTTAAAATAATATGCTATATTTAACCATAATATCACCATTTCTTGCCGTCAAATACTAAATTTATTGTTTTAATATCTGACTTATTTTAAAATATAAAATTCTAAAATAAAAAATATCCTGTGAATTTCTATAATAATTATCTTGAAGAAGCAAATTCTCGAATTTTTTTCCTTGTAAGTAAAATAGTGTGAATTAAAGAAAGAAAGAATAGAAAAGAAACTTTCATAAAAAATAATCTACTGCGAAAGTCTGGATGAAAGAGAAACACAGAATGAAAAACTGCTCTAAAGTATAAGCTATTTCTCGTTGATTTCCCTGACACACGGTGTGTGAATATTTAGTCGAATGTAGCATATATATAAAGTAAGAGAATATTTGTGGAAGAAAACACATTTTCAGGACTTTTTTTGCTTTCGTGAATAGTGCCAAAAGAAAAATCATCATAAGTATGCTAAAAACATACGGTTATGGCTGAAATATGTTATACAAATCAGTATAGTTTTATTTCTTATATCCATAAATATTTATTTTCGAGAAGAATGTTCTGATGCTTAATGGTGCAAACATTTATCATATTCATGAAATATTCGGATATCAACTTTAATCAACACACATTTATGAAGTTTTCGCATGGTAGCGTAAAACCTTTTTGCTATATTTATTAAATAAAAGAAAGTGCAGGTATGAAATTAGAATTTTATTTCACTTTAGAATTAGAACTTTAAAGAACTATTTTCAAATAACTGTAAATTAATCTCATAATGAAAGAAAAAAAAATATGTATTTTTTTAAATTAAGTTAGTTTATAATTTTTCTTTGATTAAAAATTGCTTTGTTAAACCATTGCTTTAGTTCCTTCGAAAATAATTGCTGAAACGTCAGTGGAGGCCGTGGAAAGTGGAGACTCAAAAGGATTTTGTCTGTCTATCTGTATGTATGTATGTATATCTCGCGATAGTTCCCGCAAGGATCAACTTATTAACTTGTAAATTGGTACATATGTTCATGAGCCACACAAAATTAGTTGTACAGTTTTGGGTGTGTATTCTATTTGTAGTTCGTGTGCAGGGACACTCCAAGGTTTTTCTTATCAATACAGTCTATAGACAGAATTTGTATGTACCGCAATAGCAGCCACAAAAGTCCACCGATTGACTTGCAAATCGGTACAAATGTTTAGGAACTATACAGAAACAGCTGTATAATTTATGGTGTCTCTATTATTTATGAATCGTGTACAGAGATACACACAGTTTTTTTTTTTTTTTTTTTTTTTTCATTACGATCTATGGGCGGAATTTCGTTCAAACGCATTTTAACAGACATTAACTTTCATGCATTATTGAAATACTTAAAAAAAAATGTTTTCTGTTGAAAAATGTGTGCTCAGACTTAATAATTAATATCCATGGCTTTAAAAAAGTGTTTCAAAATGTCACGTAATCATCCAAATTATGTCAAATTTCGAACAATTTTTCATGAGCTACACAGAATAAGTTGTATAGTTTTTACTGGTGTATACAATGTTTATGGTTCATTTAGCGGGAAGCACATATGAATTTCATAAAATTAGAGCCTTTGGTGCAATATCTGTTTCAGCGCATTTTAACACGTTTATGCTGCATTAAACTCTATAAAAATAACATATATTATTAAGGTGCTTAAACGCACGTATTTTTTTCCCCTTAAGTTATGTACAGACTAAATAATTTATTCACAGGACGAGACGAAAAATTCCGAAGACATACTATAAATGATGTCAAATTTAGTTCAAATATTAATGAGCTATAAGGAATTAATTGTGCAGTTTTTATTGGTATATATAACTGTTGCTCGTGTACAGAGAAACAGAAAAGAATTTTGTACCGTTACCATCTATAGACTGCATTTCTTATAAGTGCATTTTACATAGCTACGCTATATAAACTATAATGAAATAAACATAGTACATTGGAATGTTTAAAGGCATGTTTTCTATGGAAAATGGTAGACATAGAATTATAATCATTTTACAGGGCTATATAAAATAATTCCGATATGTTATGTAATCATTTGGCATAAAATTTGGTATGAAAATTTGGTATGTAGAATTGGTAATTATGAATTACAAGAAGTTACAAGGCTATGAGTTACAAAGTAAAGTATTTTTATACTGATATACAGACAGATATAGACAGAAATAAAACGAGGGGTTTAAGGTGGAAGTAGCCCCCCTCAGAAAATTACCTGATTATCCAGCGAGTTAATAATATATATATGTGTGTGTGTGCGTGCATATATATATAAATATTTTTTTTTATATTATATTGAATAAATAAAAAATGATCTGAGTGAATAATGAGCGATGCAATTAGGACGTTGAGGCTCCTGATCTGCAGATCCACTGCAGATTTACGTATAAAGCAATTCATTAAAGAAAAAATATGCTTTTTTTGTTTTATTTGCCTTGTTGTGAGCTGCACGTCTTATTTGTTTCGCAAAGCGTCGTGTGATGTTTCATGCATGTACAGAGAACCAGATTGCAAATCGTATCGTTATTTCGGTTCATCCACACACTGTGCATAAAAGGGAAGTCCCCGAACTTACTGATATTTTTTTCTTCTCTTTTTTTTTTCTTTATTATTAAATCGTTAGAAAAAAGGAATTTTTTTTTTCTTTTTTCTGAAACTTTTTCGTTTTTTGTAAAATAATGCTGAAACAAAAAGCTTATTATAAAAAGAAAGTACAAATCTATGTGACACTTCATTGCTTGAATGTCTGTTAAAAAATTTCCTTTAATGATTATTTTTAAAATCAAAAGGGATTAATATATATATATACATATATTAGTTAATACGTAGGTGATTATTTAATAATTTTAATAATTTATGCGTTAATAATAAATGTGTTTTTTTTCACCTTACACGCAGGATATCTCTGAAACTATTTAATATTTTTCTTGAAATTTTCACAGATTATGTAACATATCAAGTCCTTCAAACTGAACCTAAATTTGTTCCAGTTTAGTTTAAAAAAAAAAAAAAGTTCAAAGACAATTTGTTTTTTAATAAAATCTGAAGTATCACCTGTATAAAAAATAAGGAGAAGGATACAAATTTAGGTTCAGTTTGAAGGATCTCGTATTTTACATAATCTGTGAAAATTTCAAGAAAAAATATTAAATCGTTTTAGAGATATTCTGCGTGCAAGGTGAAAAAAACACATTTATTATTAATACATAAATTATTAAATAAATCACCACAGAATTTAAATTATATTCCAAAATACATAATAAAATTATAAGTAACAATTAGACATGTTCAATGAAGCTTGGTTAACAATGATTTACTTCCAAAAGACTATAATTAAATCGATGTTTTAAGGGTCGTATGTCCACTTAAAACGAACAAAGAACGCTCGAAATACGATACAAAGAACGTTTTAAAACGTTCAAACAACGTTTAGGATGTTGCAAAAACGTATATGAAGAACGTTCTCAGAACGTGTCTGTAGAAACAATGGTGATGTTTACATGTGTGCAGAACGTGTTTTGTACCGTACTATTTGACGTCTTCAAGATGGACAAATAGACGTCTATGAAACGCTGAAGCTGAACGTTCATAGAATGTGTTAGTAGAACTATTTTTAAACGTTCAGAGAACGTTTCCGTGCTGCTTGGGCATGCTATATTTGGCAGTGGCCTCACAAACCACTTGCTGTTTTGGCTGTTTGCTGGGTTTCACATTTTTTCTTCCCCTATCTTAATTGAATTGCATCCATGGTGCTCAATTTCTGAAATACACATTTTGTTAACTTAATTGAATTTTAAATTATATATTTATATATGATACTATTGTAAACAACACAACTACAATTTGCAAAAAAAAAAAAAAACATTTTTATGGTTCTTGTATCACAGATTTTTTTTTTTAATACTTTAAAATATTTCAATGGTATAGTCAATATATATATATATATATATTGTTTGAAAGGAAAACATAAATTAATTGACTCAAACAAGTTATACGGTGTATAAAGGATCATTTTTCTTAAAATATTGTATTATGAAACTAATTTAATTTATTTTTCAGACGAATTTGTATTACAGTATGTCAGCTGTGCAAAGATCAAGAATTATTTGTCAAATTATTTAAAAAATTTTTTGTTTGATAAAAGTAAAATATACACTCCTGTTTGGCATAACAAAAGATGTGACGTTGTGTGACATTGTTATAGATAATATTAATTTGAGTCATATGCTTTATACACATGATAACGGTTTTTTTGTAATTTTTTTTAAATTGTTGTTTTGTATTGTGGTGGAGAGAGCAAATTTTTTTTCATGGCAACCGGGAGAGATATGTGAGCGAGTTGCTCCAATATGCTCCCATATTGCTCATCAAATTTATTCTATTGTAATTAAATATCTATTTATTCACAATTAAAATTTATTATTTTTAATAATTCTCTATATATATGTCAGATTTATTTCAAATTTATTAAATTCTTGGTTTGAAATTAAAATACATAATCTTTTGTAGTTTTAAGAATGAATTCAGTAATAGATCCATTGATCTTTTTTTTAGCATAATGCAATATATATATTGGGGATCGTAAACACAATTTAATTTTATTCTCCCTGAAAATAATTATTTTTTTTTATTTCTATTTCACTGCGTTTCTCAATAAATCTATTTATATTTATAGCTGTAAAAGTTTCATTAGGCAATTTCCGTTATTTTTTATTTTATTTATTTATTTTTTGTTTTGTTTTACTCCTTATACATATAATGTATTTAATTGCGGTTTGAAATAAACTAATGACTCATAATTTAGACATCAAGTCGCTAGAATTTCATAATATTTTAATAATGATCTGCACCTGTTGTTAGCGGTTTTTTTTTAGCGCAGTGATATATGCCAAGTTAGGGTTGCTCTTTTTCCAACCGTCTTTTTAGATTTAAAAATTCCTATTAGATTGACATTAAGACAAAGAAAACTTATTTGGCGCTCTGCGCTGATATTTTATAGGGCTGCTAGATTTGGCTATTAAAAAGTTGAAATGAATCATGGTCTTGTGGCCACTCTTACTCAAATTGTTCGACTAGTGAAGATGTAATCCGCTTTGCTCTCTCTCCCGCAACTTTTAACGGTTTCCATTAAAATACTGAATCTGAGTTATTTTCATAGTTATTGCCTTTAATTTTTAATATTAATATTGCTAATGTTTTTTTTTTAATAAATTTCAATAAATATTCTACAGATTAAGAAGAATTCGTATCTGTTTTATTTGTCGCAATGTACATTTATCTCTGCAATATATCTTAAAAATTTATTATTTTTCTACATGGATTTTCCACTATATCACACCATCCTAGGAAAGCAAGGGTTAATTCTAATTTTGGCATGCCTGTATGTACGGAAGAAAGGACCATACTAGGTTGTATAGCATCAGGGGTAACACTGGCTTGTAGTTGTAGTTTAGATTTCTGTTTTCTTTCAGCGCAAAACATTTTTCTTTCCTATCCCTGATGATACAATTCAAACTTTCTTTCGTAAATTCTGCATCATAATCCGGATTTTCGACTTTAGCATTTCTTATATCTAGGATTTTTAAAGTTTCCTCTATTTTTACATATAATTCCTCCACTAATTCAATTAGATCTTGCTTCTTACCTCTTGCTAAATAAGCCATGACTAAAACTGAAGTTTAATAATTTCAACATGCAACTAAAAATGTGCAGTACGCTATTAAACACCAAACCTTCATAAATGTCACAGCCCCGTATCATAAATGGCTAAGAAAATTTTATATAGATCATAGAGATCACTTTTTATGTGGTTATTATATGTTAAACAACTCAAACAATTTTTCAATAAAAAATTTAATAACAAATGTAATGAAACACATAAAAGTGAAAAAAAAAATCATCTAACCCATATTTTCGTATAATTATTTGAAATGAAACGAGAAGCACCATTCTTAAAATATTACTACGTAATATAGTTAGTCCAAATGGTAAGAATACAATTTTCAATTCGATACTTAAATCTTATATTTAACAAAAAAATAAGAAGTTTATTTAATATTCCTTTATCATAAATAAATCTTATGAAAATTCTTTATCTATATCTTATATTCAACAAAATCAATCAAGATATTTATTCACCTTTTATTTATTATTTATTTATTAGATGTTTACTCCCTTTATAATAAATAAATGTGTTGAACAGATAATAATATCTGTTTCATATTCCTGTATCATAAGTAATTGTGTTCAATAAAAATTAAAACTTTTATCCAATAAACTTTGTAATAATTAACGATTAAATTTTCACAATAAATCATAAAACAAAAATTTCTTTCCTTTTCGCTTTTTCTGAAAGCGACAAAATTTCCGTAAAAATAGTTAAAGCACACTTTATTTTCCACAAAGAATGTAATGGCGCGAAAACACCAAAACATGGTTCTCTACTTAAAATAAGCAACTGGGTGCTACAATTTACTTAATTCATTCTTTCATGTTGGAATTACATTAAAATATATTTGATTGAAAACCAAAGAACTATTATTTTAACTTATATCTTAAGAAAAAACATAAAGCATTCATATTTAGTTATCAGAATATCGTAACTCGTAATATATCAACATATAGCAGAATATAAAACAGAATCAAAAATATTTTCAACACTAAAGGAACTGGCATACAAATATATATGATATGGGCGATTTAAACATTTTTTATGATCAAAATGATCCAAAAGATATAGAATTAAGATTCTAGGAAGTATTTATCTAATTGGGATAATCAATATATTCTCCAGTGTTAAATTATTAACACGCGGTGCGCGATGACCAAAATCCTTTAGCTCCTATTTTAAACAACTATAAAATGAACATTAAATTTACTTACCTATAATTATTTTCATTCTTTATTATCGCCGACATCACGTCAATCGTTTCGGCCCCACCTTGGGTGTGAGTTTAAACTATGAAGGTACCATTCTCTAAATTAGTTCTTTCCCTAATTTTCATTAAATTTCCTTAAAAAGAAGAGAAAATCCATTATGCATTATAAATTATGTCATTTCACTTGACCTCAAACATAAAATTTTAACTTTCACGATACATGACAAAATGAAATGCGCATGAAGAATATTTACGAAAATGGTACTTTATTTAAGTTATCATTTTCTACACACAGCTTATAACACGAATCCTGTGACACTAACTAAAAAACTCTGTGACACTAACTAAAAAAGAAACTTTTGCTGAGGCACGTGATCTCACAGCTTGACGGGGAGGGGGGAGTTCAATAAAAGTATTGCGTAACACTCACAACTAGGAAAAGGGAATTTTTTCAAAAGTCGATATTTATAAGTGTCATAGGTGCAAGGGAATAAGTCTGTTAATCAGTTTTTTTTTTTTCTTTGCACCATGGTATTTGTTTTACGTTTCAACTCGGATTTGCAGTTTTTTGTGCTAAATAGTTATTTATTATGTGTCTTGTGCAGAGAATATGAATCCAGTCACTTTTCTTTTGAAAGACTTCTCTTAACATGCTATTCCTAATAGTCGAATAAACTTACAAAGATGTTAAATTTGATAAACAAATTTCAGTTTTAACATGTCAATGTTTTGATTTATTCGGGAACACTGTCAGTAATCGCCCTTTTACGATACCACTTTATTTGCAGTGAAATATTCTGCAATTGCAATTAAATAAGAAAAAGATGCCCTTCAAGACAACAACAACAACAAAAAAAAAAAAAAAAAAAAAAAACGAATACTGACAGTGCTTCGGAGTAAATTAAAATATTTGCAGTCATAGTGTAAAGAAATAACCATTGACATAGCAAAAATAAATAAATAAATACATAATGGATTCGTAAGCAACTCACTTAAATGTTGGAATTTATAGATATACAAGGTAGGCCAAATAACCATGACACATTTTACATTTTAATATAAAATCAAGTAAGTGACATACGAGAGTGACATTTGAACTACACTGCTTCTTATAATTAAAATTTTTTTTAATAAAAAAGCAAAATAAAAAAATTCCTTCAGATGATGCTACTTGTAACTATGTTACATAAATGTATTTCGTTTCTTCCACTTTTGCTGTGGCCATCTTCATCTAATAAACTAACTACTCTTACTTTCCTCTTGAGGCCCTATGTGAAGGAAAATGAGTGTACATCCCATGTGGGTGTGGTTTGGTTTGAGCTATAAAAAGTGCACATATTAAAATATTGCTGGAAATTTTGCAAAATAAATGCTCTTTAATTGCTTACTTCGCATCTTTAATGTTTTTTATTGCTATTTTTAAGGTATAGTACAAACTATAAATTAAAATTTGAATGAACATTTCTATTTTTCAAAACAAAACTTTCCATCTTAAGAAAAATGGAAGTACAAACTACATCCACCAATATCAGTTACTTTATTTTATATTAAAATTTAAAATGTGTCAAGAACTTTTAGCCTATATATCTTTATTAGAATTTAAATCCAGGATTGATTCTTGATAACATGTTTAGCAATATACAAATAATTTTAATTTAATTATTTACATTCTCATGGTAAATAAAATAATTTTACGATATTATTGAAACCAATTTACCTACAAATATATTTAATAGCAATTAAATAGCAGAAAAATTATCGAATTTTAAATACACTATACATATATATTCTCAAGATATCTGCTAAGTGGCTTACCTTAAGACAGCTGGACGAAAACATAGAATTCCTGATTTTATAGCTCTTCGAAAATATACGTATTAATAATCCTAATCATTTAGTTCCCTTTTGACGTAACATATTGTTCCGATCAGGTTGAAGAATATTAATGGTCTCAAACAGAATCCCCTATATTGCGCTTTTAAGAGGTTAACGATGCAGCTATATTTAGTGTAAGATAAAGCTTAATTACTCGTAGTAAATTCATACCTTATTACCGTGTCACGGAGTTAATGATTCTGTGAAAACATAGAAAAGAAACTAGTCAAAAAAGGAAGACAAATGGCTTTAGAAAGTATGTCAGAAAAAAATGTTAATCGCAGTAAATGAGATATGATTGCTCCTGAAAGAAGAGAGATTTGTGAAAATAAAGACTCGCATACACTGGTATTTAATTTTCGTGTTAAAGTTAACTTAAAAAATAAGTTGTTTAGTACAGAAAAAATTACTTTTTATTTGTACTTAGATAGTAAAGAACATGCATTCAAATGCCCATACGATCTCACTCTGAAATTCTATTCTATCAGATTAGTAATATTTTATGACAGTTTCCAAAATAAGATATACAAAAAACTTATAATTCTAAACTAAAACACAGTAACCATATCGTGATTCTTTTTTTTTAATCTTCTGTATAAGTACAAGTTCCTTATATTTTTGTACCATTGTTAGTACTTCCTTATATTTTTGTACCGTTAATTTTATGTCAATTTTTGTCATAAAATAAATCTATAAATTTAGAATTAAGTTTATTGTAAGAGAAAAGTGGAATAAAGGTCCTTAAAAAAGGGGGTCTGTACGAACAAAGTAGTATTTCTATTTTTTATGCGACACAATAAAATTCGACAGTTAAATCTGCCTAAAATATGCCATTGATTAAAAAAAAAACCATGAACTAGTAAGTAATATTTCTATTAAAATAATAATGGAAATATTTAAATGAACTTACTTCTTTAAAAAATAAAGTGGAGGAATTTAAACTTAGAGATTATTAATAAATAGTGTGTTTTTTAGGTAAATGTAACATTTTTATATTTAGTACTTCCATTGTTACAATTCAAATAATTTTCAATAATTAATATAAGAAATTTTCAATATTTACAAACAATTACGTCAGCTTCAATAACATTAATTTCACATAATTTTTAAAATTGGCTAAAACTATTTGCCCATGCTAAAAATAACAGTACGTACTGATTTTATTCTAGACATGTCAAAACAGTTTACAAGAGTACTCCGTGTATAAATGCGATTTCTAACATATTTGCTGACACTGTAACAGAATGACTGAATTTATAGTTATCTCTGTAAGGCATAAACCATGCTGCATTAATGTTCTATCAAATGCTTATTTACAAGATAAAAATCTTCCAACATTCATTATACAATAAGTGGATGTTTCTATAAATATATGCAAATTACATCAGATTATTATTTTTTAAATTATTTCACTGAAAATTGTGTTTGAAAAGTATTTTGTTTTCCGCAGTAGAAGGAGAATGCATGTTCTTGCATAGCTGTTTTAAAAAGTTTTCGAACTTCAAAAATGGATGATCCATAGACAGGTTTTAATAGGTACAGATTGGTGTAAAAGTGAACATGCAAATGAGAACTATTTTCATATTAGTGAAATACATATCCCATCATCATACGCATCATCATATTAGTGATTAACCTGTCGAGATGTTTCATGTACCCTCAACAAAACGGAATCTGCAGTTGTTGTACAACGGCATTTTCCATCACGATACGGAAAAGAAGCTCCAACTACAAAATCTATCTATAAGTGGCATGAAAAATTTAAAACTACAGGCTGATTGTGCAAACATAAAAGTCCTGGACTACGGACTGTATTGCAAGAAGTTTCCGAGGCGCGGACTACAACATGGCACTTACCCAATGGCCATCCAGAAGTCCTTGCCTAACACCTTGTGATTTCTTCTTGTGGGAGTACATAAAGGGCAAGGAATTCTTCCCTCTCCTTCCTAGCTGACCTAGTGGAGCTGACAGGGCCTATCACAGCTACTATTGATGGACTAGATTCAGATACCTTAACAAACGTTTGGGTAGAAATGGATTGCGACTCGATCTGTGTCATGTGGATAAGAGATCACACACAGAACATCTGTTACTGTCTCTAACAAAACTTAAAATAATCTCATACAATTCTGTTACAGACAATATACGATATATAAGCATTGTTCTTGATTTATAGTGCATTGAAACTGTATACATCTTTATGAATGACTCTGTATTACCATATATACAATTTAAAAAGGTTAGATACTTGTGACTCGCCCCGCCCGAAGGCACCCGAGTAACAAACTGTCTTGTCGAAACAACAGCATCCCCACAGCAGGAGCCCACACAGGCTCAGACACACCGACGCCCGAAACACAACAACGACACCAGCGCGCGCCAGCCGGAGCAACCCAAGGAGCCAAACGAAGGCCCGGGCCCCCCAGCAGGTGCGAGGCACGAGCACCGAACCCCGCAGAACACCCAGGCAAAGCCCAGGCGCAGCCGCAGTGAGCGGCGCCGCACCACAACCCACCAAGAACCACCCCGACAAGAAGGCAACAAAAAGTAACAACAAAATACAATAAAAACTAAACTAATACTAGAACTAAGAAAAACAATTGTATATAAAGTTTACAGACAGTAGGGGAAGGGGCAGGGGCAAGGCTAAAAACTAAATAATAAAGCCAGGTCAGGGGCACGAACATCCTGTTCACCAAAACGAAGAATAGAAACCTAATACCCCACCCAAAATAAAACAGTACAAGATACAATATTTATTAATATAAGATAAAAATGCTTAAAACTTATAAGCACAAACAAAAACAAATAGGCAACATAATTATAAACTAGTAACCAAACTGACACTCGGAAATGATATTATTATGTTCGAGGAAATAATCAAGACGACTTGTAATCACTTTATCAAAGACTTTTCCAAATGTTGGCAGCAGACAAATAGGTCGATAACTTCCAGGAAGGTCGGGTGACTTACCCTCCTTTAAAATAAGAATAACTTTAGCACTTTTCCAGGTCTTGGGAAACTTTCCAGATTTCAAACAATAATTTAAAACATCAACGAACCAAACACGATTGGCATGGAAAACGTGTTTTATAATTTCGTAAGGAATACCGTCATGTCCTGGAGCCTTGTTATTTTGCAATTGATTTATAATATTATAAACTTCATTAATAGTGATCGGTATAAAGTTAGGTTCTATAGGTTTCCAAATACTATTGTATAAATTATAGTTGAGACCGAAATGGTGATTCAGAATTAATTCTATACTTTCGTTCCTGTTAATAGTAGAGTTTCCGTCTAATTTAGACATACTGGTTATATTGAGTGGCTTCTTAGCTTTACCGACAATGGCGTTGTAAACACTGTTATGAATTGTCGTCTTGGTAATGGAGTTAATATACTCTTTAAAACTTTTCTTCTTTTCTTGGTTGATTAATTTCTTGTACAGAGCTTGGGCATTTCTAAATTCGATCAACTTTTTATTTCTTAATTCTCCTTCAGGTTCTTTTTTATATCTTCTTCTGAGAGCTCTGAGTTTACTTCTAAAAATCTGAATTTTCTGGTTCCACCAAGGAGTGTTCTTCTTAGGCTTATTCAAGGGTTTTCTCACACGATCTATGGCTAAATTATAAAGGCTATCTTGAAAATTAATAATATATTTGTCAATGTCCTCCATTGACTCGGTCTCATAAAAACTAATTAAATCATAAATAAAAATCTTCATCTTCCATCAGTTCATCCTTTTTAAGGAGAGATAACTACTCTCCAAAATAATAATATTATCTAATTTAACAAAGATCGTAACAAGATTGTGGTCGCTCCCAAATTGTCTATCAACTACGGAAAAATCAAAGTCGACATTTTCCTCGAAGTTCTTGACGAAAACCAAATCAATCCAACTCATACGTAGGCCTCTAACAAAGGTTGGAATCGAATCAGCTTGATTCAGTAACTTTAAATCATAATTCAGCATAAGTTGGATGATTTTCTCTCCTCTGCTATCAAGGGGTCTATTGCCCCAGAGGTATGATTTGGCGTTCCAGTCACCTATGATGATGGTGGGGATACTGGAGTATTTATTAAGTAATATTTGAATAATATTTATTTCATCAAGAATATCACCTGAAGGCCTAGAATAGACAGAGAGCCATAAAACGAAAATTATAAACGGTAATTTCAACCATCACTAAAAACTTGTTGCAATAACATAAAAAAGTGGAAAAGTTCTTGTTTAAAACTACAATGGCTGCTTTGGCTTCACTATTATAATAAAAGGCTCTGCTATTTCTAGGAAGATTGGTAATCTTGTTTTTATATAAATACATTTCATTGAGACCGATGATGTTCACATCACACCTGTTAAGATCTTGAAGTAGAGTAGCAGAAGCTGCTCTATTGTTACCTAGATTTAAATGCCAGATATTGATTCTATTGTTATTGCTGTTGGACATAGTCAGTTCTTAATATTAACTTTTCTCTATTTCTTTGAGCCAAATGGAACAAGTTTTATCGGTACAGGTATGGGTGGTAGGAAAGTTAGTTTTGAAATTCTGGTTTGTAAACTGACAGTTCATACATTTGGGCTCTTTAGAGCAGGTAGTGATTTCGTGTTCTTTATCTCCATATTTTAAAAATATCTTTTGATTTCTGCAGTATTTACTGGTGTGCCCGTATCTAGCACAGTTAAAACACATCATCGGCCTCAGATGTTCTTTGCAATCCAATCTTCTCCAGTTGATCTTGATTTTCCTTTCTTTTATAATATTATTGAAGTCGACTGGGTTTAAGTTTATGACCCAATTTAGGCCTCCCCTAGCTCTGTACTTATATTTGACTTGTAATTCTTCTTTAACAGTTATGTCATTATTTTCTAGGATTTCGCATAGGAGCTATTGTTCGGTCATTTCTTCATCTACGCTGAAGTTTAGCATTTGAGGAATTCTTTTGTTTATTTCTGAAGTCTCGAAAGTCTTGAGGGCATCTTTCTCTCTGAATTCTTTGATGAGAGTGTCTATATCTTCCTTCTGGTTTACCTCGATGACGACTCCGCCTTCTTTCATGTTTCTAACAGAATTAATCCCCACATTAATCTGTTTAGGATTGATGTTCTTTTTAATTTCTCGAAGTGTCTCAGCTGATTTCAAAGTCTTATCCTGAGGAACAACTCTGATAGCATGAGTTTTCCTCGTCCTGGATTTACTCCTAGCCCTTTCGATTCAGGACGGAGTGACCGTCTTCTTGACGGCTTCGCTGTATGCTCTACTCTTCAACTGTTTTTCTTTCTCCCCTAATATCCCAGTCATATGTGAGATAACGTAAGACTGATCAATTACTACTTTGACCAAAACTTGGAGTTTACATCTTACAGTATCTCTCAGTTCCTTCTTTATTTCTCTATGGACAAATAATCCATTTAGTTCTTCTTGAACCTTCAAGGCTCTTTCGATGAAACTGTCTCTGTCAGACTCGGAAAGTCGGCTTGACTCCCCGCCGTACACAGTCTCATCATCATCCTTGTCACCCATGACAAGTGCAAATACAATAAAATAAACAATAAAATTTCACTCTTGTGAAAAAACAAAAAAGAAATAAATGATGTTTTACAGGTTCTCAAATTTAGCTCCTACCTAGTAGGATTTCCAGTCAGGACCAATAGGCGGTATTGAGAACTGGTCTTGCTTGGGTACAGACTATAGGCCGTTGTACCCAGCACCACAAAAACACCAGATAAAGTGGAAAACACACTTTTTAAACACACTTTGATCAAAGGTGGACCCCTGACCAATTTAAAAAAAAAAAAAAAAGGTAAGCTGTATAATATTTCTAAGTCATCCTCATCATCGCAAGGCTTAGAGTATGATCAAGCAAACAATTCAGCCACTTACAACCACATAGAATTAGAGAATACGTAACAGGATGCAAATTTTTGCCACATATGGAAAAAATGTGCTGAGATAATGATTTCATGACTTTGTTTTGGAGGAGAGACGGTGCTTATATAACAGCAATTATTTTCATTGTGGCAGACCACGAAAATATCCTATCTCTCTCTCTCTCTCTCACACACACACACACACGCACACACACACACACACACAAAAAAAAAAAAATGCACTTTGACTACGATCGGAAAGCTCGAGAAGCAACAAAGCTATGAGCTAGGTAGGATATTAAATATTTTATTATTTGTATTTCAAAGTTTTTAAGAATTCTCTTCACCAAGTGTATTCGGGAAGAAAGTGTTAGGATATATTTTTTAGTTTCATAAAAGTACTTTTATAAGTCTAATAACGTTTTACGGTTTTGTCTCGCGTTGTGTATAAGAACACATTTTTGTGAATATTTTCGAAAAAAAAAAAAAAAAAAAAGTTTGAAAACTTCATCATTCAATTCCTCTTTTGTGATAGACAGATAAAGCTTTGCGAAATAGATCAGAAAAAAGATATATTTTTAAACTGAAATGCTAATGAACAGAGCGCAGTCCCAAAAGCTATTAGAGAATTGGGTGACATTTATAATACATTGAAGATGACTGCGAATTAACAATTAGAAACTTGAATCTTCAAAATATTATAACAAAAAGGTTAACAGGGTTAGTTTTTTTTTTTTTTTTTTTAATAATGAATAGTTAAGTAAACTCAATACAGATTCGGAAGAACATGTGATGCATTATCTAATTAAAGCACAATGTTGCACAGTCAAGCTAAAGCAAACACAACTACGATTATTATTTATTGCATAATTCTACAAAAAAAAAAAAAAAAAAAAAAAAAAAAAAAAAGGGCATCTGCTTTACACTGAATCCACAAATAAAGGGACTTCTTATTGCTATTGTTTAAAAGAGACAAACAAATCAGAAACAACACTTATTGGCATCAGATCATATTGAGTCAGAATATATATTCAAATTGTGTTCTTGTGTGGAAATCAGAACATTTATTCTAGTTTAACCTTTATGTTACTTTTCCTGTAATTAAACTTTGGAAAAAGAACATTGCATTTCGTTAAAAAGACTTCCTAAAAGACTTCTTTTAGCGACGTCATAAATATCAAAATATACGTTGTTAACAGAGCCGTCCTTAGGGGTGTGCGACAGGTGCGGTGGCACAGGGCCTCGCGCTTTAAAATGCTCCGTGCTCTTATTGTAAAAATAAAAGAGTTTACTTGTGTGATACTATTTTTTTTAACAATAATACTTATTCGTGTAAGTGTATAAAAGTTAAAATTATATATAAATAATATGTTAGGAGCGATAAGCAAGTGTTAAAATTCGTCTATATATCGCTTAAATTAGATCAAAGTACATTGTTATTTGACTATACTAAAACTTTAGTCATTGTTGCTTAGGCGTTGACCTATGAGTCTCAGCAGCAACATTCAGTCAGTAGTTAGTACTTCCTGTTCCTCTTTCTCATTCAGTAATCATTACTAATCTATCACAGTCCCAAAGTCGTGATCACATTTTTTTTTTTCAGAGGGTTCCAACTTTAGTACATAATAAATCAGCATAACAGAAACATTTTTGACACATCTGCAAAATTACAGGGTTGCTGGAACTCCTCAACTCCCCTCCCTTGGCAATGGCCTTGATTGGGGCATATGGAATTAGTGTTACACTCAATATTTGGTTTGTCATCTCTTTATTATTCAGTTACCAGTTTCTAGTATTTGTTCTACAACCAAATATTAATTTTAAATCCTACAGCTGAATCATTACAAAATTTTGGGGTAATTGATTTTGGTACATTCCAAAGATTTTTTTTTTTAATTATTAATTAAACTTGTGAAAATGTTGAGTTTTACAAATTCATTTTATATAACAAAAGTCCTTTTTTTCAATCAGAAATTCTCTTGAACAAAGTGTGACTAATTTTTCTATAAACACATTATCGTTTTCCTTTGCATTCGTAATTAATCTAACATGCGTCATTTTTGATAAATTTTATTTAGAAATTTACCTGGAGTTTTTACGGGGATTGTTTTAATTATTTTGATTAATTTATGTATATTTTAAAAATAGTAGTACAAATACATATTCTTAATAAATTGCATATTTATTTTAGGCCACCGATGTGAGCTATTAATAGGGGGATGGTTAGAAAATTGCCACGTTATTTTTTGTTTTTCAGAAAATTATTTTCGTGTTTTACTAATTTATTTAATGTTATCCCTATACACATTTTCGAAAAAGATAAAAACTCAATTTCTGCTGTTTAATGTTTACCAACATTGTTAAAAAGTATTTGTGACTTCTGTTTCTTTGTATGTCTGTGTTCTAATTTCTATAAATATGCTTAGAAAGCTACACTGCAAATAAAGGTGTCTTAATTTAAGACATAAAAACAACTGAAAAATCATTTAAGATACGTATATGCCTTAATATACACCTAAGACATTATAGATATCTTAATTTAAGATAGAAATGTGTTTAAAATACCAATTCAGACACAAAAAGTAACTAAAATGCATAACTATGAGAAATTTCAGACAGCAAATGCGTCCAAATTTTCGTCCATTTTGGAAATTCAGACACTTGCATTTCTTAGCATTTTTTCTTATATGAAATCTACTTTAAGCAACATACTTAGCCTATTTAAATTTCTTTCCTCATTCAATAAATATAATACATTTTACATATTAAGTTGTAAAGCGTAAGCAATTTAAACAATATTAATTTATGAAATTAAATTTTTAATGAATATTACTCTAGATATGTGTATATTTGCATGAAATTATGTTTATTATAACTCATAAAGCAATATATTATAACGCAAAAATTATTCGGTAAAAAAAAAAAAAAAAAAAAAAAAAAACTATGTATTTAAAGCTAATATTTGATATTTAAAGAAAAAAAATTAATATGAAAGCAAGTAACTTACAGCTAAGAAAGCGAATCTTGAATAATTTGTGCATCACTGTTTTTTATTTATTATTCTTAATTTTGATTTAAAATCTGTTTTCATCCACATATTTACTTGTTCTTAAGCGTAAAACAACGAATTATCAGGTATTCGTGTTGATAATTTGTTTTCTTTTAAAAAACAGTTAAAGGAGGATATCGTTATTCAAAAATATTGAGGGCGAAATAAGGATAGTTTTTCATATATTTTATATGCATTTTTTAAAAATTCTAAACCTCTAGATACAAAATTTAATATAATAATGCATATTAACTGTTAGATAGTATATTAATAATAGTTTTATAACAATAAATACGAATTATAACATATAATTACCTGCGTTTTGCTGATACTGACTTACATATAATTATAAAAAGGACCTCTCGTATGTGAAATGGTGGCTTGATTGGCAAGGTACATGGCGTTAGCTGCGACTTCCGATGCTTGGTTTCGTATTCCGCAACTGATGTGAGTTCGATTCCAGTGCAGGGAGAAAGGCTTTTTTTAAAAAAAGTTTTTTTTTTTTTTTTTTTTTTTTTTTAAATGCTCTAGAGTGTTCTAAAATCTACTTTTAACAGAAAAAAAGAATCGCAGGGCACCTTTATTTATTTATTTATTTATTAAAAAGCCTTAAAAATAGAGGTGTTTTTAAGCCTAACATGGCGGTATTTCTAAGCCTAAAAAACATGGCGGTGTTTTAAGACATTTTAATGTCTTAATTTCAGTTTCAAAAAAGTGTCTTAAAAAGTAAGACATTTTTTTTTCGCTTAAAAAATGACCATACGTTTAAGACACTTTTTTAACTGAATTTAAGACGTTTACGTTTACAGTGTACTAAGTTAAAAAATTACGAATGCTGTTTATTGAGATTCACTATAAGATGTTCCCTATGTAAAATACAGTATAATACATTTACCGTTACGTTATCTTTTACAGGGACGCATAAAAGATTTTTAATACATTACTGTCTATTGAGGAAAAATAATTAAAAAGAGTTTTAATCCTGTTATACTAGTTATAAGTCTAATAAATGTATACATTTTACTATAATGCATAACAACATGAGTCAATTGCAAAACAGCGTATGAAGCATTTATATTTCTTTTAATTCTAGAGGGATACACAAAAGATGCCAAAAGCATTAGGAACTGTGGGTTTAATTATTTAGCACTAATTTAAACGTAATTAAATAGATATATGTTATTAAGTTCACCGAACTACATTATTTAAAGAAAGTGATGTAAGTAATATTTATAGAATTTTTACAGGAGATCATAAAAGACATCAGATACTTTGCTCACAATGCACAATAATTGTTGAAAATTCCTTTTCAATTGTGATATTAGTTTTCAAGATGAATATGAAATGTTTTTAAACCAGGTGGTATGTATAAAGGCTACCTTTTAAATACACAGCAATATAAATGTATTCATAATGTTTGAAAGATTTTTCATAATCTATGCAATATGCATGAATTTAAATTTTTAATTTACCAATTTATTTTCGGTTCTTATACATTTCCAATGTACACACATTGGAATAAAATGAAAAAAACATTAAGATGAACTTGCAGCGAAGAATATCTCATAGCTTAAGAATAACTTGTAGCTAAGAAAGCGAATTTTTAGCTAATCTTACATAATTTGTAAATAGCTGTTTTTTTTTTTTTTTTTTTTTTTTAATCTCTTTCGAGTTAAAACTCTTTTCTTTAACATTTTTACCTGAACCTGGATGTAAAACAAAACTTTTCTGGTTTTAATATTCATATGCATTTTTTTTTCAATTAACAGTTTATAAAAAGAAATAGTTTTCAAAACATCACAGTCTGAGGTTTTGATATATTCGTTTATATTTTACAAAATTTTAAACCTCTACGCATATTTAATAGAATTAATACATATTGAGCTTTAGATTTAATCTCGATAGTTTTAAGAAAAAAAATACTAATTATATTTATAACACTACAATCCAATTTGCGAATATTACTGTGTATATTACCAAAAAATTTTGTATAACGTAGGAGCGCTCGTCGGCGGTTTAGAAGATAGTGAGTTCAACTCCAGGGGCTGATAGTGTTTATTACTATTATTATTATTATTATTATATTTTATTAATGCTCTAGAAAATTCTAAAATATATTTTAAACAGAAAAGCAAAATCACACGCCACCTTTATTTATTTATTTATTTAATTATTAAAAAGCCTTAACAATGGCAGATTTTTTAAGCCTAACATGGTGGTGTTTTTAAACTTAAAAATGATGGCGGCGCTTTAAGACATTTGCAATGTCTTAATTTCAGATGCAGAAAGTTGTCTTAAAAATTAAGACATTTACTTTTCGCTTAAAAAAATTACCATACGTTTAAAACACATTTTTAACTGAATTTAAGATGTTTTCGTTTACAGTGAATATTTAATCTAGAAAACACTTTATAATAGGTACCATTTTCAATAAAACCTTATCCTCTCTTTCGGTTTCCCTATTTTTTGATACGCGTCACTTGTTTTAACGAATTCTCGCGAATCACATTGGGTTAAAAATAGTATATCTTAATAACTTTGTTTAATTTGAGTCCGTGTGAGATAATATGCAATCGTGACAACGGCTTGAAATTTTACATCTAAATTCTTTGGGTATGATTAATTGTATGCGCTCCGTACCTCTGTGATCTACAAGTTTTCTAAATAGCAATTCGTATTTGGTTCACAATTCGATTAAACTTTTATATTTTGATTGTGCAGTTCGAAAACTAAATACCTTAGCTAGGATTGAAAGTTCATTTTCTTTTCTCGGAGGTAAATCTATTTCTTCCAGTTCCACACTTGATTTGTTTCCTAGCTCTACGCTATCCCTTCACTTTGTCGCTCAAAACCGCTGCATGATGGTGATCGGCCTCCTCCCGTCTTTTAATATTTTCATCCCTTCACTTTTAGTTCCACTGGCCTCATTTATTCGGTTAGGACGTACACTGTAAAAAATACTGCACTAAAATTACGGGCAAAGCCCGGCAGCAGAGATTCCAGTCAAAGCCCGTAAAAATACATTTAGACGATGAATGATGTATCGCCAGCATTTTACGTTGTGATGAAACATACAACCAACCTGCAAAAGTAGCATTAACCGTAAAATTAAAAGTTAAAGTTTGAGTTTCTTGAATGCTTTAAAAAAGTTTCTTGCAATTATTACGCATGCGTGCATGGAGAAATCCACAACACTAAAAAACTTATTTATTTTTTTTACACGCAAAAGCTAATTAGAAGGTTTTTAATTGAAACTGACTTGGTCATCGTGTTTTCGTGTCACGCTAGTAAACAAGGCGCCTTCATTTTAAAGTAACTATAAGCTATGTCGTTTGTCGATCATTGGCTCAGTTGGTAAGAGCGTCCAGTTAGTACCCTGGAAGGTCCAGCGTGTTAATTTTTGCAAATAATTAGTGGAAAAAGTGTCTATTGATACAAGAAAATTTTTCGTTGCTTACACTAAGAATTTTTTGAGGAGTTTTTTTAAGAAGCATTTTTTTTTCTCTCTTTTTTTATTTAGATATTGGAAAACACAAAACATTTTAGATATTAAAAAAGCACAAAATAAAATGTTTCAAGTAAAAAATACATAAATAAATATTTTTAGAAGCTTTATACATATATATTATTATATGAAATTGAATTCGTCATCGCGTTTTCTGTCACGCTAAAAAATAAAACACTTCCACTTAAAAAGAAAGAAAGAAAGAAAGAAAGAAAATTGTAAGCAATTTATTGTATCTCTTAATGGCTCAGTTGGTTAGAGCGTCACGTTAATTTTTGCAAATAATTAATAGAAAAGGTGTCAGTTGATAAAAGGTCGGTTGGGTTTTTTACGTCGCACTAGTGCTGCGCAGATGGGCAATTGGCGACGGTCTGGGACTCACCCCTAGAGATGGTCCGGAGACATGCCATCGCAATTTTGATCCTCCACGGAAGTGATGGCTCTCCCGCTTCGGTGACCCCCAGAGGTATAATTTTTTATGGGAACATGGAGGACATTGCGGCCACGACAGATTTTACGTGCACCAGCCACCATTAGTGTACATGACGGTCTTTGGCCGGCTCGAGTACCGAACCCGCAATCTTTCAATTACGAGTAGTTGATAAAAGGAAATATTTCGTTGTTTACACAGTATCTTAAAAATTTTTGAAGAATTTCTTATATAGCTTTTTATCTAGTTACTTCACAAAATAAAATTTAAGTAAAAATAAATAAATAAATAATTTTTTTAGAAGCTTTTTATTGAAATTGGATTTCGTTATCGCATCTTCGTGTCAAGCGAATAAATAAGGCACCTCAACTTTAAAGTAAATGTCAGCAGGCCTCATCGTCGCTCATTGGCTCAGTTGGTTAGAGCGTCAAGTTGCTATAGCGATGGTGGTCAGTCTCTTCACCCGAAAGATGGATGTGTTAAATTTTGCAGACAAGTTATAGAAAATGTGTCAATTGATAAAAGAAAATTTTTCATTGTCTACACAGTATTCTAAAAATTTTTGAAGAGGTTTTTTTTTTTTTTTTTTTTTTTTTTTTGTATGAAGCTTTTTTTTAGATACTAAAAAGCACAGAAGTTAAGTTATATATATATATATATATATATATATACTGGGTGATCCAAAAGTCAGGACAAACTTGAAAAATGAATAATTCGAAAACGAATCAAGATACAAAGGTACTGTTTGCATCAAACGGATGAAAAAGAAACCGGGTTTTGTGTGGCAAAAAAAAAAAAAAATAGTTCTGTTGGCGACCAACAGATGGCGCTATAGTGTTTTATTTCACCAAAATAAGATTTACAAATGAAAAAAAATGTTGTCAACTTACAAGTCAGCTTAATTACAGTTAATTAGTAATACTACAGTAACTGTTCAATGTCCATCATTCAGAAGTACAGATGTGAGACGATTCACCACATCGTTCACAGCATTTAGTAGCATTTGTTGCATTATGGCAGACACATTTTGGCGGATGGCATCTTTCAGTGCTGCTAGTGATGTCGGTTGGTCGCGGTACACTTTTGACTTTAAGAATCCCCACAGGTAAAGGTCATAGGGTGACAGATCGGGAGATCTTGGAGGTCATGCGTGATTAAATTAGCGACTGAGAATGCGATATTTCGATGCATATAGGCTTCGACTACCATTACCTGATGTAGTTGTACCTTTTTATATCGTTTGTTGCTTTTCATAATCCTACATCAGAAATCCGACAGCGCCATCTGTTGGGCGCCAACAGAAGTATTTTTTTTTCGTAGCCACACAAAACCCGGGTTCTTTTTCATCCGTTTGGTGCAAATAACCATATCTTTGTATCTTAATTCGTTTTCGAATTATTAATGTTGAAAGTTTGTCCTGACTTTTGGATCACCCGGTATATATATGTGTATCCTTTTAGAGGCTTTTTATTGAAGTTGGATTTTTATCATCGTGTTTTTCAATCATTCTGAAAAAGAAGGCGCCTCCACTTTCATATAAATTTAAACAACCTTTTTCGTCGCTCGTTAGCGTATTTTGTTAAAGCGTCATGATGATAACGCGATGCTCGTGGGTTCGATCCTCGCAAGCCAATGTGTTAGTTTTTTCCAGATAATTAATAGAAACGATGTCAATTGATAAAAGAAAATCTTTCATTGTCTACAGAGTATCCTAAGAAATTTTTATAATTCTTTTAAGAAGCTTTATTTGAGTTACTAAAACGCACAAAATAAAAATTTCAGAAAATAGAAATAAAAAATAAAAAATAAATTATTAAAATAAAATAAAATATTTAAAATAACACTGAAAGTTATTATTGTGGAGCCCTAAAAGCCTAAAATAAAAATTTATTCCAGCAGAGAGATGCTACAAAATCGTAAAAGATTCAGCAACAAGAAAAATTTAAAGAAAAATATAGATATTTCACTTTTGAAAAAGATGAAAAATTTTAAATACACCAAATATTTTAAAAAGCATTCGAGAACAATATTTTTTTGTACAAGTATTTGTTAGATTTTTTAGAATGTTCTATGATTTTTGTTGACAGTTCTCAGACTTTTAATTAGAGCGTCATGCTGATTACGCGATGGTCACGGATTCGGTCCTCGAAAGACGATATAGTACTTTTTTGCAGATAAATAATAGAAAAAAAAAAGGTCAATTGATTAAAAAAAAAATCGTCTATTGTCTACACAATATCCTAAAAAAATTTAATTTGTTTTTTTGAGTAAAAAATCATTTTTTTAAGTTAGAAGCTTTTTATTGTGAAGCCCTAAATAGTATAGAATAATAGTATAAAATAAAATTTGTTCTGGCAAAGACATGTTACAAAGAAATGAAAGTTTCAACACTAAGAAAATTTTAGAGAAAAATATAGGTACTTTTCTTTTGCAAGAGATGGAAATTTTTTAATGTTCAAAATATTTTGAAAAGCTTTCGAGACATTTGAAATTTGTGGCCTAAAGAATGATTATACAAAAACTAATAACTAAGAATATTTGCTTCGAAAGCTTCAAAAAATATTTTTAACATTAAAAAATCTTCATCTCTTGCAAAAAGAAAGTACCTATATTTTTCTCTAAAATTTTCTTAGTGTTAAATCTTTCATTTCTTTGTAACATGTCTTTGCCAGAACAAATTTTATTTTATACGTTTAGGGCTTCACAATAGAAAGCTTCTAAAAATGATTTTTTACTTAAATTTTATTTATTAACTTTCATGCGAAGCAAACCGTCTTGGGTAGCAAGGATTCGAACGGACTATCACCTGTATCAGAGGCCAGCGCTTTCCCAACCGCGACGTTGGGATCACACAGACTTTTCTTTACAAAAACAGATAAAGTCAACATCAGAACTGACTAGTTGATAAATTTTGTCATACGCACAGAAAGACTTCCGGAAAATTTTTTAAACCGATTTACAGCACAATGTGAAGTAACAAATCTTCATTTATTTTTTTCAGAACTAGCTATACAAGTTTACAGCAACCTAAGCTGTATTTATTTATGTTAAAAAAAAGTGCTTTATTTTTACAGAATTTTTTTACAGTTATTAAATTGTTAATGTTCAATCTATGCAAAAAATTATTTTATTTTAAGATTATTTTCAAATATAAATTTGCTTTTTTTGACAAAATTAAGAAGTCAATCAGTTCTCATATTGAAAGAACATTTTTTTTTCTTTTTTTCTATAAAGACTACGATACTGATTTTTGCGAAAGAAAATCTAACTATTTTTTGAAATCATTTTTAATTGTAAACGGACTGGAGTGGATTTAGGAATAAGGTCGAGTCACTGCTATAGGTCCTAGGCCTGAGGGGCAGTGCCCTCCGAGGAGTCTTTCTGAGGGGTCCTAGCCCATATTTACACAAGTTTCGGAGGAAACCACGGTAAACTCCGATTGGCTAGGCCGACGAGCGCGACCTGTGATCGAGCCCGGCACCTCACGTCTACCAGCTTTGAGTGCAGAACCGCTCGGCCGCTGGTAGGCCATTTTTATTCGTAAACACTAGCACTAAAGAGGTAGTCTTATTTCAAGGTTCTCATTAGAGGTAAATAATGGGCGAGAATTTCTCACCCTTTTTCAAAAAGAAAAAGAAACTTTTGAAAACTATGTGAGATCTCTGAAAATTAACCGAGACGAAGAATAAACTTTGAATAATAGTAATAAATCTTTCACATAAATACAGAGAATTTGTATCTCCAACTAATAGGATTTTTTTCATGGTTTTCGATCTTTATGGTTTCAGTAGTGAGAGCAAAGAAGAAATAACTAGAGCCTAATTCTTATTCACCCAAACAGGTTTTCATTATAAGGCCGACTTTAAACTGTGTTATAAAGTGTTAGGCGTACTTGCACTTTTTAGAATAGCAAAAGAGTTTTTTTTTTTTTTAGCTGTATTTTATTGAAGGGAACCCACCAGCGACCGAGCGGTACTGCGCTCAAAGCTGGTAGACATAAGGTGCTGGGGTCGATCCCAGGTTGCACTCGTCGGCCTAGCCGTTCAGAGTTTTCCGTCGTTTTTTTCGAAACTTGAGTAAATACGGGCTAGGACCCTTTAGACAGACCCCTACGGAGAGCACTCCCCCTCTGACATACGACCTATAGCAGTCAATCGGCCTTATTCCCAAAATCCAAATCCATTGAATGAAGAAAGGACTGAAGTATTTCGAGAGCAGAACCTGCTATATATGATGTAATGTACATATCTGATGGTCATATTCAGATAAAACAGCTTTGTTTTTAACATTGAAGTATATACATAATAATCATAAGACTTACCTTCAAATGGTTAATTACATATTCATTTCGTATTGAAACAAACTTTATTTTAGCATATTGTAAAACATGCATTGTGAAAACAACATTAAAAATTTCCGTTTTCTAAGGCTTAACTAAACGGTTAATAGCAATTAGAATGCTGTATGCTTAAAAAAAAAAAAAAAAAATTAAAATTAAAAAAATGCGTTTAGTGGATAAAACAATTATTAGGCAGTAGTTTGTGTTTTAGAAATCTGGCTTCAAATCAAGAAACCATTTCAGCTTTCTTTTTTAATGTTTTCGTATTAATAGACGAAAAAAATCAATTTCATCAATATCAATTACTCAGTTTCAGTCAGATGGAAATTTTTTTATTTAAATTAAAAAAACAATTGCTCATTAAAACCAATGGATGTTTTTATGCGCCATGTGTGTATAATTAAACACATTCAATTAGTATAAATAACAATGATAGTTTCAGTTTGAAAATAGAAGAAAATGGAATTCTCTCTTGATGTCACTGAAATGATAGCATTTGAAGAGATTTTCTCATAAGAAAATGGTTTGGTGAAAGATAAGAGCAATTTGCGTAGATTAACGGCTTTTTATCGTAAAAATTCAAAATATTATACTTTCGAAACATCAATTTACGGGCTACGAGCGTTTAGCTAGCAAAACAGTCATTTCCCGTAAAATTATACAGTTATTTCCTAAAATATGCTTCCAAAACATTAATTTACGGATTATGACCGTTTAGGTAGCAAAACGGTCATTTCCCCTAAAATTATACGGTAAAATACCGTGATTTTACAATTTTTTTTTTTTTTTTTTTTTTACAGTGTATGTTTAGTAAAATTTATTGCCGGAAGAAATCTTTATTTAAAATAAAAGTTATCTCAATAATTTTTTTTTTGAATATATTAGGAGAAAAAAAAAATAATAATGAGCAACTCTAAACATATTATGGTTATATATTTTTTAAATGTTGTAAAAGTCCATTGTAATGCATATTTAATAAATTACCAGCTTACTCTGTATATGATTTTAATCCTCAAATATCGTTTATATAATAATAAAACAATATTAATAACTCGATATACAATAATTAGAGGAAAACGTTTTCTTAAATTAAATTTTTTAAATGCCTGCTTTTTTCACTCCTTGGGAGACCGGACGCTGGATCGAATAGACCCAAGTTGTAAAAAAATAAAAAAAATAAAATAAAAATAAATAAAAAAATAAATAAAAAAAATACAGGCAATTTAAAAATTTAATTTAATTATTTTTATTATCCACTTATTAACAAATGTTTCTTAAAAGTTAACAATAGTCTAATGAAAGTAATCGTTATTTAACTAAAAAAAAACTTATAATGAAAAAAAAAAAATCTATGTGATTGATATCAAATAAGACAAACTAATGTAAAATTACAATTTTCTCAACAATGAATGAATAGAGCTTAAGAAAACCTTATTTTTTTAATTAAAGTAATCACACTATACAGCCTTACTTAGAACAACAGTCTATTTTACTAGAAAAAAATTAAATTAAAATATTAAATTATCTTAATTAGTTTATCATTATTTATGTTATAGATTTCATGTGTTTTAAATGGATATTTTCATGCAACATGATTAATTTACTAACATTTAAAATTTTAAAAGATTAAAACTTCAATTTAAATTACAAAAAAAAAAAAATCTACAAGTTAAATTTAATTAATTTATAAAAGAATTTAATACTGTCTAAGAGCATTTAATTTAAAAGGACAAAAAAAAACAATTAATTTATCAGAACAATAAAAGACATGTGTGAAATAATAATTATCATTAATTAAATAAATTTAACTTTTATTAGTCTTATTTGGTATTTGTTTTTTATATTGTTATTGTAAAAATACTGTGAATGCTAAAATTTTGCCGAATGATAAATAATTAACGTAGTGCATTTTACTATATAGCATTGTTGATCATTTATGAAATTCTGCTAAAAGTATTGCCAAAATTGTTGGTTCATTAGATTTTAATACTGTTATCAATATTTGAGACAACATTTGACAATATTTTTATTTAAAGTTATTATATTCAATATAGATTCTGTAAAATATGAATATGATAAGTATTGTTAAGGGGAAATAGTAAATGTTCTGCAAGAGTTAACTTTTCTATAAAATATGATTTCAAACGTAATGTAAATAGTTTTATGCAGCAAAACGCATATTATAAAAAATTGAAATTTTTTATTTTATTTTTATATGGATTTTCACTTACATAGTGTTATTTTAATAATTACTTTTGTGTATATTATTATTTATTTTTTATTTGAAATTCTACTAGTTTGTGAAAACACAATATATGTGCGGTTTTTACATCATTCGCAAAGCTGTAATTACAAGCCTGCCAAATTTTCCGCTTTTTTTATGACACTTTAATTAAATTAAAGAAAATTTTTTATTTTATTTAATCAGTAAAATCTATTCCAAAAATCTATTATAGGTTTCTATTAAAAATTACTTGTAGCCGAAAAAGTGGCAGCTGTGTTATAATATTCTGCTATTAAAAAGTATAGAATATATATTTTTCTCTTTTGCAATAATTTGCCCTTGCAAATGATGTTATAAGATGTTTTAAGGGTATTACAAGAGTGAAAGAAAGTTTTTCAAATTAATTCTCCTATTTACCTAATTACCGGGTACTAATCTTCATTTGTTATGTTATTTCCGTTTGATTTTGTCCTTGTTTCACATAGTTTCCCGATCTTATATATATATATATATATATATATATATATATATATACGCCTGTGTGTATGTATGTAAGTATATACACACCTACATATTATTGTTTAAATATATTTGATTAATTATTAAAATAGTTAAGTACTTTAAAACTGTGCCGTGTTTCCTCATCTAACATGACATCAAAACAAATAGCTTTACGCGTAAAAGTAGTATTATTGATGTTGGCTTGCGAAAAGTACCTGCTTTCCATCGAAAATGTTAAGTACGCTTATAATGTATAACTATGTTACATTTCTGATATTTCTACTAAATTAAATTTCTGTAATAAAGATTAAGTTATAATAAAGTGCGCTTTTTTATGGGTTAATCAAATTACATTTTCTAAAGTTTAGTCAGAGTTCATTCAATTATGTACTCTAATTCATTTATGCTTTGAAAAATGATAATTGCAGTTATTTTGCATGTTACAGGTTATTGTCGCTACAACTATACATTTTCACAAAAACGTAATACTTGTAAATTTTTTCGAATGAATATAAGGTAAAATTTTTACGCATTGCAGTCTATGGACTACAACTATCGAAGTTTACTTTCATATATTTAAATTGTTAAAAAAAAAAAAAAAAACTGATATATGTTACATGATTTTGATAATGCATGATTACACCGGGAAATGGTATGTGTATTAAATAGTTCTTTTGCACGACAACATGAAAAGGTTTACATATATTATATTTTACTGGACTAATTATCTAAAATTGATTGATCTAGTGAATCTGCAGACCAGGAGTCGCGACGTCCTTTTGTAGTGTTCAATACTAAACAAATCGCTTTTTCTTATTCTATATTATTTAAATATATATATAAGGTAAAGCTAAGAGATATTGCGCACATAGGGGATCGGCGGGAAAGGGTAGAGGGGGCGAGTTGCAATTTCATGTGATTTTATAACATCAATAGTAAAGTTCTTAGTTGAATTTTCATGTTGATTCCCATACAGCACAGAATGTTTCAGTTATATTGCAAAAAGCTTACAATATTTCAAAAACGTAACACGTTTTAGTATGCTCTCTGATACCTTTCTGAAACTTTCGCCTTTTTTGATTTTTTATCTGTTAAGTGATTGTAACGTTTCTGTTACGTATCTGATTTTTTGTTACGATCGCGGACATTTCTACGTTTTTGAAACTAATCGGAAAGCAATCTGAACGTTTTTAAACGTTTCGGAAATGTTTATAATGTTTCAATGTTACATGATTGTTACGTTTCTGGAACATTTTGTGCTGTTAGGGTTGCTTCAAGAACCTAAGATAAAGCGTGATTATTTTGTCTCGTTTTCAAAAATAAATGCTTGAATTTTCATAACCCTTCCTAGGAATTTCAGTACAATGATAGTAGTACAAATTATTTTTACTTTAAACAATTTATCATAAGCTACTAACCTAGAAAATGGTACGAGCACCACGATTTTCTCTAAAAGAGAATAATTATTTAATAAAGGACTGCGCAATCTCTCCTACCAAAACGGGAGAGTTTTTGCTTTTGCTATTAAGGAGAGACTACGCATTGATTTTTAAAAAACTATATGCTGATAGAGATTTCGAAGCTTATTGGTAATGACAAGACAATGATGATGAGTTGAACGTCTGGAACTGCACAAGAAAATATTTTCGACACGTGATTGGACTACTTCAAACCATTCGATACAACCTATGTTTTTGGAGACTGCCCCGAGAAATGGAAATTGAACATTTATTCAGGAGTGGCAGGATCGACAAAAGGCACACATCTGGTGGGATTTGATCCTCGAATGCTAACGTTAGCTTATGATAAATTTATCGCAAACTATTTAAATGTTATTTTATATCTGTTAGTTTTGCAGTGTTTTCAAGTATGATGCTCAAGTTCTGTGCAGCTGTCGGCCATTTAAATAGAAGCGATAAAACTAAATGAGAGCAAAAAATATCAGCCAACTCAAAATTCTTTTTAAGGATGTAATCGTCTAAATTTCAATAAAACGAAATAAATTAAATTAACGTAAAAGGTTTTAAGTTCATACCAGAAGATTTCAAAACAAATGAAATTTAGGTGTTGTGTTTCGAAGATTTTTGAGCGGAAGATTTTGAGAAAGAGGGCGAGAAAAAAAAAAAGTAATAAATAGTAAAGTATGGCCAGATTCTGGGATTAAAAGTGTGCGGTATTAGCCATATATAATTTATACATATAGCTCCCCAACCTTTATTTATTTATTTATTTATTTTTTTCTCGAAACTGCATTCACTCCGTCTCGAACAGGTTCACGTGTGGAAGGTGGTTGCATGATAAGTTCATCATGTACAGAAGTGCAACGATTCTGGATAACAACAGATTCAATCAGCAAACAAAAAAAAATATATATTGAAGGTGTAAAAGAAATGTACTAGTTTAAGTTAAACGTGTTACTTTTAATGAATTTAGTATTTTTTTCTATTATTATGTACAACAAGAAAATATCCGCAAATTTCAAACGTGGAATTCTCAGATTTTTTTTTTTTTTTTTTTTTGGGGGGGGGGGGATAATATTTTTTTCAACAAGACGCACATTTTTGCTCTACTTCTAGAGCAATAGGACATAGTTTGAAGAAAGAAACTTTTGTATTATTGCCTTTCCCGTGGCCTAAAAGTTGAAAAAAACCTTATCATATTAGAAAAGTGCATGCAAGTGGAAAGCAATTTTAAATAGTTTATATGTATTCAGAATATCATTATGCTGTATGAAATGGTATTGAAACTGAATAAAAAAAACAGTACATATATATATATATATATATATATATATATATATATATATCAGAGAGAATGTCTGACTGTTTCACACAAAAAGAGATCCCATAAAATATTAATTTAAAGAATAACTGAAAACAAAATTACTAAGATTCGAGCTGTCCTTATAATTGTGAACACCTGAAAAATCATCTTTTTGACGGTATTTAAAAATTTAAAAATAGAAAAACGATAAAACTTTTTAAATATAGTCTATTAATGAAATTGAGATTAATAAAAAATATATTTGTTTAAATATTAGTGTTAAGTGCTTAGTTAATATAGAAAAACGGGTGTCCTTATAATTATGAGAACCAGTGTAATTAAGCGCCATCTCTCCTACGCATGTGTGCAATCACACATACCCTATAAGGAGAGATTGCGGAAAATAGCTCTCTTGATTTTATTACAGTTGTTGTTTTAAATTATATCAGAACAACAAAATAGTAGAGGAAATGCATAGAAGAAGGATCAGTTCAAAATCATGCACCAATAAAAAAAAAAAAAAATATTATTTGGATTTTTTATGACATTCTGTTCAATTGTGCTCAAAATCTCCTGGATTTACCTGATATATATATATATATATATATATATATATATATATATAATTCATTATTATTATTGTTATTATTACTATTAGCTGCTACATAACAATATACGTTTCTGAGGGTGGTTATCGCCCCCCTCAGTCCCCATTTTATTTGTCTGTCTATATCTGTCTCTCTATACAGTCGGTGACAAAAGTGTCCGAACACTAGCAAAAATTCCTACGTAAAAAAAAGTACACTTCATACGGTTTTGTTAAATAATTCCTTGTCGAGTCCTGTTCTTAGTCAGTGTAAGAACATGATTCGATAAGGATTTATTTAACAAAACCATATGATGTATACTTTTTTTACATAGGAATTTTTGTTAGTGTTCGGACACTTTTGTTACCGACTGTACGTGCATATATATAAAATCTGTCACAAAAAAAATATATTCACCCAGAACGAAATAAGCTAGTGTAGTGTATGAAGAGATAAGCAAATGATTAAAAATTCAGGACAAAATATTGTTTTATTAAGAAGTTATGGCATATAAAAGTTTACAAATCAGTAAGCAGTAAAGCCACCTCTGGCAGCTATACAAACCGAAACACGGCGTGACTTCGAATCAGTTAGGTTACCTATATTCCCCTGCGGAATTTCACGCCATAACCTTTGCAATTGGGCAGTTCATCCAGCAGTATTCCCGCACGACTACAGTTACCTTCCTAGCACGTCCCAGGCGTGCTGTATTGGCTAGAAGTCTGGTGACCTGTCAGGCCATGGTAGTACGTCATATCCTTGAAGATATTATTTGAAGAGTCGAGTAGTATGTGGTCGAGCGTTGTCTTGTTGGTAAATTACACCTGGGCGGCTTGATAGCATAGGCAGCACAACCGGTATTAAAGGCTGTAGGCAACACAACCAGTGTTAAAGGCTGTCCACGTAACTGCGATCTGTCACAGTGCCTTGCAGGACGACTAGAGGTGATCGTTTGCCCCAACAAATCGCTACCCACACTGTCACACTTTGTGTAATAGCTGTATAAATTCGTCAAGAAATGTCGCATCAGACCACTGGCCTGGCCGCCTCCACGCGCGTTTGCGGTGGTCATAATCACTGAGGCTGAATCGGGATTTATCAAAATCATACTTTTCCAGTCAGTCACACTCCAGCTTGCCATGGGTCAGCAAAAATCCAGTCGACACTGCCTATGATGTGGGTCAATGGTAGGCACCTTAATGGATGTCGGATCATTATACCAGCGTCTACCAGTCGTCTCCGAATGGTTTCCCTTACTACTACTGGATGCCTAGAAGGTGATAAATTTCGTTGAATCGATGCTAATGACGTTGGTGTGGATGTGGCCGCTCTTATGATTGCGCGATCCTCCCGTTGATTTATGCTCCTGGGACGTCCTGACCCTCCGTGATGTCTGACCCTCTGCCTTGTCTCCTTTCCGTGATCCATTGTTTCCAAATACCGAGCAACTAGCATATCGATCCGACTTAGGTGGCGGCCGATACACCTGTACGACTAACCTGGTTCTCTGAAGCCTATTATACGACCCCTCTTACTGTCCAACAATTGTCTGTACTGTCGCCGGTTACATCTCAGAGGCATCTCAAGTCACAATACCGTCCATTAAAGTCTACAGATTCGATTGAATCTACGGCGCGAGAAATCATGTTTTTAAACTCTCTCAGCTCCGCAGCTCAGATGGGCATAACACGCTTAGCCTTGTGTCATTGACATTGAAATTTTAATCATTTGCATATCACTTACCAGACTACATTTGTACGGAATTTAGGGATTGTAGTTCGATTTATTCTGGGTCCATATATATATGTATATATATATATATATATATATATTTGTGACGGAGTGCATATATATATATTTCCTTGTAACTGATAAAGACTTTGACAGATATGATGCGAAATGATTAAATAACGTATCGGAGTTGTTTTATGTAGACCTGTAAGCTAATTACCGATTCTGTGACTGCCATTCTCCACAGAAATCATGCTTTTAAACATTTCAATAACAATATGTTTATTTCATTTTGTTTAATGAAGAGTAACCATGTTAAAATGCACTTAAGGTAAAGCTAGGAGAGTTTGCGCACAATTGAACAGAATGCTAATAAATAATAATAATAATAATAATAATAATTTTTTGCTAAACTATTGTTGAATAAATTTGAATCCACTGGTTTTCTATGCATTTCCATTACTATTTTGTTATTGTGGCACAATTTAAAGCAACAGTTGTTATAAAATCAAAAGAGCTGTTTTGTGCAACCTCTCCTTACAAGGTAAGAGTGATTGCGCACAAAGGTAGGAGAGATTACGCTTAATAATAACTACAATTAAATTGTTAACTATAATATTTGCACTTAAATGACATTGTTGTAAGATTTTTGCAAGCAAATATTTTTGTAATAGGAGGGGATATTTCAATTTAGTAATTAAATATTCATAAACATCGAATAAATAAATAAAAAAAATATTTAAAAAAAAAATATTTAAAGAAAATATTTTAAAGATTAAAAAAAAAAAAAAAAAAAAAAAAAAAAGATTACAAAATAATTTTAAGTTACTAGATAACACATTTAACTTAAAATTTCCTTTTTAATTTTAATTGTTTCTTGTTTGCTGACCTAATCTGTCGTTATCCTCAATTGTTCCACTTATTTTTGTAAATGGCGCAGATTTCGTGTAGTCACAAATTAAACTATTCGACAAACCAAAAGACGAGTGGTACACTGTGTGTTCAATAATACATAGCTGCCAGCATTTTAAATCATTCCGGAGTATTTTTAGCCCTGCCTTTATTTCGCACCATTTTATTTCTAAAAAAGTTTTCTCCGATATATAACTTCGATAAAATAAGAAAAAAATTCCTTTTAAAAAATAATTAGTACGAAATAAAGACGAGGCTAAGAATACTCAAAAATAAATCAAAATGTTAGCAGTTATGATAATATATGTCTGCTTCTGCCTAATTTTAAGACCAGAATAAACCAAACGTTGATTATTTATAAAAATTATTTTATCAAAATCTTCCGCACAAAAAATTTCAAATCACAAAACCTAAATTATACTTGGTTTGAAATCTTCACGTTGCGACTTTAAAAAATTTACGTTAATACATTTTATTTTATTTTATTAAAATTTAGACGACAACTGTCCTTAAAAAGAAATTTGAGAGGACTAATATTTTTCGTTTGCATTCACTTTTATAGTTTCTATCTAAGCACCCTTTAGTTGTACAGAACTTGAACACCATTCTTGAAAATATTGCAAAATTAACAGATATACAATAATATTAAATAATTTGTGCTATTTTTCTCATAGGCTAACATTTGCACTCAGGAGTTAAGTACTACCGGAAGTATGGCTTTTATCCATTGTTGACACTCCTGTATAATGTCTAATTTCGGATTATGGTTTCCAAAAAAGTGCGCCGTCGGGAATGGTTTAAACTAGCTCAGACACTTGTCAATGTTACCTTCTGCTACAGTTCCCAATTTTCAACAAATTCATCCTCATTGTCTTGCCATTACCAGTAAGATGCATAACCTTTTTCCTAGTATAGAATTTAATGGTATAAATGCGTAATATCTCCTAAGTAGCAAATGCACAAACTCTCAGTTAACTCTCAAACTCTCAGAGTTAGAAGAGATTGTGCAGCCTTTTATTAATATTCGTTTTTATAGAGAACTGTTGGTGTTTGTATCGTCAGTCTAAGCTAGTAGCTTATAAGAAATCTTTGAATTGAACAATATTTTGTACTATTGCCCTTTAATAGAAATTCCTAGAAAGTGATATGAAAATTTTAAAATTTACTTTTGAAAACAAAACAAAATAACCTCGTTTTTTCTTACACGACTGAAACAATCATCATGCACTTTCAAATCAGCATTCCACTGTTGCTGATGTACAACTACCTAGAGTATCAGCGCTCGCATCTACTTTTTCCATCTGATTCTCTATGTGTGCAATCTGTCCTACTGCGCGATCTCTCCTGGCGTTTTCCTATAAGAAATACCGTCTATAGGCCATAATGGTACGAAATTACTTTGTTGAACCCTGTATACGAACCACAGTAATTATATATACTAATAAATATTATACAACTGATGCATTGTATTAAAAACATTAAAACATTAAAACCTTTCTAAAATTACCATCACACAAGCGCTTTCAGCTGCCAGCCTTCATCAGGTGTGTCTTGTTGAACTCGATCGTCGGGCGGTTTCGCTATCTGTTCTCCTCCTCTCCTCTCCAGCATAGTGCGCCACCCGGCGTTAATTTCCATTGGATCGCTGTTGCACAATTTCCATTGCGCTGACGGCAATTTCCATTGGACGCCGGGTGGCGCACTATGCTGGAGAGGAGAGGAGGAGAACAGATAGCGAAACCGCCCGACGATCGAGTTCAACAAGACACACCTGATGAAGGCTGCGGCGTTGGCAGCTGAAAGCGCTTGTGTGATGGTAATTAAAAAAAGGTTTTAATGTTTTTAATGTAATTTTAGACTTTACCTTTTATCTAATTTTAAATGATACATTGTAATTCATTAATATTTGAACCATGTTTAGCATCATTTGAATAATTACAGAATGTCATCGGAATTCTTTTGTATGGTCCTGTAAATAAAGTATTTAGTCTATGCATAACTTTTTCTAAAGAAAACATGCTTTTAAGAATCTTAATAATGTATTTTAATTCTATAATGTTAAATGCACCATTAACGCGTTAAAATGTGCTTTAATTGAAATATGTCCATACGCTCAAATGTCGCGATATTTTTTTATGTGTCCCTGTAAACGAGCCATAAACACCATATACACCAGTAAAACCTATTCAACTTATTTTTTGTAGCTGACGAAAAAGTGTTCGTAATTCGACATAATTCGAATGAATAAATGACACTGTCGAAAAACTTTTTTAAGGTTCTGTACATTAATTATTATGTATAAGAACATATTTTCCCCTCAAAAATATAATTTTAAATAGCTCAAAAATGTATGTTGATTTCTTTTTGTTGAATGTAGTGTGTCCATTATAAGATACGTTTGTACGAAATTCTGCCCATAGGCCATAATGATAAGAAATATTTTGATGTGTCCTTGTACGCGATTCATTAACAATATATACACCAAAAATTCTACAGCTATTTTTGTGTGGCGCTTAAATATGTGTACCAATTTCCAAGTCAATCGATGGAGCATTTCGATTGCTATTGCGGTATATACAAATTCTGTACATAGACCGTAATGATAAGAAAAACTTTGTATGTCCTTGTACACAAACTACAAATGGAATACACACCAAAAACGATAAAGCTAATTCTGTGTGGCTCATGAACATGTGTACCAAATTGAAAGTCAATGGGGTGATTTTTGCGGCCGCTGTCGTGAGACATACAGAAAAACAGACAGAAGCGTTTTGAGTCTCCACTCTTCACATGGAGGCCTCTACTGACGTTTCAGCAATTAGCGGATCTGCTGATCAGGAGCCTCAACGTCCTATTTGCATCACACATTATTCAACAGATCATTTTTATTTATTCCCTATTATATAATACATATACTGATTCGATTGGCTTGATTCATAACAAGTACGTTTCTGAGGGGGCTGCCGCTATCTCAACCCCCTCGCTGTATCTCTCTTTCTATACCTATTTGTATGTATATGCATATATCTGTATTCCTAATATCTGACAGTCTTGTATTAATTCTCTGTAATTCATAAATATTTGTACCAAATTTTATGCAAAAAGAATGCATAGCATTTGAGAATTATTTTGTGTAACCCTGTAAAACTAATTATCAATTCTATGCTCATGATTTTCAACAGAAAAACGTGCTTTTAAAATTCTAATAAAATTTCATCATATTTATGGGGTGTAACCATGTTAAAATATAATAGTTAGTGTAACCATGTTAAAATATAATAGTTAGACTATAATAGTACGAAATTCTTTTATTTATCGCGGAAAAGGAGCCACAGTTATTATATAGGCCAATAATAGAAATACACTTAAATAATTATAACTCATTAATTTTTCAAACTAATTTGACATCATTTGGATAATGTACAGTACGTCATCGGAAGTACGTCAGATACGTCATTTCAGAAACAGTACGTCATCGGAATTTTATTGTGTGGTCCCGTAAATAAATTATTTAGTCTATACATATCCTTTTTTAGAGTTATTATGCTTTTAAGCAGCTTTATAATGTATGTTAATCCCATTATGTTTAATTCAGCATAAACGCTTCAAAGTGTGCTTAAATAAAATTTGTTCATAGGCTCTAATGCCAAGAAATTCTTTTGTGTGTCTCTGTAAACGAACCATAAACATTGTATATACCATTAAAAAACTATTCAGCTTATTCTACGTTTTTTATGAATAATTGTTCGAAATTTGACATAATTTGGATATTACGTGACATTGTGAAAACACTTTTGTAAAGTCCTGTACATTAATTAGGAAGCCCAAGCGCACATTTTTTCTGCAGAAAACATAAGTTTAAGCATCTCAGTAAGGTTGTTAGTTTCATTTTGTTGGTTGCAAAGTACCGATGTTAAAATTCGTTTAAACGAAATTCACCCCATATGCCATAATAATAAGAATTTTGAAGCGTCCCTGTACATAATCCATAAACAATATCGACATAAAAAAATTAAACAGCTATTTCTACACAGATCCTGAATGTGTGTGCTAATTTGCAAGTCAATCGGAGGATTTTTGCGCCCGTTATTGCGGTGCATACAAATTCTGCTCATTGGCCCTAATGGTAAGAAAAATTTTGGTGTGTCGTACACGAAGTACAAATAGAACGCACACCCAAAACTATTCAGATAGTTTTGTCTGTCTCGTGAACACGTGTACTAAATTTCCAGTCAATAGCGAGATTTTCGCGGCCGCTCTTGCGAGACAGACAGACAGACACACCGACGGAACCCAAAATCTTTTTGAGTCTCCACAGGAAGGCCTCCACTAACGTTTCGGCAATTATTTAAAAAAAGTTTTATCTTGGTTTTAGATTTTTTCTACAGAATGATCTTTACTGGAAATTACTTTCTTACAATTTATATTATATTAAAGCGACGCAGAAAATAATTCCATACATTATACGGCCCGTATAAAATTAAACGCTTGAAAACTAAGAAACTACGGGTAGTTGTAACATATATCTAAACGATATACACTACCTACCAATAAGCATTTGGACACTTTCGATTTCACACGTTTTATATGAAAACTCCAAACAAACATCATGTAAATTCAAACAGTTATTAGTTACAGAATGAAAAGAATTTCAGTTCCTCTCAAAATAAAAGGAAAATGGGGCTTTATCAATATTTATTTACAACCAACGAATATGATATTACAATTTGGTATTGATTGAATCAAAATAAAAATATAAGTAAAACCCCCTTATAGTTTAGTTTTTATTTTGAGAGAAACTGAAATACTGCTCATTCTATAACTCATAACTATTTGAATTTACACAATATTTGTTTGGGATTTTCATGTAAGTAGTTGAATACTTTTCGTTATTAAATTATGCAAATGATTTTTTTATAAAACTTGCGCATGCGTAGTTAAAAATTATTTAGTAAAAGTGCTTACCTTTCGTAAGATATTTAAAATATTTTCATTCTGATTGCAGTATGCTGTGTCTGATGTAGTATGCCAAGTTTTTTAAAAATGGTTTTACACTGGGTCTATTATTCTACGAGTTATAATTAAAGAAGTGGCAATTGTTTTAGCAAATTTTTAAAGAAACCGTAATATCTCCATGAATATATGTGGAAGCCTCTTAAAAATTTATACAGATAATTAAAATAATCCTTATAGTCGAATGCTACATCTAAAAACATTCTTTCAAGAACTTTTTTTTTTACAGGGTGATGCAAAATAGTTTGATTTTTTTTTTTTTTTTTTTTTTTTTTTACTGGTCCCCTTTTCCTCTTCAGCACAAAACTTTTGATAAATGTATGAGGTGGAACATGTTCTTTATTCTTTCAAAGTTTGAAGATGATTTCTAAAGAGTTTTGTCTAGGTATTTGACAAAACATCTAAATTCGAAAGTGTCCAAATTCTTATTGGGATGTAGTGTATGTGAGTAATTCCATGTCAAATCAACACAAAAAACAGCATTTTTAACCCGACCCCCCTCATATTTTTTATGAAATTGGGCTCATCTATTTGTCCTATACAGAAATGAATGTATACCAATTAATTAGTCCCTATCGCGTTTAGTTTTTGATATACAGAGCTGCAAAAATGTGTAAAAAACGCGATTCGTATCCTTAAGAAGCTTATAATACAGGCTTTCAAATGATATATCACAAGTATATATTTTTTAATTTTTTCACTTTAAGATCAAACATTTTGACATTTGACCTCCAATATCTCAAAAAGTATACATTTAATTTTCTTTTAAAAATTATATGTTTTTTTTTTTTTTTTTTTTTTTTTTTTTTAAACATTTATTATCTATAACTATTGCAAATTCCAGTGTGGGATGGCCATGGGATGCTGAGTTATAAATTAATATGCAACCCTAAATCAGTATTTTCTTACTAACATAACTTAAGTTTTTCCCATATTTTGTTTCCTAATGAATTGAGAGATATGAAATTGGTATTTTTAGAAAGCGTATAATACAGGCTTTTAAATTATTTATCACATGTATACAATTTTAAAAATTTTCATTTTAAGGTCAATCATTTTGACATTTGACCTTCAACATTTCAAAAAGTACGTATTTAATTTTCTTTTAAAAATTATATGTTATTTTTACGTTTATTATCTATAATTACTGTAAGTTTCAACATGGTGCGGCCATGGGATACTGAATTATAAATTAAAATGTAACTTTAGCAGTATTTCCATATTAACATAACGTACGTTTTACAAAAAAAAAAATGGCCGTCCCGTGTTGAAACTTACAATAATTATAGATAATAAACGTAATAATAACTTATATTTTTTAAATGAAAATTAAATAAATACTTTTGAGATATTGAAGTTTAAAAGTCAAAATGTTTGACCTTAATATAAATTTTTTTTAAAAATATATACGTGTGATATACCATTTAAAAGCCTATATTATAAGCTTTCTAATGATACTGTCTTATATTTCTAAGTTAGTTAGGGAACAAATTATGGGTATTCATAACTTACGTTATGTTAGTATGAAAATACTGATTTAACGTTGCATATTAATTTATAACTCAGCATGGCATGGCCGTACCATGTTAAAATTTGCAATAGTTATAAATAATAAATGTAAAAATAACATATAATTTTTAAAAGTAAATTATATATACTTTCTGAGATATTGGAGGTAAAACGACAAAATGTTTGACATTAAAGTGAAAAAAAAAATATTCAAAATATATACTTGTGATATATCATTTAAAAGTCTGTATTATAAGGATTCTAATGATATTAATCTTTTATCTCTAAGTTAATTAGGAAAGAAAATGTGGGTACATTTGTAGTAGAAGAATTTCGGAAATTTGCATTTTTTTTTACCCTTTTTTGCAGCGCTGTATATCAAAAACTAAAAGAGATATGGACTTAGTAATTGGTATAAATTCATTTTTCTATATAGAACAAACAAATGAGCAAAATGTCATAAAAATCTGAGTGGGTCAGGTTTTTAGCTGTGTGATTTTACATGGAATTACTCATGTGCAGCTTCAATTGATATTAGTTCAATAATTTTGATAACATAAATATTTTTTAATAGATTAATATAATATAATCTACGGTTAAAATCATCTGAATGCCTTTTTTTATATCATAAATAACTTTCTTTGTTTTTCAGATAGCTAATGGTAAGCTTAGCCCTGCCAGGAAAAATCTGGAAATGGTAAAAAATTTTAAAACTCCTACTTCAAGAAAATAAGTCAGGTCTTAGGTTGTCTAAATTTTTATAGAAGAGAATTAGTAATCTCTCTCAAAGAATAATCCATTTAACAAACCTTACTAACGAAAATGAAAATTGTTTGGACCTCTGAGATTGAAAAGGAATTTTTAGATTTAAAACAAGCTTTGATTGATATGCCTTCTTTGTATTGGCCTGATATGACTAAAGAATTCATTTTATTTACTGGCGGATCTGCTACTGCCCTTGGCGTAGTTTTTACGAACACAATTTCCATTGTCCTGTTGCATTTGGAAGCAGAAAATAATGTTGAAACTAGATATTTGGCTATTGAGAGGGAACCTTAGATGTTTTCGGGGCCATTAATTATTTTAAATGTTACTTATACAAAAAGTCCACAGTTTTCCCAGATCACGTCGTCCTTATGCATATTTTAAAACTATCAATTCATCTTCTAGAAAAGGTAGATGGCTAACATCTACAGCTGATTACACATTTGAAATTAATTAAATTAAAGGAAAATGTTACGCAAGTGATATATACCGTAGACCCATCATCTACACATGCGAAAAGTTGATACTTTTTTCATCATCATGGAAGAGCGAATTTTGGAACTGAAGGTAAAGAATGCAATTTTTCAAAAGTTCGTTAACAGTATATTAACAATTCTGGAAAATATTGGAAGAAAAATTTTATTCTTACATTCAAAATCAATGGTCTATGTCTATGTACAATGAAAGTCAAAATGTTGTTTTTTCCACTGCGACAAAGGCATCAAACCAATTTCTTTTAATTACGGACGATTTGGGAACAGCTATTTTACGTACTAAAGTAAAGCGACCAAATTTTCGAGAAGAAATAGCGAGAACAAATAAGCCAGGTGTCTCCAATTTAAAATTAAGGAATGATGACAAAAGCAATACTTAAAAAAAGTGCACTATCATCGATTTTTATTATAAATTGCAACAAAAGCTTTATTTCGAAAACAAATTTAAGCAGAGGAAAATTAAACAAATTACAAATGTGGCGAGTGTCCCCACAAAGTGGAGACATTTGGTCGCCTTATACTAAAGGGGATTTGTATGCAGGAGTTCGTATCTTTTCTATCGGGACAGGTAAAAATTATAAAAATTCGGGGTTCAGATTTTGTTTTTAGGCTTAGAAAAATGCTTTGAAATCACACTGAAGTTCTTCAAAATGTATTAAAAAACAAATGAGAATAACAGTCACACCGAGTAAAAATTGCACTACAGTGATGCTGGGATTTCTAGCAGATCTGGAAGAAGCGGATAATGTTGAATTTATTTGGGATAATTCTTTTCAAAAAATTACTCCAGAAAGTGGCAATTATCCACATCCCGATGATAAAAACGAAGAAGACTCTGATAAAATGGAATGACCGCATTTTGTTGGGGAATGCTATTACAAGCTCGATGATTAAAATATATTGCCCAGCATATTTACTGTATTTGTCACCCAGATCTTTCCTTGCACATTTTTTTGTTTGTTACAGGATTGTTTAAACGACTTGAATTGACTTCAACTAATACAAATAACAAGATGAGTTTGCTACGGCGTGATAAACAAATATAAGTACAAAAAATTACCGACGAAATGGACAGTACTGATGCAGCAGGTACCAATAACCAGGAAATTATGGAAGTGCTGAAGGACACGACCAGTGATATAGTGATTCAATTACACTTACTTGGTGAAGAAATTAAAGCATACGAAACTGGCAGAAAAATGTGCTGGGAGAGCAATGATCCAGTTAAATGAAAAAAGGATTTAGATGATGAATATTTACGCTTGATAGCTAGCAGGCAATAAAATACACCTTAAGTACCAGACATAAGACTGGCTCTTTACAAAGCCTCTATATGTGCGTTCATTTATATCATCGAAAATTTTCACTAACAAGGGAAATATGAATCAGTAAAATTGCTATTGAAACCAAACCAAGCTTAAATTAAAGAGCATGGTCGAAAACATTGGTTACAGTACAAATTTGCTGCAACAACCCCCATGGGGGCGAGATATGACCCCCTAATAATTTTAGTTATTTCTATAAAAGCCAAAAAATCACACATCGTAGTGAGAAAGGATGGTGCAGTGGTAGCGTGCTTGACTTCTGCTACGGAGGTCCTAGGATCAAGTCCCCGCAAGGACATTTTATATTTTAATTTTTTATTTCAACTGAAATATTTCTTTTTTACATTTTTAATTAAATTAACTGATTAAGAGAAAATATTAATTATATTAAAATAAGTTTTTTTTTTTTTTTTTTTTTTTTTCAGCGCGGATAATTTAATATTTTTTTTAATTTTTAACCAATTCATTTATTTATTTATTAAATTTAAAGAAATTAATAATTTAACGGTAAATACTTTTATGTTACATTTAGATAAGATATTGTTAATGATTACGTTCAGATAAAATTTTGTTAATGACTATTTTTATGTAAATTTTTAATTACTATTTTTTAACGACGACATTAAAAGCAAGAATTAATCGTCTGCTCTCAATTGTATTATTTATTCCTGCAACTTTTTGCATGAGAAACCCTGAATGAACAACAGTTGTTGCTTAACTATTCGACGTCGTATTTAACTTTTATTTCAAATATTTCATTAAACAACTGTCAAACTTGGTGGAGTCGGAAGAACTGATAATAATATTGAATACAATGGCAAAATTTCTCAAAATGATTTTACTAATTTATAATTAGTTTACATCTCAAAAAATTCAAAATCTGGGTTAATATGAATTTACAAATCTAGTAATCTCGACAAAAAGCCAAGTATTTAACAAAATGTTCGTAATGAACAATAATTGACGGTGAACAAAATTGTAATTCAAATAATTGGGATCAATCTTTTTATATTTCTTGTTCTAATTGTGAAAAATACTTATGGTTTCATGATTTTTCTACTTTTAATCGTAATTGTTATAAATTAGAAACCATATTCGTAGATTTAAACATGATTTTCTTTTTTATAAATAAAAAAAAAATAAATTAAAAAAATTAAAAACATAAAAAAAGAAAAAAAAAAAAAAAAAAAAAAAAAAAACGCTATTGCGGGGACCCGATCTCGACCACCATATTACAAGTTAAGCACGCTACCACTTCACCATCCATTCTTACTACGATACGTATTTTGTTGGTTTTTATAGAAATAACTAAAACTATTAGGGAGTCATATCTCGTTCCTATGGGGGTTGTTGCTGCAAATTTGTACTGTACTCTATGTTTTCAACAATGCTCTTTTACTGATTCATGCTTCCCTTGTAAGCAGTGGATTATCGGACGTTCAGTGTAAAATGAGCGATAAAGAAAATGCTACATAGATTAGAGTCCTTGAAAGAATAATGTTTCTAAACGATTCTGTTATGGGTCATCATACGAGAAAATAATCCAATAGAAAATCAGGAAATCCTGATAAATCTCCCATTCAGACGACTATTTTCATTGCAAGAAGATTCTTATGAAAGAGAAAATGTAGCTGAAAATTTCGAAGATGATATGTATGCTGAAACAATAAGTTTGAACGAATCACCGATAAACTTCAAAAATAAACTTTCTGGTGATTCCATCGAACTACCGAACTTAAATCGAACTTTGTCATAGACATTTGTATGAAAATAAAACATTTTACTCACCTAATTCTACATAATCTACTGTCATGATATATTTTTTTTCTCTGTATGTTTTATTCATTAATCATTGTACTTAAGTATATGATTTACTTACTTATTTCTTCTTCTGTATTTCTGCTTGCTGGTGTATTTCAGCTTGCTTCTGTATGTGCTTTGACTAGAAGAGCACAATGAGCAGGCGTGTTTAGGAACTGTATAAAGGATCTTCTGACTTTATTTGCCCATTATGCACACAACATATAAATATACATAGATCTTCTCAATCAACTATTTTGCTGGGACACGGGAGTATGGGAATAGCAAATTATACTTTCTCTTCTTTTCAGATGTTTCAAAATATTCTTCTTAAAGAATTACTGAAAAAATACAATAAAACAAACAAAAATAAAATTAATACATAAAAAACGTAATTGATTTTTTCGAAGTTTTAAAATGTCTTAAATTACCCTCTGATGTAGATGTCGATGCAGCAATCTTAGGTTTATTCTTACTTTCTGCATCCATTTCAGAAAAATGTCTGTAAAACAAAAATAAAACAATTTTAATCACAAAATAAAAACTTAAACTAAAAAAATTTTAATATAACTACTTACAATGCAAGTACAACTTCCATTATTTCGAGTCTACCATTTGTCATTTTGTTTGAAGATACGTTCCCCAACATGTGAGTCTATGGGAAGCAGACCATGGTAAACAAATCCTAAAAATACTATTTCTTCAGTAATTCTTAACGGGTGTTCTTTAAACAATTCATGATTAGTTCTACCAGGGAAAAAAATTAATTCTAATTTTTAGGACTTGTTGTGTGATAGACCTGTTGTAGGTTAAAATTCTAGAGAGGAAAATTTGATAAACACGATTTTTATTTTTATTTTTTTTTTCAAGTTGGACTTGAAAAAAGGTATCTAGGGGCTTCTTGAGATCATCAAGATTATCAAAACCTCTTCCTGGAGTCAATAATCGCGGGTATTTACTTTTTTTTTAACATAACTATAAAAATATATATAAAATGTGTAATAAAAATATATAATAGTAAATCAGGATATACACTACTGGCCATTAAAATTGCTACACCAAGAAGGAATAACAATAACGGAATGAAATTTGTTGGACACATACATTATAGTAGGAAGATCAATTGATTAAAATTTCAGGAAATTTGGAGTAATATGTACTGAGAAAACAGTACATAAAGCAGTGACCTCTGTGAGCAATAACAGCACTTATCTGCCTAGGCATAGAATCGAACAGCGATTGTATGACATGTACGGGTAGAGCACTTCATGAAGTGCGATGAATTGTGGCATCGTGTTAAAACTTCATGAAATGCTCTACCCGTACATGTCATCCAATCGCTGTTCGATTCAATGCCTAGGCAGATATGTGCTGTTATTGCTCAAAGAGTTCGCTGCTCTATGTACTGTTTTCTCAGTACATATTACTCCAAATTTTCTGAAATTTTAATCAATTGTTCTTCCTACTATAATGTATGTGTCCAACAAATTTCATTCCGTTATTGTTATTCCTTCTTGGTGTAGCAATTTTAATGGCCAGTAGTATATTTTTAATTCATTCTCAGAAATCAGTACATGAAACAGCAATATCTGAGAATAATAAGAGCACTTATCTTGTTGGGCATTGAATCGAACAGCGATTGAATGACATGTACGGGTACAGCAATCCATGAAGCTTCAACATGATGCCACAGTTCGTCGACCGTAAATACTGATGAGTGGTGGCTTGCCAGCCGCTTTTCAACGATTAAACAGTCATTTTCATTGGTGCGAGACCAGGAGAACTCGCTGACCAGAGCAACAGTCGAACACATTCTGTATCAACGATGATCCGAGCAATACGGAGAATTTGCGGTCGTGAATTGTGTTTCTTAAATGTTGAGCTACGGAGGCCTCGAATATAGGGCAGAGAGAGGGGGCTTAAATTGTCAGAAATGTAATGGCCACTATTTAGAGTGCCAAGAATGAGAATAAGAGATTATCGAGAAGTTTATTCATTGGTACCACTTACCATCACTCCAGGTGGTGACCCAGTATGCGGCTACCAAAATTTTAGTTACCCTAAAAGCAGAATCACTGACATGGGCGCCTTTAATGTGTGATCAACGACGAACCTGGACACAGGAATGTCGTGACGTTGCCTTTTCAGACAAATCACAATAGCTTTTACAATTTACGGCATCAATATTGCCGCGTCCGTATATGGCGGTATTGTGAATAATGCACATTGCCAGCTGGCATTCGACATCGTCATACTGGTCCATCACTGGAGTGATGGTATGGAGACCCATTGGATACACGTCTCGATCACATCTTGTTCACATTCCTGGCACTCTGAATAGCGATTGTTGCATTTCTGACGAGTTAAGACCCGTTACTCTGCCCTATATACGAGGCCTCCGTAGTACAACTGTTAAGCAGGATAATGCACAACTGTAGGTTGTCCCTGTTCTTTGGGAGTTCCTTGATGCAGAATGTGTTTCACAGTTGCTCTAGCCAGTACATTCTCCTGATCTCGCACCAATGAAAATGACTGTTTAATCGTTACAAAGTGACTGGAATGCATTCATTCACCAGTAACTATGGTCGATGGACTGCGGAATCGTGTTGAAGCTTCATGAAGTGCTGTACCCGTACATGTCATCCAACCACTGTTTAGATTCAGTGTCTAGGCAAGAAAGTACTGTTACTGCTCGCAGAGGTCTCTGGATTATGTACTGATTTTTCAGGACATATTACTCTAAATTTCCTGAAAATTTAATCAATTGTTCTTTCTACTACAATGTATGTGCCCAATAAATATCATTATGATATATGCATTCCTACTTGGTGTTCTAATTTTGATGGCCGGAAGTGTAAAAATAAATAAAAAAAATTCTTCATTAAAAGAAAAAATAAAAATAAAAAAGTTAAAAAAACTAATGACGTATATCCAGTATTATATTTTAGCTTCTTTTTTCTACCACTATTTCCAAACAGAAATCATTATTATATATTTCTTTACTTCTTTATTTGTTATTAAATAACATAGGGATTATGGTTAGTAAAAAGTGACAGCAGGAAAAAAGGAGGGAATCTCATTACTGCATATGTATGTCTTCAACCAATCATAAAAGATAGTTTTCAGTCCTTTGGTAAAAATTTATTATATGAACATTAAAAAGAAAAATATATATTTACTTGATTAAGTTTCTTTACTCATTTTCATAACTTTAAAAAAATACACATATGCTAGAAATTTGATTAAAATTAAATTAAAAATCTGTCGCTAAGCTTCTTTAAAGTGTAGATAAAGTTTATGGATGCCACGTATGATGCAGATATATATTTTTTTATCCATAGAAAAACTTGAGGAATGAAAAACTGCAGTTGTGTTCTTCGGGTTCAAATAAAAAAAAAAGCATCACGTATGACCTTTGAGAGTAGTGTTATGCATAATGCATAGATTTAAAGATATAAAACTATTTTGTAATATACTGGTTTTAAAAAAAAGTAAATAAATAAATTGCATTGTAAATGTTTCAATAGATCGTTTGTAAGCGTACGGTATGTTAATAAAAAAATATTTATTTTTTCTCTTTCGTTTAATGCTAAATACATTTTCTTCTTTAGTAAATAATAATATAAACTAAAAGAAAGGATCACAAAAATATTTAGCAATTCTTTTTTTAAACATGGTTTTGACAAAGATGTTATTTTAGTTTATAATTTAAGTGAAATTTTACAGTATTTACAAAGTTTTTCATATATACTGCAGTTTAGTGGAAATATAAAACCAATTACGGAGTAAAAAAAATGCACAGTTATAATGCTTATCACACCTAATGTATTGTAACGTTTCTGCTTATATTTTAAAAATTACTGTTTTTCATAATCTGGAATCTTGAATTACATATCTCTTAATGTATTGTGTATGGGTACAGTAGGCTGATGTTACGCACCCAAACTTTGGGGCATGTGGAACCAAAAAACGCAAGCTTTTCTTTTTCTTTTCTTTTTTTTTTTTTTTTTTTTTTTTTAAGTGGCGTAATTTTAAATTATAAAAAGTTCATATTTTTTAAAAGCCAATTAGTTGTAATTTATTCCTAAACATTAAGTTTAAGTATAATGGCAACTGAGCAAAATGAGATCAAAATATAACTATGCTAAAACGTCGTTACACTTACACCACTTCACCGTTATGTTAAAAAATTTTTAAAAAAATTTCAAAAATTAATTAAGTATTAAGAATGGTACCATTAATATTTTTATGAGTGTTATTTTGATCATATATCGAAAGTTTTAAAAGTTAACTTCTTAAATAAGCCACTGATAGAAAATTTTGAAAAAAAATAAGGAGAGATTAATGCTCAAATGCATCCATTTCTAAGAATTTCTAATATTTTAACAACACCACCTTTCCATAAATGACCGAACATTTCCGATTTCAGACGTTTTATCAAATATCTAGAAAAGCTCAGGATGACTGTTATTTTTCCTGTAATAACCACGTAATATATGAGAAAAGATATCTAAAATGGATTTATGCAACAATTTTCAAGAAAATCGTTAGAGCCGTTTTTGAGATACCAACTTTTACCAAAACTTTGCATACTCAATTATTGACCGGAAAACAATACTAATTACATACAAAAGCATATATAAAAGAGCGTAAATATGGCGAGTTTGAAAATATTCCGTAGAGCCGTTTTTAAAGGAACGCACTTGCGAGACCTGAAATTAAGCTATTTATATAGGGCGCCTGTCAATTTTCCTGAACTAGCCAACTATATCATTCGAAAGGACATCTAATAGAGTGTTTATATGGCAACTTTGAAGAAAATCGTTGGAGCCATTTTTTGAGATACGGACTTACGGTCCCAATTCCGGTTTCCGATGTCTCACTGCCGGATTTCCAATTTTCACCAAAATTTGGAAAATTCATCTGTACACCAGACCTGCCTCAATTCTAAAGTTTCGTAGTTCTATCTTTATTAGTTTAGGAGATATGATAACCAGAAAATTTCGCACGTACATACATACACACACACACACTGACCAATTGCCAAAAACTACTGTTTTGGACTCAGGAGACCTTAAAACGTGTAAATCATGCAAAAACTCGAATTTGAATTTTTAGACCGAATACAATACTTTCATTACCTACGGTAGTCGTATACCTGGGATCTGTTGACTAACTTTCTTAATCAAGTGTAGATTCTGACTAACTTGCTTTGTCTGGTAACTGCGGTTGTTAACTATTCTTCCTGGTCAGATAATTGTGATTGTCGACTAGCCTTCTTTGTCTGATAATATTATCCTTCCTAGTCTGCAATATTGTTTTAGTGGTTAGTTCAGCTAGTACACTTTTTAGTTTTGGGGACTAGTTCAGCTAGTACACTTTTTAGTTTTGGAGACTAGTTCAGCCAGTACACTTTTATTTTTTGAGACTAGTTCAGCTAGTACACTTTTTGAGTGAAGTTGCCTAGTCAGCTATTTTGGTTAGTCATTTCTGTATTGTCAGTTGAGCATTTTGCCAGGTCACTGTGACCAATTTATTTTTCTGTGTGCATATGTTCTTTCTAAAACGTTTTCATAAACTGGAGAAAAGCAGCTTGGTTTTAAAAGCTAAAAATAAAACTAAAAGAAATAATCATCTCTAGAAAAAAGCAATTTTATAAAAATACAGAAAATGACCACTACTTTTTAAAAAACATAGGCTAAAATGATACTCACCATTACTAAAAATGTAGAGTTGCATAAATGTTGAATACTGAAATAACAGATGCTACGGATGGCTACATTCGTTTATAAACAGCCAAACTGAAGATCTCTGAAGATTCAGTGAATGATGAAATATATCCATATAATCCATGAATTCATAAAAAATAACTAGAATTATGCTATAAGCAAAATAACTCGAACAGATAACGAACGTTGATGTCACATCTTTACCGGTAACACAACACGAGCACAGATCATAGATTACATAACACATTTTAGATTATATTATTATAATATTATCTTGAAATTGACACATTGATGATTGACCGATTACTGTTTATCATGCTTTAAAATAAAACACAAAAATTAATCTCTCTGACTGAACGTTGAAATTACAACATAACGAAATCTGTCTATTTTGAAAATGGCGTGCGAGACGTAAACCACAGCCAAACTTGCCAAAGATTCTTTGCTGGCCAGCTGCTTCTTTTATTGGAGCGGTTTCAGGCAACCCTACTTGGCAACTGTAAAAATTGCTTCGCCCCCAAGTCAGTTTCCTTGTAATACAAAGTTTTTCTTTTGGAAAATATTCGTCCAACAGATGGCGATAGTTACGACTTTTAAAGCCTTCCATTCTTTATTATTAGAGATTCTTTCATCCCGATGTCAAGTTTTGTCACCAAAAATTGTGCGAATATAATGGAATTGTTTTTGGGTCATATGTTAATTCAGAAATATGGTGTTCATTTTTATATGTTCATAGTTTTGTGAAGTGGCCACTTTTAATTATAGGGATAAAATTTAAAAGAGAGTAGTCAATAATAATTTGTATATTCCTTTTAGTGTGGTTTTAATTTTGTTTTTTAAATACTTCGAAAATATTGAATCAAATGCTTTCAACATGACCCACAAAGGCTGGTGGGGTAAATAAAAATATCCTTTACAAGTTTTTAAATATTTATAAATATATCCATGTGATGTTAAGATTGTTTATTCTTTATCGATTAACGATTCATTCAATGCAGATTTATGTGTAAATTTTGGTAATTGATATAATCTCGAATAAATTTATTTCTCATGTTATTTTGCTGTTAGATTGTTCATTAAATATAAGATAGTTACTTTGATATAAACATATGATCATTTGTTTGGGTAAATTGAAACGAACAGTTAAACAGTAAATGAAAAATAAAAACCCAACTAGAGATTCTAACGTTAAAAAATGATTTTTACATAAATTTTATTTTGTGCTTTTTAGTTACAAAAAAAAAAAAAAAAAAAAAAAAAAAAAAGAAAGAAAAAGTTTCTTAAAAAAACTAAATAAAATTTCTTAGGATATTGGGTAGAGAACGGATGATTTTCTTTTAACAATTGACATTTTTTTCTGTTAATTATCTGCAAAAAGAGTACTATATTGTCTTTCGAGGACCAACACTGTAAATACAAGTATCTGAAATTCAGACACAATTGTGTCTGAAACGGGTGTTAATTTTTAAAATGCTAAAAAGTGTCTTAAAAGGCACATCGTTTCACACTCGAAACGTCTGAAATTCCGCCATCTTTGATCCTGTCTACAGTGAATATTTTTTATAAATAAATAAATAAAAAGATGCGTTTTATACTGTTTACCTGTGAAAAAATAGATTTTAGAATCTCCTAGAGCATAAAAAAAAATATATTAATAACTTTTACAAAAATATTCCCCGTTGCCCACGCCGGGAATCGAACTGACAACCAACAGATTCAACGTCGAGCGTCTTCCCAATCAAGCCATCGGCGCTCACGCTGTATTCTCCTTGTATAATGAAATATATTCTAGTATCCGTAAAACAAATCGAAGTTTTATGTCTTTGCAATAAAACTGTTCATAAGAAGTAAAGCTTAATACATATTATCTTAAATTTCATGTGTAGAGGTTTACAGTTTTTTTTTTTTTTTTGTAAAATGCGTAATAAATATGAAAAAATAGTAGCCTATGGATTTTAAACGATTTTTTTTTCTTAACTGGTATTTGCAAGAAAACAAACTATATACATGAAACCAAAAAAAAAAAAAAAAAAAAAAAAAAAAAAATGCTCTTTTACATTTTGAAGTGTAGGGAAACATAAAATAATTTTTAAAACGCGAAAAAAAAATCAATTATGCACAAATTGTTTAAGATTGTTTAGTTACGAATTCACTTTCTTAGCTGCAAGTTACATGCTTCGTTTATCTTAATATTTTTTTGATTTATTACATGTGAAAATTTTAAATAAAAATTAACTTTGTTTTTTAATTTTTAACAGAATAAGATCCATGTCTAAATATTTTAAAGAAGTTAACTACTTATATTACATAAAATAATGTCATATTTAATTGTTTAAAAAAATGTTAAAACAGGATATGCATGCTGCTTAAAGTAGATTCCATATGGAAAATTTGTTAAGTAATACAAATGTCTGAATTTCTAAGTGTCTGAAATTTGTAATGTCTGAATTTGTAAGTGCCTAAATTGTAAAATGTCTTAAATTTTATGTGTCTTAAAATGTTATATGTCTTAATTTCAGACATATCAACCTTATTCAGACACTTATCTCAGCTCATTTATAAAAAAGACACTTACGTATCTTAATTTAAGACAGCACATGCGTCTTAAATTTTGCATGCGTAAGTGTTTCAGACATTTATGTGTCTGAAATGACATTTCAGACACATTTCTGTCTGAACTTAAGACGCTTCTATTTACAGTGAAGTCTGGGACCATCGCGTTATCAGAATGACGTTCTAGCCAAAAGCCTAAGAACTGTCAAGAAAAATCAGAGAGAATTCTAAAAAAAATCTAGCAAATACTTATACAAATAGAATATTGTTCGGGATGCTTTTTAAATATGTGGAACATTTAAAATTCTCCATCTTTTGCAAAAGTGAAATATCTATATATATTTTTTTTAATTTTCTTGTTGTTGAAACTTTTATGATTTTATAGCATGTCTCTGCAAGAATAAACTTTTATTTTAGGTTTTATAGGGCTCCACAATAATAATAATAATAATAAAAATCAGTGTTATTTTATTTTATTTTATTTTATTTTATTTTATTTATTTATTTTTATTTTTACTGAAATTTTTATTTTGTGCGTTTTAATAACTCAAAAAAAAAAGCTTCTTAAAAAACTATTAAAATTCCTTAGGATACTGTGTAGACAATAAAAGGTTTTATTAAAACTCGAATAAACGACTACGTCAGAAACGCCAAAGAAAAATATTGGAAATGCATACAGCTGTTTCGGCAGCTTTAAGCGTGCCGTCTTCAGTGCACAAAGGATTCTGAATCTGCAGAAGGGCTCGTATATATAGGAGAGGGGCCGAATTTAGTTCAACCAATAGAATTACGGGAAAGGTGGGGAGAGTGGCCAATAGGAATTTTTTAAAGTTAGCTGCGTAAACAGTAGAGAAATTAGAAAATGTGGACTGAATATAAAATTTCCAACAGTCAGACAAATAGGCAATAGCGAAATCACAATTTACAAGGTTTTTAATTTTTTTATAAATATGAAAAGCTTCAAAGAAATCGAGTTCATGAATGGATTTAGGTCTGCAAATTATTTTAGCTGAATTAAATTTAAAATTATGATTTTCCTCCCAGAAATGTTTAGAAATAGCCGATTTATTGGTTTCTTGTTTGCGGACGTAATTCATATGTTCTTTTAGACGAAATTTAAGACTGCGTTTAGTTTGGCCAATATATGATAAACCACACTGACAGGAATTACTATAAATACCCCAAGAATTATGCGTATCAATGGGATCTTTTACTGAGAAAAGGTGAGTTTATTGGAAGGCGAAAATATTATTTTAAAATCATATTGTTTGAGAATTTTAGCTATGGTTTGACTGGATTTAGGAAAATAGGATAAGACAATACTGATATTAGAAGATACTGACTTAGTAGACGAAATACTAGGGAGTTGTAATTTTTGGATAGCTTTGTCTATAATGGAAGGGTCATAACCTCTGTCAATTGCAATGGCTTTCAGGTATTTAATTTCAGATTTTAATAAACTAGGATTTGAACAAATATTAAGGGCACGGTTTACAAAAGTATAGAAAGCAGCCTTTTTTTGGTTAGGTGGGTGACATGAACGCGCATTGGGAGGAAGGGAATCGAAAAAAATTTTGCTGTCTCCCTTCCTCCCCATGCGCGTTCATGTCACCCACCTAACCAAAAAATGGCTGCTTTCTATACTTTTGTAAACCGTGCCCTTAATATTTGTTCAAATCCTACGTCATTAAAATCTGAAATTAAATACCTGAAAGCCATTGCAATTGACAGAGGTTATGACCCTTCCATTATAGACAAAGCTATCCAAAAATTACAACTCCCTCATATTTCGTCTACTAAGTCAGTCTCTTCTTATATCAGTATTGTCTTACCCTATTTTCCTAAATCCAGTGAAACCATAGCTAAAATTCTCAAACAATATGATTTTAAAATAAAATTTAAGTAAAAAATCATTTTTTAAAATAAGAAGCTTTTTATTGTGAAGCCCTAAAAAGCAAAAAATAAAATGTATTCTGGCAAAGATATGCTACAAAGAAATGAAAGTTTCAACACTAAGAAAATTTTAGAGAAAAATATAGGTACTTTCCTTTTGCAAGAGATGAAAATTTTTTAATGTTCAAAATATTTTAAAAATCTTTCGAGACCAATATTCTTAGTTATTAGGTTTTGTAAAATCATTCATTAGGCCTTTCAAATGTCTCGAAAGCTTTTTAAAATATTTTGAACATTAAAAAATTTTCATCTCTTGCAAAAGGAAAGTACCTATATTTTTCTCTAAAATTTTCTTAGTGTTGAAACTTTCATTTCTTTGTAGCATATCTTTGCCAGAATACATTTTATTTTTTGCTGTTTAGGGCTTCACAATAAAAAGCTTCTTATTTTAAAAAATGATTTTTTACTTAAATTTTATTTTGAGCTTTTTAGTTACAAAAAAGGGAAAAAGCTTCTTAAGAAAACTAATTAAAATTTCTTAGGATATTTTGTAGACAACGGAAGATTTTCGTTTATCAATTGACATTTTTTTTCTATTATTTATCTGCAAAAAAATTACTATATCGTCTTTCGAGGACCGAATCCGAGACCATCGCGTTATCAGCATGACGCTCTAACCAAAAGTCTAAGAACTGTCAAGAAAAATCATAGAACATTCTAGAAAAATCTAACAAATACTTATCCAAAAGAAATATTGTTCTCGAATGTTTTTTAAAATATTTGGAAGATTTAAAATTTTTCATGTTTTGCAAAAGTGAAATATCTATATTTTTCTTTAAAATTTTCTTGTTGTTGAAACTTTTATGATTTTATAGCATGTCTCTGCAAGAATAAATTTTAATTTTAGGCTTTTTAGGGCTTCACAGTAATAAAAAACTTTCAGTTATATTTATTTTTTACTTATATTTTTATTTAATTATTTATTTTTACTGAAATTTTTATTTTGTGCGTTTAGTAACTCAAAAAGAAGTTTCTTTAAAAAACTATCAAAATTCCTTAGGACACTGTGTGGGCAACGAATGATTTTCTTTTATCAATTGACATAGTTTCTATTAATTATCTGCAAAAAAGTAACACATCGGCTTTCGAGGATCGAACCCACGAGCATCGCGTTATCCCCATGACGCTCTAACTAAATGCGTTAACAAGCGACGAAAAAGGTTGTCTAAATTTACGTTAAAGTGGAGGCGCCTTCTTTTTCAGAATGACACAAAGACACGATGATAAAAATCCAATTTCAATAAACAGCTTCTAAAAGAATATATATATAACTTTATATTTTGTGTTTTTTAGTATCTAAAAAAAGGCTTCTTTGAAAAAACTCTTCAAAAATTCTTAGAATACTGTGTAGACAATAAAAAATTTTCTTTTATCAATTGGCATATTTTCTATTACACATTTCATCTGTAAAATTTAGCACATCGATCCTTCGGGGATGGAACTCACCACCATCGTATTAGCAACTTGACGCTCTAACCAACTGAGCCAACGAGTGACTATAAAGACTGCTGATATTTTTTTTAAAGTTGAGGTGCCTTATTTATTAGCGTGACATGAAGACACGATAACAAAATACAATTTCAATAAAAAGCTTCTAAAAAATGTTTCTTTATTTCTTTATTTTTATTTAAATGTTTATTTTGTGCTTTTCAGTTACTAGATAAAAAGCTATTTAAATGAAATCTTCAAACATTATTAGGATACTGTGTACACAACGAAGTATTTTCTTTTATCAATTGACACTTTTTCTATTAATTATTTGCAAAAAATAACACCTCGGCTCGGCGAGGATCGAACACACGACTCTCGCACTATCATGACGCTGTAACCAGCTGATTCATTAAAAGATACGAGTTGCTTGCATTTTTTTTTAAATATATATATAATGGAAGCGTCTTGGTTTTTTAACATGACAAAAAGCCGATGACAAATCCAATATCATATAATAGTAATATATAATATACATGTATACATATAAAGCTTCTAAAAATATTTTTTTATGTATTTTTTACTTAAAACCTTTTATTTTGTGCTTTTTTAATATCTAAAATGTTTTCTGTTTTCCAATATCTAAATAAATAAATATGCTTCATAAAAACACTCCTCAAAAAATTGTTTGTGCAAGCAACGAAAAATTTTCTTGTATCAATTGACACCTTTTCTACTAATTATCTGCAAAAATTAACACGCTGGACCTTCCGGGGACCGAACTCATGACCACCGTGCTACTAACGCTACGCTCTTACCAACTGAGCCACAGAACGACAAACGGAATAGCTTATATTTACTTTAAAATGAAGGCGCCTTGTTTACTAGCGTGACACGAAGACACGAGGACCAAGTCAATTTCAATTAAAAACCTTCTAATAATATTTTCGCCTTCCAATAAACTCACCTTTTCTCAGTTAAAAGATCCCATTGATACGCATTATTATTGGGGTATTTGTAGTATTTCCTGTCAGTGTGGTTTATCATATATTGGCCAAACTAAACGCAGTCTTAAATTTCGTCTAAAAGAACATATGAATTACGTCCGCAAACAAGAAACCAATAAATCGGCTATTTCTAAACATTGCTGGGGGGAAAATCATAATTTAAAATTTAATTCAGCTAAAATAATTTGCAGACCTAAATCCATTCATAAACTCGATTTCTTTGAAGCTTTTCATATTTATAAAAAATTTAAAAACCTTGTAAATTGTGATTTCGCTATTCCCTATTTGTCTGACTGTTGGAAATTTTATATTCAGGCCACATTTTCTTAATTTTTATACTGTTTACGCAGCTAACTTTAAAATTCCTATTGGCCACTCTCCCCACCTTTCCCGTAATTCTATTGGTTGAACTAAATTCGGCCCCTCTCCTATATATACGAGCCCTTCTGCAGATTCAGAATCCTTTGTGCACTGTAGTCGGCACGCTCAAAGCTGCCGAAACAGCTGTATGCATTTCCAATATTTTTCTATGGCGTTTCTGACGTAGTCGTTTATTCGAGTTTTAATATTCCAACGCCAAGTCTCCTGTTATTAATAAAAGGTTTTCTCTTACCAATTGACATCGTTTCTATTAATTATCTACACAGCGGCTAGCGAGGATGGAATCTACAAACTTCGCCTTATCACCCTGACGCCACGCTCTAATCAAATGCGCCAACAAGCGAAGAAAACGTTTTTTAAAATTTACATTAAAGTGGAGGTGCCTTCTTTTTCAGAGGGACACAAGGGAACGACGATAAAAATCCAATTTCAATAAAAAGCTTCTAAAAGAATATTTATTTATTTACTTATTTTTACTCAATTTTTTATTTTCTGCTTTATAGTATCTAAAAGAAAACTCTTCAAAAATTCTTAGAATACTGCGCAGACAATGAAATTTTTTCATTGACCAACTGACACCTTTTCTATTAATTATCTGCAAAATTTAACACATCGATCCTTCGTGGATGGAACTCACCACCAACGCATTAGAAACTTAACGCTCTAATCACCTGATCCAACAAGCGACGTTAAGGACTGATGACATTTACTTTAAAGTTGAGGCACCTTGTTTATTAGTGCTACAAGAAGACGCGATAACGAAATCCAATTTCAATAAAGGCTTCTAAAAAATGTATTTATTTATTTACTTTTACTTAAGTTTTTATTTTGAGCTTTTTAGTAACTAGATAAAAAGCTATTTTAAAAACTCTTCAAAAATTATTAGGATACTATGTACACAACGAAATATTTCCTTTTATCAATTGATACCTTTTCTATTAATTATTTGCAAAAATTAATATGACGCTCTCACCAACTGAACCATTAAGAGATACAATGAACTTCTTACTTTTTTTTTTTTTTTTTTTTTTTTGTCAGTGGAAGCATTTTGTTTTTTAACGTGACAGGAAACGCGATGGCAAATTCAGTTCCATATAATATTATATAATACTAGCAGGCTTTGCCCACTTCGCTGGTCACTAAATTTAAAGGAAACTCTTTTCTATATAGCTTTATAAAAATAAAATAAAATACTAAAATTGCTCAAAAGCTCGCTTCGGATCCCTGCTGCCTTCGGTAGCGATTTGGTCATCCGCTAAAACTCGGGCGCTTGTCCCTATTGCCTGAGACAATGGTTTACCAATAGGCTTGCATTAAGTTCTTATTAGATAACAGTTTCGAAATAGATAGTATCGAAAAAAAAAATGAAGTATCCCCTTTATATTTGAATCCCAGTTACATATGAACAACACTATACGTGTTGCACATAATATTTGCTTTTACGTTATTTCCTATGTTTATTTGTTTATCTCCGATCAACCATAAAAATGATAACAATTTCACGCTAAATATTATAATATGCTATGACCGGCTACGTCTGTTGCATGAGACAATTAATTTTTTGTGGTTATTAGTATTCATGGTTTGTAAGCATGATCATAGTACCGCCTTAAAATAGCTCTCTTTGGCGACTTTTGAATTTTTGTCACCATTTTAGATTTTATCCCTTGTAAAAATAAGACTTAATACCTTGTAACAATATGCTATGAGCGCTATTTCTGACATATTTTAGACAACTAAACTTTTAATGGTTATATATATTTCCCATATTTCCAATTAAGCATATTTTTATTTTCATTTATTTATTTAAATATTGATGAAATTTGAACTTCAATTTGGTCTAGTGTTGTACAGGCTGTATACTACGTTTGTGTTTGTGAAAGAAAATTTATAAAATACATACATTAGTTAATTTTAAAAAATCTAATTGTCCGATCGATAAGCTGTTTAATCCGTTGGATTCACAAAAATTGCATCTTTCATTTGGTATCTTATTTGTAACGATACGACTGATATTTCTAATTTTTTTAATTTACTTTCCTCATTTTAAATACATGTAATTTTTATTGTTCAAGGTTTTTTTTTTTTTTTTTTTTTTTTTTTTTTCCGTCGAAAAAATAATGATAATTTTTTTGGCAACAATTAAATTAAGGAATAAAATTAAATATTTTAAATAAATGTAATTTTTATTGTTCACGTTTTTTTTTCTTTTTTTCTGTCCAAAAAAGAATAATTTTTTTTGGCAACAATTAAATTAAGGATTAAAATTAAATGGCCAATTTATCAGTTATTAGAAGGTTTTTATTTTAACATTTTAATTAATTAAAAGAAAACTAAAACAAAATTCGAAAATCCGGCTTCGAGGTGCATCAGGGGAGGTCATTACGAATCAACATGCAAATTTTTGTAGCTCAGCCATCAGCCGTTAGGAACACACCTAAACTTTATTGAATAGCAATAAAGTTCAAATTGACTCTAGAAAACGTTTGTATGGGAAATAGAAAAGGGCTGTTTTTAGGGTTTTCCCGGAAATTATTCGATTTTTTCTCGCCTTTTAAACCTTCCCTAGACCTCCACGAACATTTCAAGACTAAGATAAGATAAATCCGTTCAGCCGTTCTCGAGTTTTAGTGAGACTAACGAACAGCAATTCATTTTTATATATATAGATATATATAAAGCTTCCAAAAATATTTACGCATTTTTTACTTGAAACTTTTTATTTTGAGCATTTTTATTATCTAAAATATTTTGTATTTTCTAATATGTAAAAAGAAAAAAAAAATGTGTACCCAAGACATTGTGTAGCGAAGATATTGTGTAAGCCAAAATATATTGTGTAGCCAACGAAAAATTTTCTTTTATCAATTGACACCTTTTCTACTAATTTAAAATGGAGGCGCATTGTTTAATAGCGTGACACGAAGACAGAATGACAAAGTCAATTTTATATAAAAAGCTTCTAAAAAGAAATATAGAAAAAACCGCCCACAAATTTATCAACTTTCCGAAATAGAACATTATAAATATGTAATAAAAGTTAAATAAAAATTTAATATACTGATATTAAAAAAAAATTAATGATATGAATTATATTCAATTGACCTTTGAGTTTAAATCCCTATTTTAATATGACTAACGTCACATATACAGTTTCAGCAAAGAATGAAAAGAGAAAATTATAATTAATTTTTAAAACTGAAAATTGCTTAGGAATGTAATTAATATACTTTTTCAAACATTTCAAAAATGCCATTGGTTAAACAGGGTAAAGTGATAATTTTAACAGATTATTTTAATAACGGAGTATTAAAATGATATAATGTAAATATTAAACCGATTAACGATATAAGAATGTTTAAACAATGTGCTTTGAAGCATTTTAATTTTTTCTTAAAATAATTTAAAAGAAAATGTGAATGTGAATGTATAATATATAAAACTTTTAAATGTTCTCGAAAAAAATAACGCATGCATATATTTCATTTTTTCTAAATAGTGATTGTTTCAATTTTAATCAGATTTCGTACTTTTTGATTAATCTATGCCATTAACAGAATTGTATCATCATATTATTTTTTAAAGGTCTACATATTTAAATGTTTCTCAGAAAAATCAGAACAAGTATCTATAAATTAAATATATATTTTGTGTTAGAACATTTTATATGCGAGCGGCAAGATCAAATTTTAAATTTGAAAAAAAAAAATTAAGAAATAATAATAATGACAATAATAATAATAATAATACATGTTGAAATTTCTCGTTAGAATTTTCTGTGACACTTATTGGGAAAGATAGGCAAAAAACATGTGCAACGGATGTCGAATTAAAGAGAAAAATACACTCCTTTTATATAAAGAATATCAAAGTATATCAAAGAGGCAGTTTAAAAAACTCTTAGGTATTTTCTCGATTTAACAATTACTTACACTGTGAATATTTACTCAATCATAGAATACGTGCAAAACAGGCAATAAATAGCAGAAAAAAATCCGTTTAGCAAATACATTCTGTAAAAAACCTACCAAAATTTAAAAGTTTTACACCTTTCAAAATTGCCCAATTTTAAAATTAATGTCATAGTTTATGGTTTACAGTAAAGAAATATTTCATATATTTTCACATGTATACATTTTTTTAATTTTTAGATTATATATAAGATCAACAAAAGTATAAACTCAAAAAAATAATAATAATAATAATAATAATGATAATAATATATATATATATATATATATATATATATAAATAATAAAAATAATAATCTAAAAATTTTTTTTTTAAGTATTAGAAACATTATCTAGAATCATTATTAAAATTCATTGTGACTATTTTGTTGCCTATGATTTCGAAAATGTTTCTTACATTTTCTGATATCATTTGAAATTAAAACTATTGCAAAATACTGATTACTGAAAAAAAAAAAAAAAAAAAAAAAAAAAAAAAAAAAATGTTTTCGAGGATTTTTGTAAAAGTTTGCAAAATTCCAGGTAATTTTTTCTGTACGAAAATACGTGGTTGTGTGAGTGTTCTCACACATATGTCCTTTAAAAGCTTATTTATTTATACAAATTTAATATATAACAAAAAGGAGGGATTAATATAGATTATATAAAATAAATCTTTTTAAATTTATCTAATTCAATTAATTAATTATATAGAATTTCCCGTTTTATTTACAAATCAAAATCTTTCATTTATAGCATTTCTTTGTTCTTTTTATCGTTACAAACACATTGCTCTAGGAATAAAATAAAGCAATTTTTATATCGGGGTTTTTGAAAAGTAGTATGTTTATACATTTCCCCGAATGGATTAAATCAATTTAGCTATAATTATTTATTTTGAGAGGGTAATTTAAAATTCGTTTTCAGCATATTCCTAGTATAAATAGCTATTAATAAAATAATAAAAAAAAAAACCAATCATTCCGTTTATATTTATTACCCTCGTATTTACATTAAAAGCCATTATTATTTTATGCAGGTCATTATAATTCTAAAAATAGATTTATAATGTTTTTTTGCAATCTAAGCGTCGCCTTTTTTTTTTTTTTGTACGTTGAGAGTTGAAGGTCATTTGGCGTGGCTTCTCAATGTCAAATCAATTTAACGTTTGTAACGACTTTTTATATTCAAAATTTAGTATGAATATGTTAGAAGGACAAAGAAACAGTTTGGCATTCTTTTGGCTGGATTTCAACGATGCCAATCTTTGGTGTTGCAATTTTACTTCTAGGAAGCTGCGAGATTTAGTTAAGCTTTACGATTTTGACGTCGTTAGAGTAAGACGTTTTGGCTGTTACGCTCCTCCTCTCCTCCCCGTCTCAATTTCCGTATGAGATTCTTCCTGTTCTCAACAACTGTTAAAATGTAGTATTTTTGAAAATAACTGTTTTCAAGAACTGTCAATAAATTCAAGTTAATTTAACTCTGCCTGCTTACTTTTTCTGCAAAGGAGATTTTCTTTCAGCAGCTTTTTTATGAACTTCTACACGGCCCGTACAGTCATGGATTTGGGATATTGCGGTGATGAAAATCTACAGTATAAATCATTGGTGCCTTCAGGTTCTCTCCGGACTTTGGTGACGCTGGGGAGAGGAAGGAAAGAAAGACATAGAACTTTGTAGTAACAGTTTTATTGCAGGAAAGACTGTTTAAGAGTCATGGACAGGGAAAATATTGATTCTATAAATTTTTGTGGACGAATCTTCTCTTTTTCCGTGCATTGAACTTACGTGTGGTTACAAAAATATTTGCTTGATTAGGTGGTTATCAGAGTGGATGGGGATTTGGATACTGTGTACCTCCTGTGTCTTGTGGAATTGAGCATCCTTCGCTGTTGCAGATTTGGGATAGTAAAAAAAAAAAAAAAAGTAAACAGAAAAGGTCATACGAGTGTGCCCTTGTCTTCAAGAGATATTTTGGTTTACGAAAGTGTACCAACGTGTGTGTGAAAATAGTGAATGGTGCGGTCCTTCTTCAGGAATATGTGTATCCGGTAATACAGTTCGTGCATATAGAGAATAGTTTTTTTCTCTCCATCATCTCTTCTGATCATCTTGTGCAATGTGCGTCTTTCTTCGCGTCAGATGAGCGCAGCTATCGTTTCATTTTTTTTTTTTTTTTTTTTTTTTGAAAAAAAATGGTAACGTTCGATTTTTTTTTGTGTGTTGAATAAAATGAAAAATGTGCATAATTAAACATCTAATAACTTTAGCGCAGCTATCGTTTCATTTTTTTTTTTTTTTTTTTTTGGAAAAAAAAGGTAACGTTCGATTTTTTTGTGTGTTGAATAAAATGAAAAATGTGCATAATTAAACATCTAATAACTTTATTAAACATTCAATTAAAGAAATATAATAGAAATAAATTGATAAATTTTTTTCTCATATTTCAAGATATTGGTAAGTCTAAATTTATCTTGTGTTTTTGCTATATGAATGGAAGTTTTGTTTCATTAAATAAAATATATAATATACATTTTTTATGGAAAATATTGGATATAAATGTTTCCTACTTTACCTTATTTTCATTTTCATTTTGTTTTTGATATTAAGTGTTTATGAATACAAGTTTCAAGTAACAAAAATATTTAATTTTGCATAATAAAGTATTTCATTTGATATAAATATATTTTTTTGTTTTTCATAATAATTGGTATTTTTCTTTGCTTATAAAGCTTAATGTGATTTATTTCTTTATTATTTTGAGATTTTTTTTTTTTTTTTTTGAAATATACCTTTTGGTAAATTTCACATATTTCGTTGGGATATTCCAGATGTATATATTTTTTTTGTCTTTCATGATGATTAATACTTTTATTTGCATATTGTGATTTTTTTTAAGTGATTTATTACAATTACTATTGCAAATTTTTACAATTCCTTAAGATTTATTTTATATTTTTGGAATATTTTAATATATATATATATACTTTTTTTTGATAATATTTTTACATTTTGGATATTTTAATGAGGTATTTTATCATATGAATTTTCCGTAGGCATCAATAGGAAAAATGTGTAATTTTTGTGCTCATTGATTTTAATACAATATATTTTTTTTTTTACTCGAGTATTTCTGAGATATATTAGTATTTATTTGACCCAACATAAATAATTAAGATGGCCACTAAAAAGAACATTAATATTAATATTTTAAATTTTGATGGTGACTCATCCTTACTTGAGTTCTTCTTTGACCAGATTGAGTCTTATGCTAAATTAAATAGACTAAATTCAGAAGAGGCAGTGGCAATTTTAAAAGGAAACCGGCCCTGCATTAAAGTTCATGACTCAATCTCCTTTATTATATAAATCTACAGATTTAAAATTTATCAAGGATGAATTCAAGAATTTTTTTGCTCCAATGAGCAGTACTCAGGCTCTTGTGGAATTTAACAATTTAATACTCTTACCACAAGAATCTATTAGAAATTTGTCCCACAGATTAAACATTTTGGCACAAGTAGTTTATTCTCAAATTAAAGATACTAATGCTTTAAATTCCATTAAATTTACTAAATTTATTTCAACCATTCCCTCAAATATTAGAGTTAAGATTCAAGAAGAGGGAATCTCTGAGTATCAAGAGGCGGTTAACCGAGCGCAAAAATTGCAGGACATTAATGCTAATGAAACCTTATTACAAATGAGTTTAAATAACCCCGTTATAAACACACTGTCTGAAAAGTTAGTCGAACTGACAGATAGGATGAACAATCTGTCCTTTGTTAATAAACATAGTGAGGTTAATCATACACACGAATCCCCAGTGCAAGATAGGCAAAGAAACAATAATAGGCAAAGTGAATTAAGACATAATTATAAAAGTAGAAATCAAAATTTCAGGGGTAATCAAAATTTCAGGGGTAATCAAAATAAGAACAGATATCATTCTTCTCCTATTTGCTAATTGTGCAATAAAAAAGGACATGTTGCTACTAGGTGCTTTAGATGGCAGAGAAATCAGACTAGGGGTAAAATTTATGACAGAAATAATTATAGTAAAAAAGGAAGTAATTTAAACGAGCGCAGAGATGTAGTTTAGCTGATGCAAGTACATCTCAGGAATTGAATAGAGCATCAGCACAAAATTTTTCTCTGGACAGTGCTTATGACTTTAATCTACCCAAATTATCTAGTGTTAGATTGGTCAATTCTACTGCGTCTCAGACACAACAAATCTTGAAAATTTCTGATTCTAAATCTACTCAAACAAATAACGATAAAAGGGAGAACATTTTTAATGTCCATTTAAATTCTCCAAAGTTACCTCTTATTAAAATTTTGCTAGATAAACAAAAGGTAAACACACTTCTTGACACTGGTAGTTCTGTTAGTCTGTTAGCTGAAAGTACATTTAATAAATTAAAACATAGTTTGAAATATAGACATTTATCTTCCCATGTAACAATCAAAACAGTGAACTCGAATGTACAGTTTTCATCTTGTATACAAACCACTTTCAAAATTCAAAATCAATTTTTTTCACAAAAATTTTTCATCGTAGATATTCCTGAAGGTTCTGCATTTAGGGTTATTTTGGGTTATGATTTTATTCAACAATATCATGTAATATTAGATATGCAGAAGTCTCTGTTAAAAATAAAAGACCTGTGTATTCCCATAACAAACACATATAGCGACCATGAAGAAAATCTTAATATGCATACTCAATGTAAGAAACTATCAGTAAAAACGGGACAAAAACTTATTTTACAACCCAAAGAGGAGTCTTCTATTACTGTTTATTGTCCCAAAGTTTCTTCGGGTAATTATTTATTTCACAGTAAAAAGAGTTCTTCCAAATTATTTTTTTTGGATTCAATAGTTAATATTGATCATTCCCTGAAACAAAATTGCAATAGTAAATATGATAGAGTAAAATTTCAGTTATATGTTAAGAATAACACTAATAGAAGTATGCATGTAAACAAACATTCAAATATTGGTACAATTAAAGAAATCGAACAAATTATAGACTATGGTTCAAAACAAAATGATAATGTTGAAATTGCAGAGGATTCACAATTTATTAAATATATTCAACCTTCTAGTGATGTGTAAAAAATGAGAAAACAAGATTTAACACCCATGGACTTTGATGTTAAACATCTCAATGGGGCTCATGCAACAAAGTTAAAACAAATTTTATTAAGTAATTTCGCGGCATTTTCTAAAAATATGAAGACCCTTGGTCATACTGACAAAATTGTACCTGATTTAAAATTTTTAAGTGACTATCCAATTAAGACTTTGCCCTTTCCCATTCCTCAGGCTTTACAACAGGAAGCTAGAGATCAAATTAACCAATTGGTAGACGCTGGGATTATTGAGGGAAACTGCTCAGAATGGGCTTGCCCAATTTTATTGGTAAAAAAAAAAAACAAGATGGATCTGGTAAACAGAAATTTCACCTCGTGTTAGATTTAAGAATGTTAAATTCTATTATTCAAGGTTCTTCTTATCCGTTACCTAAAATTCAAAATATAATAGGTGATTTATCTGCGTATAAATTTTTCACTTGTCTTGATTTCCAACAAGCGTATCATCAAATTGATTTACCTGAACATTTACAAGATAAAATTACTTTCACATCAATGTTTGGGAGTTTCAAATTTAAAAGACTATGTTTTGGTCTTAAAAACGCGGCTTCTCAGTACCAAGCACTTATGGATTCTTTAATTGATGAAATTAATATAGATGGAATTTACGCGTATCAGGATGATTTAATATTTGGTGCAAATAGTTTTGAAGAGACATGTGTTAAACTTGAAAGAATTCTTAAGATTTTAATTAAATATAATTTAACCTTAGCTCCTAGTAAATGTACATTTCATAAGAGTGCTGTAAATTATTTGGGATTTCACATAGAGAATAATTCAATTTCTCCAATTGAGTCAAATATCATTAAAATAAACTCTTTCCCTACACCTACAACAAAAAGACAATTAAAACGCTTTATAGGAGTTGTAACCTTTTATAAGTCTCTTATTCATAATATTTCTAAATTAATTCAACCACTTATTGAATTGACTAAACCGAAAACAAAATTTGTTTGGAATAAACATCATCAGGATATTTTAAAGAAATTTCAAGATATATTTTTAAATTCACCTATGCTAAGATTACCGGATTGGAACAAGACTTTCTTTCTCAACACTGATGCATCAAATATTTCTATTGCAGGAGTTTTGATGCAGAAATATGACAATCAATTATTACCTGCCGCCTTTTTCTCTAAATCACTTAAACCGTCTGAAAAAAGATATCCGGGTATCAAACTTAAATTAATGGCCATTTATAAATCTGTAATTGCTTTCAAATATTACTTATACAATAGAAAGTTTATCATTTTGTCTGACAGTGCTCCTTAAAAACATATAGAAAAACAAATAGTCCTGCTGATTTAACTACTAAATGGCTGATAGAGTTGTCAGAATACTCATTTGAATTTGAGCATATTCCTGGCCCTACAAATGTTTTAGCGGATTATTTATCAAGATCAGACTTCTCAAATAATCAACAAAATTTAAAAACAAATCCAGAATTAATATTCAGTTCTCAACCTCTTCCTATTGTACAAGATGACACACTTTCAATTAATCAAATTTCCACTTCTACTCAGTCGATGCAACAAAATCAGTTCAATAATTTTCTAGTTTCTGGTAATACTCAAAATAAAGATCCCCTTTTGAAAATTTCAAATAATACATTTATATCTGAGCAAAAGAATGATCCAAAATTGTCAGTTATTTACAGGCAAATTTTGAGAAAAGGTTTTTCAAAAAATAATGATAATTTTTTTATTCATCCAGATTCTAAAGTTTTAATGTACAAGAAACAAAATTTGCATAATAATACGTTTTATATCTCATTGTTGTACCACATTCTTTAAAATCTAAAGTTTTAACCATTTCACACCTTTCTCACTTTGGGCTGACAAAAACATACGAATTTTTATCAAATAGATATTATTGGAAAGGTATGTACACAGACACTTTAAATTTTGTTGCTTCGTGTACTTTATGTTTACAAAATAAACATCATAACACACCACCAGCTCCTCTACAACCCACCTATACTCCAACACATCCAGGACATACTATTAGTGTCGACTTGGTTGGTCCTTTTATAGATGGACATTCAGTTTTGAATGTGATTGACCATTTTTCGCGACACATTGAATTATTTCAATTAAAAGACACTTCTTCATCAAAAATAGTTAAATGTTTATTTAATTACATTACAACATTTGGTAGACCGTCAGTAATATTATCAGACCTAGGCAAACAGTTTACATCAACTATTTATAATATTTTCAATGAAAAACTTGGCATAAAAATTTTACATTCATCTGTTGCTCACCCTCAAAGCAACTCTATTTCCGAGAGGCTAAATAAATCTATAAAGTACTCAATTAACACTTTAATTTCTGAGGGGTATTCTTTTGAAAATTCACTAGCTATACATAAATCACTTTATAACGGTTCAACACATTCATCCACATTGTTTTCACCTAACCTACTTCATTTTGGTTGGTCTTTAATATTTGATACATTTGACCAATTTATAAATCAGCCATTTTTGGATAAAAATGTAGACATATATAAATTATTACACGACTTAGATAACATCTATAGCAAAGCATATTCTAACATTAAAAAAATCAAGACAAAAGATATCATAATTTTCAAAAACGTGCAAAACTGAGGCCTGTTGCTGTTCATGATGTTGTATACTTGAAATCAATAGATAAATTTAAACCCAAGTATTCTGTGCCATTTATTGTTGTACAAAAACACTCGCCAGTTTCCTTTTCCATTAAGAGATTACATGCACCACGAGTCCATATTGATAGACTCCTTATTGCTCCTCCTCGACGTAATTATTTGTTTACTGAACCCAACTCCAATGTAACACATAATATTGGCAATAATTCTACACATTCTTATAACTTAAGAAATCGCAATTAATTTTTTCCCACAAAAAAAGTTTGATGAATATATTTTGCATCACAAATGCATTTTCCAATGGCTAATGGAATGTATTTGTTTGCTGTGCAGGAACTCGTCTTTATTTATTTTATTATTTTTATTTTTAGATGGCTGGTCCACTGGTTTTTTATATTTTTCTTTTGATGTAAAGACTATTTCTTTCATTGCAGTGTTGTTGAATATATATAATATTTATAAATAAGATACACATAAAAGTATATATATATATTAAAAAAAAAAAAAAAAAAAAAAATGATTCTAATGATAGCATAAATGCTTGTAGATCATATTTTGAATTTTTAAATTAGTAATCAAGGTGTTATTATTTTTTATTTAATGTTTACTATATCTATTTTTATTGGGTGAAGGTTAAACAAAAGTAAGATACTTGAAATATATTTAATAGAGATATTTCATTGGAATTTTAAGTTCATAGGAAATTAATTATTAATGATAATAGTGTTAACAGTATACATACAGCTAAATTTTATAAGTTTCCAATTGATTTTTGGTGTAAAACATGTGTTTGGTTTGTTCAATATCCGGTCTGAATCTTTTATTATTTTGGCACTCCCTCTCATCACTCAAAATTTTGTCAATTTGTTTTCTTTTACTTATTTATTACCCTATCCTAGATATATGTTCTCTCGTTCAAAATTTTCTCCCAGGAGAGCAACATTGGATATGTGATGAGAATCTATATTTTTGTTGACATTAATTTTTCAACATTTATGACATTTAATTAATCGGTTTCGTGAGGTGTCCCTACAGGGGTCTGTAGACTCTGCTGGGGGACGGAGGCCTGTGCTAACAGTGCAGGTCTTTCAACACGCCCTGTCCCGCTAGGATTTTAGCCTTAAGTTAACATCATTACACTTACATTTTTGTAAGGATTTAGGGAAGATTATTTTTTCTGACTGCCAATGGCGTCCTTTTTAAAATCTTTCCTGTGTGGTATACACGAAAACTTTTCTGTTTCTTTACTTTTATTTATTTTTTTTTAACATAATTTTGTTTAACGTTGACCAATGTGTGTAACCAAGGTGTTAGACAAATAAATATTACAATAATATGCTGGAACCTTTAGTATTACAATAATATATATGCATATGTGTAATTTATATTATTTTTTTCTCTATTTCACTATACATATTAGTGTGAAAATTTAGTATTTTGAATGTAAAAATCTAACGTTAGTAACTGTTACTGTGGCATTGTTTGCTGAGTATATCAAAAAGAGACTCTTCCATAGAAAAACATTTCAGCTGAAACTTTTGTGGCATATAAAAAAAAAAGAACAATATGGAACTACAATTTGAACTAATTTATAGAAGCCACATTTTTGCGCATGTCATGACAATTATTTTTCTTAAAGCTTTTGGTTCTACTGATATTTTTGAAATATGTGTATTTTGTGTTTTTGAATTAGTGTTTATATTTCATATATATTTTGCTTGTTCACTTTTAAGCAATCATATAATTTTACTTATAATGTAATATCATTTTTAATTGTATGTCTTTGGTAAGTCATAGGCGTAGCCAGCTTTTCATGCGGGGGGGTGCCCAAATTTTAATGAAATTTTCAGCATAGATATACGTACATAGTACACATATGTATATACGTAAGCGTGCGTATGAGTATTTTAATATACGTGTATTCATATGTATGTCGGTAAATGTATATAATAAATGAATTATGTTATTGCGTGCACAGACATATAATATATATATATATAAAGAATAATGATATAATTCAACTAGCAGAACTACCTGACGAATCTTGGGTTGGAGTAGTGTTTAGAGAATCTAAGAGAAATTTACAAAGATTCTGATTGTTCAGAAGTTTGAGGTAAATGAAATTTTCCAGTGTAATAAAACATTGCAGGTGAGGCTCTGAGACAATTTTTAGATCTACAATTTCCACAAATATTTACCAATTTTTCTGCGCTGACGCTGACAATACTTTGAGACACATAATCAAAAGTAGAATCATAGTTAAATGTACACTAAAAACTAATTAGCAGCATCCAGTGCTTGATAAATTGTATCATTTATGACGTTTTGGCATCAGCCTGAATTCAAATATGTCGTTACTCTTCAGTTTCTTCTTGTTTTCTCACCTCTGTCTGTTGAGCATCTGCACGATACCTGCCTAGTCGAAATACAGTAGTACTTTCTAGTCTCTTACAGCTTTCCTTTTACTTAGTCATTCCTGAAATATTTCTTGAATTAATATAAGATGTGGCTATTAAATAATTTCTTGCTGCTTCTCCCTCTGTCATATTCGCTCTCTTCACAGTAGAAGTCTTTCCGTAGAAAAAACTTTTTTTAGGAGATATAACAAATTCGTTTTTTTTTTTTAATAGGTACTAAACGTAAGTTTTAACTATTTATATGACTGGGGTTTTAGAATAAAATGTTGATATTTAGAAAAAAAAAGAAAGAAAAACTAATTAAACCATCTTAATAAAATTGATATTAGAGTCATTTGAATTGAAAGTGAATTCGCTCTCTTCACAGTAGAAGTCTTTCCGTAGAAAAAACTTTTTTTGGAGATATAACAAATTCGTTTTTTTTTTTTTTTTAATAGGTACTAAACGTAAGTTTTAACTATTTATATAACTGGGGTTTTAGAATAAAATGTTGATATTTAGAAAAAAAAGAAAGAAAAACTAATTAAACCATCGTAATAAAATTGATATTAGAGTCATTTGAATTGAAAGTGAATCCCAAACAATCAATAAAAATTAAAAATTTTTATTTTAATGTAAGTACTGAATTCAAAACCTAAAATTATTAAATAAAAATACAAAGTCAATGTTAAAAATAAATAAAAACAAATGTTTAATATTGTGAAGCTATAATGACATCAATTTTATTTTATTTTCATTTTATTTTTCACGCGTAAAAAAATCCTCATTTTTTTTTTGTACAATAATGATAATTATTATTATAATTATAATAAATAAAGGACATGCATTTTTTTTTTCTTTGAATCAGCTCCGTATTTGTTTATAATGTTAAAGATAACATAAGTTTTTTTTAAATTAATATTGTTTAAATTAATCCTGTTGAAGCAAAAATATAGCATTAGCTAGATTTTGTCTTGATTAATTAGTGTACAATTTTCAATAGTGATAGGTTGAACGAACAGTGTAGTTCTGCATCGAAAACTAAGAAATCAAAACTGATTCATAAACAGATATAGATTTAAACGTATATATAATGTGAAAAATAAGTTGAAAAATAAAGAGTTTTGCACACATTTTTGATGGAAAAGCAGAATTTAATTTAACAAAATGGAAGGGACGAGGTCAGAAATGGAACTTGAGACTTTTGATATAACCCGTTAGTGCTTGACAAACTGAGCTATACGGTTGATATACGACCAATACTAACCAATCATCAGATGGAAATTTTCATCTGATTTGCAAATAGAAATCTAGGCTTCTTTTCATAATGAGGGATTAGTATGAGCCAGATCCTTCCCGTGTTTCAGTTGTTTATATGTGAATCTTACTAGAATATAATTATATTGTGGTAAACTCTAAACTGTGGTGACTAGACTATAATATGAAAACTTTAAGAAAATCGCAATAAATAAGCTCATAAGGTGATATTATCAAAGGCAGAGAATCGTATGAACGCAGATAGAGCATTTCTGTCTCCGATTGGTCTCTGATCATCAGCTGAACGGATTGGCAAATGACGATAGCACATATTTCATAAACATTGCATAGAATTGGAGGGAAGCAACGAAAGGAGCTCACACCAACAAAATCCCACAGAAAATAAACACAAAGTAAAGTTAATGTATCGATGCAGGAAAAAGGTGTCGAATAACAGTTGAGCAGAATGCCAAATGACCATCATACATAGTGCATTAAAAATGGCATAAAATAGCAAGGAAAAAACAAAAGAAACTCCTTAAAATAAAATTACGCAGAAAATCCACATAAGGTAACACATTTGCCAGGCACTATAAGTGAATGAGGGGTTCTACTTTCGAAGCTGGTAGACGGGTGGTGCCGGGTTCGAATTCAGATCAAGCCCATCAGTGTAGCCGTTGTGAGTAGTTTTCGCCCTAAGTGACAATTTTCGATAAGTTTAAAAGAAACGCAATTTACATTCACTTAAAAGTAATTAAGATGCGCTTCATTACAACGTTTTTTGGGTAGATTTTTTTTTTTTTTTTTTTTTTTCTTCGGGGGGGGGGGGGGGATGCATATATTTTTCGGAAGTGTAGTGTTTTACTGCACCCAGCAAAACTCTTCATTTAATGAATATAACTATATTCTTAGAAAGTTTTAGGCTGTAATTAATCTAAAAACATTTTTTAAATAATTCAGAACTTTTATCCACACCACTTTTTGAAGCTTACCGACTTCAATTATCATTTCAAGTTCCCTCCGTTTATAATATACATTCAGAAAACTTAAAAAATAAAATTAAATTAACCAATGAAAAGCTCCATCAACAAACAATAAAATATTTGAATTTTCTTTTGCATATCCATATAAACAGGTCCCATTTGTCCAATCTCAGTGAGAAATGTATCATAGTTCCATGATAATGGGATTAAATACGACTGTGAGTTCTTTGCGACTGCATTAGTGTCTAGGCTTGGGTAAAGTGTTCCTCACGGAGAGGGGACTATCAAGGTTCCTAGATTATATTCATGCAAGTTTTTTTTTTTTTTGGGGGGGGGGAGAGGGGGAAAGCTTTAAACAGCTAGGCTGCTAAAACTCTCTGTTCAAACTTATCACCTCTGATGTACCAGCTCTGAGAGCATTGCTGCATTTGGTATTTAGGAACTGCAAGAAATACAGTGAATATATACACTAGCAGACTTTGCCGCTTCGCTGGTCGCTACATTTAAGTGAATTCTCAAATTTCCATATCATTATTAATAGAATCTCAAAAATAAAAAAATAAAAAAAAATCACTGAAATTAGATGAAACCTCAGCTAAAATTCCCACTGCGTTAGGTAGGGATTTTTCTGCTCGCAACATGAGGATTCGGGTTTCCATTGCCATCGGCAGCGATTTACCCGCAATTCACTTTCTCTCTCGCGCGCGGGTATGTTAGAAGTTTCACGAAATTCCACCAAATTGCGTACACTTAAACAACTACCGTTCACCAAAATTCGCCATTCTAAGATAATTTGGAGCACATTTAAGCTTAAAAGCGTGTTTTTTGTCCCCCTCCCCTCTATTAGAAGTTAGAAAGTCATTTCGAAAAATCCCTTTGTGGTGTGTGTATTGGGAACGTATAACTAATCGACACATCAAAATATCGTTTATCTGAGATAATTTGGAACAGAGTTACTCTTGAAAAAGCGTCCTCCTCGCCTTTAAGAAGCGGTGGGGGGAAGGGAAAATTTCAGAAAATCCATTTGTTGAACTTGTTGGGTACGCATAATTAAACCACACATAAAAATTAATCTGAGATAATTTAAAAATGTGTTTACTCCCCTCCACCCACCCCTAGGAGGTAAAGGAGGGAATTTTCATAAAACCTAGTTATGCTCATAAAGAATTTATGCACTAAAATTTGTGACTGCAGCTTCCATTGATTTCCCAGGACAAATTTAGCCCTAAAAGGGAATCTCGAATTGGCCTCCTTATAACGCCCCCCCCCCCCACACACACATATACGAAAAAAAAAAAAATTGAAAGTTGCAAGTTTACTGAAGAAGACGCATGACTGTTTTTAATAACTTTATACCACTTTTGGTATCTACTCAAAAATCCGGAATTTCAGAAATTTCCCTGTGAAAATCAATTTTTCTCCCTCCTTCCCCTTAAAAATACAAAAATCCAAAATCGCAGAAAATTTTATTTTCGTATGCAAGTCTAGTCTCTTCACGTGCAATTTCTTCATCGTAAAGTAATTTGGAGCCGAGTTATGCTTACTAACGAGTTTTTGACTTTCGGACCTCAGGGGAGGAACAGAGAGGGAATTTTGGAAAATTTGATAGGTTTACTTTCAAGCTGGTACAGAACTAAATTCTTGCCAAATGCCGTTGAATTGCGTCCAGCCATTCTCACGTGAAACCTGGACAAAAATAGTTAACAGATGCACTGACACACAATGCCCCCCCCCCCCTCCGCCAAAAAACACACACATAGAAAGTCATTTTCCGCTTTCAAGATGCCTAAAACGGGAAGATATCGCAAAATATTTTGATTCTAAGAAACTTACAAACAAAAGTCTGTTTTTATGAATATACATTGAAGTTTTTGGTATATTTTTCTCTTGCTTAAAATTTTACTTACCAGTGACAAGTAAATTGGTGGAATTCCCCACACCTGGGTGTGCATGAACGGGGGGGGGGGGGGGGGGTGCCCGGGCACCCAGGGCACCCCCCCTGGCTACGCGCATGTAAGTGCTTTTGAATATTATTGTTTGTATATGCATTTCTATACAGGAGGCGAGGAGGACTTATATTTTTTTGCTAGTCGAAGGGGAGATATATGTGTGAGTGTTCTCACACATATGTCCTTTAAAAGCTTATTTATTTATTCAAATTTAATATATAACAAAAAGGAGGGATTAATATAGATTATATAAAATAAATCTTTTTAAAATTATCTAATTCAATTAATTAATTATATAGAATTTCCCGTTTTATTTACAAATCAAAATCTTTCATTTATAGCATTTCTTTGTTCTTTTTATCGTTACAAACACATTGCTCTAGGAATAAAATAAAGCAATTTTTATATCGGGGTTTTTGAAAAGTAGTATGTTTATACATTTCTCCGAATGAATTAAATCAATTTAGCTATAATTATTTATTTTGAGAGGGTAATTTAAAATTCGTTTTCAGCATATTCCTAGTATAAATAGCTATTAATAAAATAAAAAAAAAAAACAATCATTCCGTTTATATTTATTACCCTCGTATTTACATTAAAAGCCATTATTATTTTATGCAGGTCATTATAATTCTAAAAATAGATTTATAATGTTTTTTTGCATTCTAAGCGTCGCCTTTTTTTTTTTTTGTACGTTGAGAGTTGAAGGTCATTTGGCGTGGCTTCTCAATGTCAAATCAATTTAACGTTTGTAACGACTATTTATATTCAAAATTTAGTATGAATATGTTAGAAAGACAAAGAAACAGTTTGGCATTCTTTTGGCTGGATTTCAACGATGCCAATCTTTGGGGTTGCAATTTTACTTCTAGGAAGCTGCGAGATTTAGTTAAGCTTTACGATTTTGACGTCGTTAGAGTAAGACGTTTTGGATGTTACGCTCCTCCTCTCCTCCCCGTCTCAATTTCCGTATGAGATTCTTCCTGTTCTCAACAACTGTTAAAATGTAGTATTTTTGAAAATAACTGTTTTCAAGAACTGTCAATAAATTCAAGTTAATTTAACTCTGCCTGCTTACTTTTTCTGCAAAGGAGATTTTCTTTCAACAGCCTTTTTATGAACTTCTACACGGCCCGTACAGTCATGGATTTGGGATATTGCGGTGATGAAAATCTACAGTATAGTGGTTATTTTTTTTTCATAGAAATATGTTTGTTACTGTAGTTTTTTAAATGTTCCCTTTTTTAAAGATTATGAATGTAAGATTAATTGTTTCCAGAATCGTATATAACTACGGGATTTTTGTGCATATATTTTTTTTAAATTTCAGCAATGTATTTGATCTTCAATAAGAAAATCTTTGTCATACTATAAATTATATAGAACAATTAAAATGGTTTCTTCTTTCTATAGTAATTTTTATTCCAGTTACATTTATAATTTCTTCAATGATCAAAGTACTATAACACGCAAGAAATAGTCTTGTATGTCACTCACGCGACTTTTTGTACTTTGCATTTGACTACTATTAAGATAGATTACAGATTAAGGGATAAGATGACAAGTATTGTACAAGTCAAAAGTACATTTAGGCCTGCAAACTATTTTAGCTGTATGAAATTTAAAACTACAGTTATTCTTTCAAAAATGCTTAGAAATAGCCGATTTGTTGGTTTCTTGGAGTATTTATAGTATTTCCTGCCAATGTAGTTCATCCTATATTGGTCAAACTAAACGCTATCTTAAATTACGTTTAAAAGAAAATATTAATTACATCCAGAATCAAGAAACAGTTAAATCGGCCATTTCTAAGTATTGCTGGGTGAAAAGCATAATTTTAAATTCAACACAGCTAAAACAATTTGAAGGCCTAAATGTACACTTGAACTTGACTCCTTTCAAGCTTTTTACATCTATAAGAATCTTCACATTATAGTTAATTGTGAATTCTTTGCACACCCTTTGTCTGACTGTAGGAAATTTTATATTCAATCCACACTTTCTAAATTTTTTCAACATTTTTCACAAATATTCTTTCTCATTTCTTATTGACTAATCCCCCACATTCCGCTCAGTTCTATTGGTTGATAAAACAGTCGTAAAATCTAGTTTCTTATATATAGGAGCAATTTCGTTTCATTTCTTTTATGCAGTCTGTTTATTCCTTTTGGCCTTCTACACGTTGAAGACATTTTCTGCTTTTATAATATGTATTATTTAAAAGAATAAAACAATATGACCAGAAAATATTTTAATGATGCTTCAGTTTAACCAACATCTCAGTTTTAAATGAGTGATTTTTATTTAAAAAAAAAAAATCATTATTTTTTTTAACTATTGCTGCTTAAAATTATGCATTACTGTGTTCATGCATAAATGTTTTTGCGTACAAAACTGACAAAAAGTGTTTTTCAATGTTTTATGTACATAAAGAAGAAATATCCTGATACTGAAAATTTTCAAACATTTCGTTTAATCTTTCGTATGTTTTTATTCTTTTTCACGAAATTTTGAAATTGTACTTTTTATTTTAAGCATGAGGAATGACTTACATCTTGCGGCTAACTGACTTGACAAATTAGGCACATACGTTACAAAATTAAACTTCACATTACTTGAAAAGACACATTTTCTTAGTATTTCCTTCGAACTATGTTATCAAAAAAGAAAAAGAAAAATGTTTAAAAACATGCTTACCTACTTCCTTAATAAGTGTTTCGAAACAAAGGATTTTTTTTTTTAATCATTAAAAACATATTTTTAATCAATATTGTCCATCTTATCTATACCATTAAAATATAAGTCTACACATATTTAATACTACACATATTTAAGAACTATTAAAACCAGTAAGTGGGGAGGGGCAAAGGTACCAAATGACGGAAAATAAGCGAAGAAACCCCATATGACCATTTAAACTAAAAATTAGTATACAGTTCCCGCCGCTTATTAAAATCACATTCGTTCTGAGCCAATGTGATTTTATTAAGCGGCTGATTTTTATATCCGGCGAACGATTCTGCACTTAAGGAAAATGTATTACTTCCCTGAATTTTGAAAGAAACTTCAAAAGGTAAAGAATAATGGAATTAGTAAACAATATTAATTAATTTTTGGTAGACAATTAACTAATTGTTTCTTCGATATATGTAAATTAAACGCATTCCAAGTTCTCGTGCACTTTCATTAGAGGAAAATCCTCATTACTTTAACAAAAGTTCACGCTGTTCTTAAAAATTTAAAATCTTTCCGTTTAAACCTCATGAATTATAGTAATTTCAAAATAAGAACTAGAAATTGCCTTCTAATAATTAGAAATTAAGAAAAAAAATCATTTCAAATCAAATTTATATTTTATTACTGCGCTTTGAAGAATACGTTCCTTGAAACTGTTACGGAGATAAGTGACGGGGCGTGTCTAATTTGTAACTGTGCTGCAAGTGTAAAAACTTCAACAATGAGCGATAACGGAGGGTTTGTTGTGCTTGAATTTTTTTTTCCATCAAAAGAAAAAAAAATCACACTGTAAATAATACTAATACTAATAAAATTTAGTGTGCATAAATGATATTTTTGGCTGCTGAGGAGATATTTTTGAGTTTATTAACCGGCGATGCTGATTTTATTAAACGACGGCTTTAAAAGTAGTTTGTATTGATTTGATTTCGGTCCTCGCGATTTGATCAGATTAAACGGCTGATTTTATTAACCAGTGATTTTATTAAGAAGCGGTTATTGTATATATGTATATCTATATATATATTACCAGGGACTCCAACATACTAATTAATATTCCGTAGTATTGTTAGCCCCGCCTTTTTTTTTCATACCAGTATCATTTTAGAGTATTTTTCTTCTTATTTAATCGTAATTGAATTTGGAGATTATTACTCTAAAAATTTCCTGGTGTGTAAAAAAGGGCGTGACTAACAACACTACGGAATATTAATTAGGATGTCGGAGTCTCTGTATATTACTTATTTTAATAAATTTAATTAGTTTAAAGATATTAACTAAAATCTTCATAGTAGTTTTATAGTTGTAAAAAATTTTATGTCTAATTAATGCGAATAAAACAAAATGGCTACCTTATATATATATATATATATATATATATATATATATATATATATATATATATATATATATATATATATATATATGTATATATATATTCTTTTTCTTGACAGAGGAATGAATATAGTTTTTACAGAGATATTATGAAATTGTATAGAAAGTATTGAAAAAAATTTTTTAACACGAGTCTGCTAAAATTGACATCATTATAGTTTTAAAATCTTCTTACTAAATATAATTGGCAATTTTGTATATTTATATACGGCTATCTTACGACGAACTGCTGATCGCAGTTAGACACCGAATGTAGCAAAATATGGTAAATAATCCAAGGATTTCGAGTTGATAATTTAAATTAAGTCAGTCTTATAGTTTCAAAGATATTGATTAAAAACCTCGTAACAGCTTTATAAAACATTTAAAATTTAGTATCTAGCTGCTGTGAATAAAAACATAATATCTACACGTTAATATCTCTTTTTCTAACATATAGATAATTACATTTATTGACGCGTAAATGCTAATATTAGGATTAAACACTATAGAAAGTTAAACTTGCATTTGCACCAAGTAAAATTGACGTCATTATAGCATTAAAATTATTATATATGTAATTACCACACCAATTAAGAAAGGGCCGCGGTAGCCCAGTCGGTAGAGCGCCGGCCGCGTAATTGGAAGATTGCGGGTTCGGTACTCGAGCCGGCCAAAGACCGTCGTGTACACTAATGGTGGCTGGTGCACGTAAAATCTGTCGTGGCCACAATGTCCTCCATGTTCCCATCAAAAATTATACTTCTGGGGGTCACCGAAGCGGGAGAGCAATCCCTTCCGTTTAGGATCAAAGTTTTGATGGCATGTCTCCGGACCACCTCTAGGGGTGTTCCCAGACCGTTGCCAATTGCCCATCTGCGCAGCACTAGTGCGACGTAAAACCCATCCATCCAATTAAGAAAATGTTTACACATTCATTTTTACCTTTTACCAATATATATATATATATATTGGTAATTAATAAAATAATAATTAGTAAATATCCATAATTACAGCACATGCAAAGGTGTGCGGATCTGTCACGGGTCTGCGTGAATTCAGTAATGAGATTTCCACATGTCCTATATCTATTTAACAGTTACAGAATAATTGCGCGCTTTGACTGTACAATTATTGTATGATTTGTTTTTTTAACATTGTTTATTATTTGTTTTATATCATTTTACTTCAAAGATTTGAATTTAACAAGTTAAATGAAGCACACATCTCCTACGTTGATAAAATCCGTTTGCTAGTTTGCGTTGCAGGAACCGTACGGTCCGAATGTTTTCTCTCTGAGTCTTCCATCACTAATTTTTCATAGCTATTTTTGTTATAAAATAAGCCTATAAATTAAAAACTAAGTTTAAGAATAGTGGTTGTTCAAGAATAGTGTTCAAGAATAGTGGTGGAAAATTAAAATGAAACGGCTGAGTACGTATAAATTCCGCCTTTCACGTTTAGATACAAATGAAATAATATAACCATACTAGCAATCAAAACAAATCTATATTTTAAGCTTTACATCATTTTATTGCTTTTTCACTTTCATGTTTTTATTTACAGATAGGTAGATGCCTTGTTTCTTGAACAGAATATTTTTTTTCCCACTAGAACTGTAACATTTTCCACATTTGTGTCACTTGAGGTGCTTTTCATGCTCTGTAGTTCTTGTTGTTTTACAGATAAATTCAAATGAGTTGTCATCGATATACTATAACGAGGTTATATTCGAAATTTTAATATATATGATACTTGGAGAGAATCTCTTTATCTTTCATCGTACTATACAATAATACATCTAGCAGTAAGCAACATCCAAGTTCATATTTTAATGTTTATTTGTAGTCATTATTCTTAAAAATTATATCTCGCGGAATAAATAAATAAATTAATAAAATAATAATAAATGGATAAATAAATAACGCTTACTAACTTTAAAACAGGAGATGATTTGCATAGAAAAGTACAATTACTAAATGTATTTTTTGGTGACACATATAACGTATATGTGTCGCATGAAATACGCATGAAAAAAAAAAAAAAAAAAAAAAAAAAAAGAACTCTAATAAAAAAATTATGTTCCTAACGTTATTAAAAATAGTTCAGACATTAAAATCATCTATATTTAAAGTAAAATAAAGTAACGGCGCCTATACAAGTACTAATGTTTCATATCCAAATTTTTGTTTACTCATTTGTGTTGCTTAATTCACTTGAGATGGTCTATATATGTTTTAAGTTATTCATGATTTAAAAATTTTCACAGAGAATATTTATTGGTCTTTAAAACAAATATTTTAACTTTATAATAATTACTAAAATAATATTTATACACTTACTTACCATTTTTAACTTCCTTAACGTATTTTGCTAGCCTTAAAATTTTTAATTAGATTGTATTCAGCTTTTGTTTTCTAAATCTTATATAATCGAAATCTTAAAATTCTAGTGGATAATCATGGAGAAATTTTTTTTTTTAATACTGATAAGACGTATTTATTTGAGTTGATGAATTGTTTCTTGAATTTCATATTTTAAACTAATTCAGAAATCATAAGGTTTCACAAAATTGCAAAATATTGTAGACTAGTGATGCGTTATGCGTTTCTAAAGAATTTTAAAGTTTCCAAAGTATTGAAACTTGTCTTATTATTATTATTATTATTTTTTTTTTTTGGATAAATTTTTAAGTAATGACATAAACTCATGAAAATTGAGAAAATTGCTTTGAAATGACATGATTTATGACATTGAATGCTTTCAAAAAGAAGATTTAACAGAAATGTGTCTATTATATAGAACATATTAGTGACTAACCACATAACATTAGTGAAACAGGAGATAAAGGTAATGAATTAGGTATTATCATACAAAAAATCGCATTTAGAAATCAGTTTCATATAACCAATGTTAATGGATTTCCTTTACAGTAAATCGACATTCTTATAATTGTGCGTATAAAAGAAAGACTAAAGGTTATCTAAGTTGTAAATGAAATGAGAATCAAAGTGAGTTATTGGACTGCTGAAATTAGGAAATGTGAGAAAGAAAATAATATCAATTGATATTTCTATGACAGAATGTTCAGAAAAGTAGTTAAATACATTTGTTGCAGTGTAATGTTTCATACGTTGAACGATTAGAATTTCTGCTATCCTTATAAGTATTGAAAGAATGTGAATAATCATGTAATTCAGGAAATAAATATATATATATATACTAGCAGACCCGGCCACGCGTTGCTGTGACTAAGTTATACGTTGAATTATACGGCTGTAAACTATTTAGTACAGTCAAATTATTATTTACGAACAAAGACGAAAACGTTGTAGCCGATGTAAAAACCCACAGGGTTGAGATTTGAAACTTAGGTCAAAATTTGGAAGCGATTGATAAAAATTTTCGTAGTGTTGATATTAAACACAAATTAATTTTATTGTAGGGTCCTCTAAATTTTAATGGAGAAGTGATATATATTATTTCTAATGCTACTTTAGATAAAATTGCTAAAATGACTAATATATAAATTAAATTCTATTAAAATTCTATTAAAATAAAAGTATAAAAGAAACAGACGATTTTAAAATCAATTTTTATGGAGGAGTGAAATATAATATATGCTATAATGGATAATTTTACTATTAAATGACCTCATCATTTTAAATATTTTAAAGAGGGCAACAGCTGTAGTTATAAAAGGGAAAACAATAAGGCTAAACCAGAAAAATAAGTAAATTTGATAAATATTTTAAAACTTTAAAATTGGAAATCTTATGAAATATTGGACATTTAAAGTAAATACATGTATCATTTTAAATACAAAAAGATTTTGGAAAAGTTTAGTGTATTTTAACGAAGTGATGAGAAGTTTTTGAGTATGTTAAAATTTTAATAGTAAATTCAAGTCAATAAAGATGGGAAACATTGAGGATTAAGATAAGAATAATTATAAGATTTAAAAAAAAAAAAAAAAAAAACTTTTTATATACCATGCTTTTAAATTTTAATATACTAATAATATACAAATTAAAAGGAAAATGATAAATATTCTATCATAGTTTGAAGTCAAATTTGTTTTCAAATGTCTAAATAAAATATCTGATGTAAGATACTAATATTTTGCAGCGGAATAGATTTCATTTCTGTCATCCTTGGCGAAAAAAAAAGAATATCGCCAAATTATCTGGCGAAAATATTTAATTCCTTTCAAAAATCATGGTTATTTTAACAACTTATATTAAAAGAGTAATGAATAATATGAAACAATATTTCGTACAATACATATTACATGTCATACATACGTACAATGAATAATACATATTACATTTCGTACAATGCATACATCTGGCATGTATATTTTCGTGTTACGCTTTTGATCGCCAAATAATAATAATAATAATAAAAAAAAGCCAAGGGCGACAGAGTTTAAAAATTTAAAATTAAAATTTTGTCAATTTGACAGCAAAATAATTCAATCTAACACCCGCGATAACTAATACATATCTATACCCAAATATAAGGATTAAAATCGGGAAATAAATTTCCTCGATTTTTAATAATTTCTTACAAAAAATCCAGTGGGCAATTAACATAGGAAATCTTTTTCTTGGCTGCACAGACGGTCAGTGAGTCACACTTCGCTTGCGTATAGAACTCATAGATATAGTATAGCATATATAGAATAGAGTGATCATTGGGGAGAAAAAAGTTATTCCTTTTCATTTGGGAAAAAACGACGTTTTTACCAAAATATGGCCGTCTTTCCCCGAGTGAATACACACGGGAATACATACTAATATTTTAGCAAATAAAATTTATGAATAATTTATTTGCTAAAAGGGAATGGAAGACTCCAGATACAGTTTCAAATTCATATTTCTTTCTTTCTTTTCTTTTTCTTTTTTTTTTTTCAATACCACTTAATGGCTGTTTCCAAAGCTTTTATTTTTTATCTTTTTTCGGCATCAAAAATCTTTCTACGATAACATGGGGATGAGAGATCTATATATATTACTATATCTATGATAGAACTACATTAGCACTTTATCAATGTGTATAAAATCTTTAAATTGATTATGACGTCAATTTTCGTGAGATGCATAATTTAACTTTTTATAATTTTTTAACGTTCACGTTTGATTAAATGTATTTATTTTTATGTCGAAAGAAAATGAACTCGTATTTTTTTTTTTTTTTTTTTTTTTTTTTTTTGGCAACAATTAAATTAATGGAACTCACAGATATTTTGGAGCAACTTTAATAAAGGTCTATAATTAACAAATAATTGCAATAAAACAATATTGTGAAAATAAATTGAGATAAAAACTATCCTATCTCTCAAGTTGGATCAAACTGCACACAGTGTGCAAAATTTCATCAAAATCAGTTCCTTAGTTTAGGAGTTTACCCCAGACAAACATCGTGACACGTAATTTATATATATATACAGATTAAATTATAAAGTTTTGATCAATGAAGCACAAATAAGTAAAAAACAGGATTAATTTCACTGTATTATCTTCATTATAATATGAATTCAATTTACACTTCAGTCTAAGTAACACGTGGCCGGCTATGCTAACACCAAAAATTTAAAAAGTGGAAATAATTGAATTATACGAAATTTATTAATAGGTTAAAAAGTTGAAGATTCTTTGTGTAGATGGCAGCACCAAATATATTTCAGCTTTCATTTCAACCCAGTCGAAAGGTATCGACATCTGTTAGAATCATTTGGAGTTAACAGATAATTGTGACTGTCAAATGATAACAGACAAATAATTAGCAATAAATTAAAATTGCGACTATAATTTGAGATTTAAACTATCCTATCTCTCAAGTTGGATCGAACTGCACATGGTGTGCGAATTTTATTATAATCGGTTAAGTGGTTTAGGAGTCCATTGAGGACAAACATTGTGACACGAGATTTATATATATTAAGATATATATATATATATATATATATATATATATATATGTGTATAAAGTTCTTAGTTATTCAATTGGAAAGCGTTTCATAATTACATTATATGCCACACTTAGTTACAGAGTTCATTAACCTTAGACAACATTAAAATTTTATTCTGCGTTGTATCCACTTTAAAATTATTGAATAATTACTTTTTTATTCAAAAATATATCCAATAAACACAGACTAAATTCAGGTTTTACTTACTGATCGATTAGTTTCATAAAATAAATAAATAAATAAAATAAATAAAATAAAATAAAATAAAATAAAATAAATAAATAAAAATAAATAAATAAGTAAAGAGTTGCGTAAATTTAAAAAATATCTTTGTTTTATAAATGGCTGAAACGAATCACCAATTACATTACAGTTTGTATCAGGAAAATAATGGCTTATTAATTATATCCTTTTAAAGTTACTTATATTATTATCAATTAATGTTATATTAATCTAAAATTAATTCTGTTTTTAATTTATAATTATAATTTTAATAATTTTATTGCTATAACGATGGAGAGACTCACCAGAGTCTACCTGAAAAAATTTGTCGAAAAATACGCATCTCGTAACAACCTATTTCATTCTTAAGAAACATATAAAAAGAAAATATATATAGATAGTCCAGCTCATAAGAGGTAGCAATTCAAAACGTCAAGTTTTGAGAAATCGACATCATAAGTTTTAAGTTTCTGGAATAAATTTAGTTTACATTATAGCAATTTAACACAATTTCATCTAGTTCGGCATTATCGCACAATCTTGTACTAGATAATAAGTAATGTGATATACAAGTTGCTTATATATATACTTCTTTGTAGTGAAACTTATTTAAATTACTAAGTGTACAGGTTAATAATGCGGATTTTGTAAGCAAATCATGTGTGTGTATTTTAACAGAGCCACGTGTGTGTTTTTTCACACTAGCTACACATTTCTTCCACCTTTCAGGAAATGGGGTAGTGTGGATATTTTACGGAAATTTCCTACCCCGGAAATTTCGCCACCAGCGTCTCGCCTGATATTGTCATGAAAGATAAATACATTTTTGCTTGTAGAACACTGAGAAAAAAAATATACCGCTTTCATCTAGAACGGTCCTTTTCTAAATACCTAAACTAGAAATATAGATTTCCGAGCTATGAGTATAAGGCACGCCAATACACTGAGAAAAAATTCTTTAACAGGCATCTAGAATCTAAATTGTGGTTCTAGAAAAAATAGTTCCATGTCATCCTTATAAATTTTTTATAAAAAAATTTCTAGTTCCCTTCGAAAGCGAATTCTAGAGACCGTTATTAGAATTCTTGAGCGTTTGCCTATACAATCGAGGACAAACCTATTTGAAAATATCTCCAAATAAATGTGAATGCAAGAGGCGGGTTTCAGCAGCTATAATCTTAATTTATGACCCAATTCTAGAAAATCAAGTGAGAATTTCTCGTAATACAAAAGATTCAGAATATTCAGATTACTCAGAATATTGTTTCACCTTCTAGAAATCTGTAGATTACAAATTCTCGACCATTTCGTCTATTCAGTTTATTGGCGTGCCTTATGCGCATAGCTCGGAAGCCTATATTTCTAGTTTAAGGATTTAGAAAATAACCCTTTATTAATTCTAGATGAAGGCGGTATATTTTTTTTTCTCAGTGAAAGTTATGCTTAAAGACATAAGCAGGTTCTAGTCGACGAATGCATTTTATTTAATGAATATTCAGCCTGTAGATAGAGCCCGTAATGTATCTCGTATAACTCTAAAACGGTTGGTCGTAGAACGTTTCAAATTGGTATATAGGTTTGTTATAACACCTAGTTGTGCACCTCTCTTTTTGGACATTCTATGATTTTCCGTTTTGGAGAATTTAAGAAAATTGAATTTATCCCTTTACAGCGCACTACTCTTTAAAGTTGGAATTTCAACAAAAAAAAGTTGTAGGCTATCTACTTAGGTCTAAAGGAGCACACAGGTATAATTTTGTAAAGATAGTACTTACCGTTTTGAATCTGGGGGTGTTACATCAGCGGGAACACTGCGCCACTAGAGCTCTGAAAAGTGTGTCTAAGAGCATCGCAGTGAAGCGCGTAAATGAGTAGAAGATTTTGCATATGAATTAAAAAACACTATATTATACCTGTGTAGTAGATTTAGCATGACCCATGGTGCATCACGGGGAAGCCTGCTACTCTATACCCCATTCCTCCCCCTCCCCCTCCCCCCCCCAAAAAAAAATCTTTGTTATGTGATTTTTTATGAAAAAAATTGATATTTACAGTTAGTATACATATATACAAGTCTTCTGTGCAAAAAATACTTAAAATTAGACTTATTTTTAGCTTCATGAAATTTTTGGACACACGTCACACTCTTTTGGTAGAAGAACAAACCAACATTGGAGGTTTTGCACATAAAATTAGTTTTGTGCGTTTTTTTTTATTATAAACAACCAACCCTCCCTCGCAGCATCTGATAGCTTTATGTCATGCCCTCCAAACAGAGGAAAACAGAGCACGTAAACACAGCTGTCTTCTCTCATCATTGTTTTCGGTTGCATAATATGAAAAACGCTAGTGTCGCAGTGTTCCAGGAGATGGAACACCTTATTTTATTCAACGATTCCTCGTATGTTTCCTCTATAAAAAATTAAAAATAATATAGAATAAATAATTTAGAGTACAGCCAACGATATAACATAGAAATCTTTTTCAAGCAATCTTTTTTGTATCACAAATATATATATATATATATATATGCAAAATTTCTTGTAAATGCGAGGATTTAAAATAACGCGTCTCAGCTAAATATCATAGATTGCCTTGTGTAGTCGTGACATCTATGTATGAAAAGGAAAGTTCAATGGAAAAAATAAACCTATTTTTATGCATTTGCAATTGAATTTAATGGTTGGAGAAGCTAGCAAAGTTAGGTGTTCCATGTAGTGGAACACTGAACGGCAAAGGGTTATAATGATAAAAAATACAAATGTTTTCGCCATTATTTATGAACTACTATCATAGACATTTTCAAACAAGCTAATGATAGAGCCAGTAATGGTACTGTTATGAAAGTTGAAGACATTTTTGCGTGTATAAAGTTAACATAAATGTATAAAGTTTTGCGTGTATAAAGTTCGCATAACTCAAAAACGGTTGGACGCAGAACGTTTCAAATTGGTATATAGGTTTGCTATAACATCTAGTTGTGCAACTCTCTTTTTGGACTTTCTATGATTTTCTGTTTTAGGGATATTTAGGAAAATTTTATTCTTAATGGCCAAAAATACAAATATTTTAGCCATTATATACAGTGCGTTGCATGAATATAAACGCACCTTTTCCTATAACCAGAAATAGAATTTTTAAAATTTTAAAAGAAGGAATTTTACCTACAGTTCTTGCATATGACTAACAAACCAATAAGGGGCTTTGAGCAAGTATGTTTAGGCTCATGCAAGCTTATGTAAATGATTGTTTAACCATTTTCTTATTTTTCACTGTTTTTTGTTTGTTGCGCGAAATTAAACGAACTCTGTATTTTGCATTTAAGATTTAACAGAGCCACCGGAATTAAATTAAAACACAGATAGTCGTGTTGCTAAAGTTCTCTACAAACAGTTTTAATGCTTGAGTGCAAAATTTACGGAGTTTGTTCAGAATGACAAAAGGGAATATTTTGACAGTAGACGAGAGGATAAAAATTGACTTTATGCGTGGTAAAGGCTTTAGCAATCTTAAAATTGGGCGTCGAATCGGAAGAAGTGAAAGTGTTGTGCGAAACTGTATAAAGAAAGGGGCAAATTATGGAAAAAAAGCGTATAAGAAGCGAACAGGAAAGCTCATCAGTTACGACAAACTTCGAATATGCAACGCTGTAAAGAATAAGAATATTTCCTGCGCGAAGATAAAGGCTCAATACAAGCTGGGTGTTCATCGGACAACCATATTGAGAACTATCAAATCTGCAACATACATTAAATTTAAGAAAATGAAGGCGAAACCACCCCTCACTGAAAAGCACAAATATATGCGATTGGAATGGGCAAGAAAATGGATTCTAGATCGACTAAATTCGGAAAAAGTCATCTTCCCAGATGAAAAAAAGTTTAATCTCGGTGGCCTGGACGGATTTCATAGCTACTGGCGCGATTTGAGAACCGAAGAAATGTATTGTTCAAAACGTCAATCTGGAGGTGGGTCTGTCATGGTGTGGGCAGCCATAGGTTTTAAAGGGCTTTTCGAATTAGAGTTCGTGGAGAACACTATGAACTCTGTAGATTATGTGTCCAGATGCTCACAAGGAACCTCCGCCGTCAAGCTGTCAAGAAAGCTGGAAGAAATTACACTTTTCAGCAAAATTGTGCATCTGTACACACAACACATATCGTGAAAAAATGGTTCCGTGACAAAAAAATTAAAGTTCTGTATTGGCCCTCAAAAAGCCCCGATTTAAACATAATGGAGAACGTATGGGGTATTCTACACTGTAAAAAATGCTGCAGTAAAATTACGAGAAAACCCCGGCAGCAGAGATTCCAGTCAAAGCCCGTAAAAATACATTTAGACGATGAATGATGTATCGCCAGTAATTTTACGTTGTGATGAAACATACAACCAACCTGCAAAAAAAGTAGCATTAACCGTAAAATTAAAAGTTGAAGTTTGAGTTTCTCGAATGCTTAAAAAAAGTTTCTTGCAATTATTACACATGCGTGCAGAAAGAAATCCACAACACTAAAAAACTTATTTATTTTTTTTACACGCGAAAGCTAATTTATTAATTTTCATTCGAAGCAAACCGTCTTGGGTAGCCCGGAATTCGAACTCACAATCACCTGTGGCAGAGGCCAGCGCTTTGCCAACCGCGCCGTTGGGATCAGAGAGACTTTTAGTTTACAAAAACAGATAAAGTCAACATCAGAACTGACTAGTTGATAAATCATGTCATACGCACCAAAAGACTTCTGGAAAAACTGTTAAACCGATTTACAGCACAATGTAAAGTAACCAATCTTCAATTATTTTTACAGAACTAGCTATAAAAATTTACAGAAACCTATGCTCTATTTATGTTAAAAAAAGAGCTTTATTTTTACAGAAATTTTTTACAGTGATTAAATTGTTAACGTTCAAACTATGCATTAAAAATATTTTGTTTTAAGACTATTTTAAAATCTAAATTTGCTATTTTTGACAAAATTAAGAAGTCAGTCAATTCTCTTATTGAAAAAAAAAAAAAAAAAAAAAAAAAAAAAAAAAAAAATTGCTTTTTTTTTTTTTTTTTTTTTTTTTTTCCTATAAAGACTACGATACTGAATTTTGTGAAAGAAAATCTAACTATTTTTCGAAATCATTTTTATTTGTAAACGGACTGGATTGGATTTAGGAATAAGGCCGATTGACTGCTGTAGGTCCTAGGCTTGAGGGGCAGTGCCCTCCGAGGGGTCTTTCTGAGGAGTCCTAGCCCGTATTTACACAAGTTTCGGAGGAAACCACGGAACATTCAGAACGGCTAGGCCGACGAGCGCGACCTGTGATCGAGCCCGGCACCTCACGTCTACCAGCTTTGAGCGCAGAACCGCTCGGCCGCTGGTGGGTCTTTTTTATTCGTAAACACTAGCACTAAAAAGGTAGTCTTATTTCAAAGTTCTCATTAGAGGTAAATAATGGGAGAGAATTTCTCCCCCTTTTTCAAAAACAAAATGAAACTTTTGAAAACTATATGCGATCTCTGAAAATTAATCGAGACGCAGAATAAACTTTGAATAATAATAATAAATCTTTTACATAAATACAGAGAATTTGTATCTTCAATTAACACGATTTTTTTCATGGTTTTCGATCTTTATGGTTTCAGTAGTGGGTGCAAAGAAGAAATAACTAGTGCCTAATTCTTATTCATCCAAACAGGTTTTCATTATAAGGCCGATTTCAAACTGTGTTTATGAAGTGTTAGACGTATTTGCACTTTTTAGAATAGCAGAAGAGTTATTTTTTTAAGCTGTATTCCATTGAAGGGAGCCCATCAGCGGCCGAGCGGTTCTGCGCTCAAAGCTGGTAGACATAAGGTGCCGAGTTCGATATCAGGTCGCGCTCGTCGGCCTAGCCGTTCGGAGTTTTCCGTGGTTTTCTTCGAAACTTGAGTAAATTCGGGCTAGGACCCTTTAGAAAGACCCCCCACGGAGGGCACTCCCCCTATGGCCTAGGACCTATAGCAGTCAATCGGCCTTATTCCCAAAATCCAAAACCATTGAATGAAGAAGAAAGGACTGAAGTATTTCGAGAGCAGAACCTGCTATACATATATGATGCAATGTACATATCTGATGGTCATATTCAGATAAAACAACTTTTTTTTATTAACAGTGAAGATCATACATAATAATCATAAGACTTACCTTCAAATAGTTAATTAAATATTCATTTCATATTAAAATAAACTTTATTTTAGCATACTGTAAAAAATGCATTGTGGAAACAAAATTAAAATTTTCCGTTTACTATAAGGCTTAACTAAAGGGTTAAGAGCAATTAGAATGCTGTATGCTTAAAAAAAAAAAAAAAAAAAATGCGTTTAGTGGATAAAAAAATTATTAGGTTGTAGTTTTTGTTTTAGAAATCTGGCTTCAAATCAAGGAACCATTTTAGCTTTCTTTTTTAAAGTTTTCGTGTTAATAGACGAAGAAAATCAAATTCATCAATTTCATCAATTTCAATTACTCAGTTTCAGTCAGATGGAAGTTTTTTGAATTAAATTAAGAAAACAATAGCTTATTAAAACCAATGGATGTTTCTATGCGTCATGCGTGCATAATTAAACACATTCAATTAGTATAAATAATAATAATAGTTTCAGTTTGAAAATGGAAGAAAATGGAATTCTCTCTTGAAGTCGCTGAAATGATAGCATTTGAAGAGAAATTCTCATAAGAAAATGGTTTGGGGAAGGATAAGAGCAATTTGCGTAGATTAACGGCTTTTCCTTGTAAAAATACAAAAAATTATACTTTCGAAACATCAATTTACGGGCTACGACCGTTCAGCTAGCAAAACGGTCATTTCCCCTAAAATTATACGGTCAAATACCGTTATTTTACATTTTTTTTTACAGTGTAGGTCGCCATGTTTACGTAAACGGAAGGCAGTTTAACACGAAAGATGAACTAAAATCGTCCATTCTATTAGCTTGGAAGACAATCAGCTTGGATGACCTCATGCCACTATATCAGTCAATGCCAAGGCGTTTACTGGCTGTTCTAAAAGCCCATGGTGGCTTTACAATGTGTTAGATATAGTATTTGTTACTCAGTTATTTCTTTTTTACATGTGCGTTTAAATTCTTACAACACGTATATTTTTGTCATAAATTCAATAAAATTATTTTCTAAAAAATCATATTGGCCTTTCATTGTCTTGACTCGTATTTTCATTTCTTGAATAATACACATACAGTTTGCGTCAAGTGTCACCCACTCACATTTTTATATTGCACTTCTATACCATTCTAATTCTTAAAGCTAAGGTGCGTTTATATTCATGCAACGCACGTATGAACTACCATCATAGAGATTTCAAAAGAAGTTAATGATAGAGCCAGTTATTATATTGTTATGAAAGTTGAAGAGATTTTTGCATGTAGAAAGTTATGCTTAAAGTCATAAGTAGGTTCTTGTCGACGAATGCATTTTATTTAATGAATCTTCAGCTTCTAGTTAGAGCCTGAAACGTATCTCACATAACTGAAAAATGGTTGGACGTAGAACGTTGCAAATTGCTACATAAGTTTTTATAACATCTAGTTGTGCGCTTTTCTTTTGGACTTTATATGATTATCCGTTTTGAAGATATTTAGAAAAAATGTAATCATAGTGACCAAAAATACAAGGGTTTTGGACATTATATATGACCTACCATCATAGAGATTTCAAAAGAAAATAATGATAGAGCTAGTAATAATATTGTTATGGAAGTTGCAGACATTTTTGCGTGTAGAAAGGCATAAGCAGGTTCTTGTCGACAAATGCATTTTATTTAATGAATATTCAACCCGTAGATAAAACCTGTAATGATACTGATAAAACCGTTGTCGACATTTTAGCGTGTAGAAAGTAATTCTTAAAGAATTAAGCAAGTTCTAGTCGACGAATTATTTGATTAATATTCAGTAAACAATTAAATAAATCTCTTTTTTGTGCTACAAAAATTAATATTCTTGAAATAATCCAATGAGTTGATTCTTTTTACTACAGAAAGCAATTACACATTGTTAAATACACTGGCAGAGCATAGATTTCGCTAAATCAGGAACAACCGAATATTTCGAAGTCTGAATGTAATTTGGATTCATCGAAAGTATTGTCAGTAGTTTAAGGAATTTCAAGGTAGTTCTACGCGAGAAACCAATGCGCCAATACTCAATTTCCAGAACTATACTACTGAGGTAAAGTTTCCAAATTTTGTAAATCCCTTACTACCATTCTTCGGCACATTTGGATGTCTAATATGACACTAAGTCAATGCCCACCTTCCTGAAAATGAAAAAAACTTTCATCTATTTCCCCTTCTCTTTTAATACCGTATAGAGAGTAACACGTAAAGATTCTAGTCTACAATATCAACAATCACACTTCTTTTTTTTTTTTTTTTTCAGTCTTGAGAGTCACTTATAGAACTTTCGACGAATATAGTTCTGCGCAATAAACCAATAATTTTTTCCAGAACATCCCAGAACTCTGTTATTATTGAAGTTAGAGCTTTCAAACTTTGGCAACCTAAACTGCAAATTTTGGCCAGATTCGTTTGCCAAGTTGCTAAGTTTGACGCTGAATCGCAAAACTCGATGACAAGACCAAAATCTACGCTGTCTACTTGTTTGCGGTATGGAGAGTTTAGCGATAAAATTTTGCGGCAAAGGTTGTTTGAGGATAGCCAGAAGCCCTTCCTCAATTTTAACTGAGTTAATTATTTTGGTAATATTTTTTGTTTCCAGCCACTAATTTTTACCAAAGAGAGCAAAACTCGGGCATTTGTGTTCGAATAATTTTCATTGTACTCTAAGCAGTGCATTTGCCAATGAGATATTCTGTAACAAGCTGTTAAGTACTATCCCTGAAAAAACTTGTATATTTGTCTCGACGCCATGTATAATCGTATTATCGTTACTATTTCGGTTCTAGTAGCAGTTTTTTTATTCGTTTACTTAAATGAATGTTCGCGGGCTGAAACCTGCCTCTTTATTTTCAAAACTGCAATCTCACACAAAACTGTCAACGTTTTCATAAAATTATGTGTATTCCTATAGTTGTATAAGGAAATCATGTGGTGTCAACATCAGATTTTTTTAATGAATATTCAGCCCGTAGATAGGGCCTGTAATGTGTCTCGCATATCTCAAAAGCAGTTGGACATATAGAACGTTGCAAATTGTTATATGGGTTTCCTATAACATCTAGTTGTGCACCTCCCTTTTTGGACTTCCCTTTTGGATATAATTTTCCGTTATGGAGATATTTAGGGAAATTATATTCATAATGACCTAGAATACAAAGGTTTTGGCCAGTAAATATGACCTACGTCATAGAGATTTCAAAAAAAGCTAATGATAGAGCTAGTAATAATATTATTATGAAAGTTGAAGACATTTTTTGCGTGTAGAAAGTTATGCTTCAAGACATAAGCTGATTCTTGTCGACGAATGTTCTTTATTTAATGAATAATCAGCCCGTAGATAGAGCCCGTAATTGTATAGTTGCTAAAGTTGTCCACATTTTACAGGTTCCAAATTGATTCTTTAAGACAGAAATATGTTCTAGTCAACTAATGAATTTTATTTATGAGTATTCAGCCTGTAGATAAAGCCTGTAATGATATTGATAAAAGACGAATTGTTTACGAATTACAAAACAAACGAAAACATACTTAGATGGAGTAAGCGAGCATTATTTATTTTGTCTTAATGCAATTTGATTAATTATATGCTCCATAACTAATACATAATGTAAAATAATAAATGTAAACCCATAATAAAACTTTCTATACTCTATTAGAGTTAACAGTTACTTTTGAAAATGTACTTTATTTGCAAACAACATAGTTTCGATTCTCTCGGGGTTCCTAAACCCTTTGAGTAACAGAGTTGGTTGATTAATTGGTTGGGTTTTTACGTCGCACTAGTGCTGCGCAATTGGCAATTGACGACGGTCTGGGATTCACCCCTAGAGGTGGTCCGAAGACATGCCATCACAATTTTGATCCTCCATGAAACAGATTAAGGAGCAGAGTAATTTTCCTTATCGAAAGTTAAAAACGACCAGATTTTATGAAAGATGTCGAGAATTAGTAATTTTTTTAGTGTGGACGAATATTCATTCACGCATATTTTTATCGCCATGCTGTTGTGAACCCTTTTTAAGACCAAAATCAAAACATATTGAATATTGTATAAACTTCATATTTTTTTACAATAAATAATTACAAGATAAAAAGAACTTTTTATGCACCATGTTTTTAAATTTTCTGTTGAATCATATGAACGCTACCGAAGGCAGCGGGGACCCGAAATAATTGGCTAAATTTTTTTTTTAAATGCATTGCCACCGTGTTCTGAGCTATTCTGAAAGTTTGAAATGGCTAGTCGGGAAGTAACATGATTGTTGAATCATAAAATAAACTCTACCGAAGGCTGTGGAGGCCAAAAGCAGTTGGCTAAAAGTATTTAAAAAATGCATTGTTATCGTCTTTTGAGCTATCATAAAAGTTTCAAATGGCTAGATAGTCGGAAAGTTAGTTAAATAAATTTTCTGTTGAATCATATAAACCTTACCAAAGGCAGCAGGGGCACAAAACAGTTGGCTAAAAGTATTAAAAAAGTACAATGTCACCATGTTCTGAAATATTCTGAAAGTTTTAAATCTCTATCTAGTCGGGAAGTTACATGATTACCGAATAATATAAACGTTGCCGAAGGCAGCGAGGGCCCGAAACAGCATTGAAACCGTGTTCTGAAATATTCTGAAAGTTTCAAATGTCCAGCTAGTCGGAAAGTTAGTTCAATAAATTTTCTGTTTAATCGTATAAACGCTGCTGAAGGCAGCAGAGACCCGAAACAGTTGGCTAAAAGTATTAAAAAATGCATTGTCACCGTGTTCTGAACTATTCTGAAAGTTCCAAATGTCTAGCTAGTGCGGAAGTTAGTTAAATAAATTTTCTGTTGAATCATATAAACGCTACCGAAGGCACTTGGGACCCGAAACAATTGGCTAAAAGTATTTAAAAAAAAAAAATTCACCATGTTTTGAACTATTCTGAAAGTTTTAAATGTCTAGCTGTTCGGGAAGTTAGTTAAAAATCGATTGCAAGATTAGTACTGGTACCGCTACCGAAGGCAGCAGAAACCCGAAACAGTTGGCTAAAAGTATTAAGAAAATGCATTGTCACCGTGTTCTGAACTATTCTGAATGTTTCAAATGTCTAGCTAGTCGGGACGTTAGTTAAAAATCGATTGCAAGTTTTGTACTGGACACACAAACAAGCAAACAAACAAATAAGTATCGAAGTTAATAAAAACATGGTAATATTTTGGGAAATACTGAATATATGTTTATATTTTTATTTGTAATTACATTTATATTTTACACCACTAGTGGGTGAAATTTCCTGGTGGCGGAAATTCCGGATCCCCAATAGAACTTTGAACCTTGGAGACAAATCGTTCTGAGACCGAATTTTGACTTTTTCATACGTTGTGAAGTGCTGCTTAAAAAATGCAACGAAAAAGAACAAGTAGTAAGCTAAAAGGGTTACACTGTGGGAAAAAAAAAAAAAAAAAAAAAAAGACGGAAGCTTTTACAGCAAAATGTTCTGGCACCCATATTGCCAGCACATTCTGCTTTAAATAAGGCAATTTAATGCGGAAACATCTGTAAAGGGAAACTCTTTTATGGTATTTTCTGCTGTAAATGATTTCTTTCTAACTTTTTTTTTCCTGCACCCATATTGCCAGCACATTCTGCTGTAAATCTACCGGTTTTTTTACAGTGTAGGTCTGATGAAGACTGTGGTTGTTTGACTTTAAACTTTTTTGTTTGACCTGGACGTTCGTTGTCGTTCACATCAAAACCACTTCTTTAAAGCATTTAAAACATTGCTCACACGTATGTTGAGATGGAACATGTTTACCATTAGCTTCCTGGGGTATGCAATAAATTTCGGCAGCGCTTTTGTTCAAAATAATGTTATGAATCAACACCTTTCGCATATGCTGTTTTTTTTTTTTTTTTTTTTTTTTTTCATGTTTCAGCGCAAATATATTTATGAAGTTAACACCTTCACCCCACTTGACATCTGAGAATTTGACGTTTTTTGTTACTAGAATGAAATAAGCAACACATCACCTCGCATCTATAGCATTCTACTGCAACTCCATTTATAAAAATCAGTACACTTAGTACAAACAGTGTTGTCGACTTTAGGGACTTTTTATTCAATATCTACCACTAATTTTTTATTGTAACGTTGACCTAATGACTTCAAAGATTAATCTATTATGTATATCAAATATCACTCCTTAAAATTATTGGTGATTGTCGAATTAAAAAGTTCATAAATTTGGGAACACTGAGTACAAACGGTTTTAAAAAATATAAGCATTTATGATGTTTAAAATTCAAAAAAATAAATTTTATTGAAAATTACAGAAACTAGCTTTTCCTACAGCACCCATGTTCCTAGAGTCATAGTTATTAAAAGTTTATACTAATATACTACCTTACAAATATAACACAAAAAGTTTCACTTCTCTGTGCCCAAAATTCACCGAAATATTTCGTTTCAAAATTTGAATTTTTTTCGCATTTTCTCTGGCTTTATTAAGCTTTAGGAAGACACCATATGTTATATTGTAAGGGAAAAGTATCATTAATTAATAATAATAAATCTCTCTCTTAATAAAGTTCCTTTTATACAAATACGTAATATCTGTGTGTGTATAATTTTATAATTAATAATATCGTATAGCAAGAATCTGGTAGAAGATTTTTTATCTAGTCAAGACATAATGGATGGTTTGGTTTGTTCATTTAGAGTAATTTTTTGCTCATCTCTCTATATATAAATGGCTAAGAGAGTTTTATTCTTGTTTGTCCGTTGCTGGACACAAGTTCATTGCCTAAGAGAGATTTTCTTCTGTTTATCTGTGTGTTGTTGCCCCCAGCTTTTCATACTTTAGTTAATTTTTTTTAAAATGTCACCAGCTTTTCATACTTTAGTTAATTAAAAAAAAATCTAATTGTCCGATCGATAAGTTAATTAAACCGATGGATACAGAAAATATGCTTCTTTCACTTGGTACCTTATTTGTAACGAAATTTTGATTAGATTTTTTTAAATTAACTAAAATGTGAAAATAATACCCTGGTAAAGCTTTAAAAATAGACATTTAAATTTTTAATTGTTGCCAAAAAAAAAAAAGAGACTTTTCTTTTTTTCCACCATAAAATAAAATACGCTTTGACGCGAAAAAAAAATAATAATAATATTAAATATTAAATTTGCTCCTGCGAATAAAAAAATGAAAAAAAGAAAATGGAGTAAAAAATAAATAAAAAAATAAATAAAAATAAAAATAATATACCTTATAATAATAGTATGTTAAATAGATGAATCGCGCTTGACATGAAACCTAATTCAGCATCATATTAAAGAGCTTTACTTACTGATAATCCTGGGTAATTTTTAAAATTTCGATGCGGAAATAGATCGGACATTTTTCGCCAAGGACTGGCTTAAAAGCCACTTTAAGCCAAGTAGCGCATAAAAATTATAAATAAATTATAAAATGTTGAAAAACAGAAAAGAAAGGAAAGGAAAGGAAAACGAAAAGAAAAGAAAGAAAGAAAATAATAATAATAATAATAACATAAAATATGTATTATTGTCTAAATTGACGATAAAAATTCAAAAGTCGCCAAGTGGAGCTATATTAAGGCTGTACCATGATCAGGTGTACATATTTCATTATTTCATTATTTATTTTTCTATATACCAATTACTATTAACTAACTCAACTACGATTATAACCACAAAAATCAATTGTCTTATGCGATAGAAGTAGTTGGTCCTAGCTCATTGTAATATTATATTTGGTGTGAAATTGTTGTCATATTATGGTTGGTCGAATAAATCAAATAAATATAGAAAATAGCGTGAAAGAAAATATTATGTACACCACGTATAGTGTTGTTCATATGTAACTGGGATTCAAATATAAAATGGCTTCTTCAATTTTTTCGATACTGTCCGTTTCGAAACTTTCGTCTCATAAGCACCCAAATGGAAGCCCACTGGTAAGCTATTGTCACAGGTAATATGGACAGACACCTATTACCTGTGTCCACTCATTCGCAGACACGAGCCTGCGAATGCGTGAGTCGCTGCCGAAGGCAGCGGAAAACAAAGTAGGCTTTAAAACAATTTCATGATTTCTTTAAATTTTATTTTTGTTTGTAAAGCGATATAGAAAAGAGTTTCCTTTAAATATAGTGACCAGCGAAGCGAGAAAAGCCTTTGTCGATTTCATGAATTAAAAAATGATTTCGTTAACAAACTTTGATCTATTGGCACTTAGGCAGCATCAGGCCGAGTTTTGTACATTTCGAGTTTTATTTTGGAATTTTTCCCGCATTCGGAATTCGGTTCGTTCCCGAACTGGCAATTGTCATTTAGCATTCCAATAGTGATATATATTACTGTTTATCATTTATCTTTTGATATGTCCTACATTGAATTCGGCAGTTAGATAAAGAAATGCCGATAAAATGGCTAAAAGCACGCATAAACTATATTTAATTTTAACAGTGCATTTTTAATATGATAAATACCGATCACATAAATCAGTACCACCCCTACATTCATTGTATGAGTGCACAATGTTGTGGCATACAGATCGTTTTATTTTTTTAACCGTATTTTGCAGGTTGAATCAGGCTTATTTCCATCCCATAACAAAAGTCAAATGACAAAAATTTATTATCATTTCATTTAAAAACTCAAATATTTTTATAATTTTAAACTAGCTCACCCCTTTCTTTCCTCTGCTTTAACCTATAGCTTTTCAACTTTTCTTGAGCTGCTTTTATTCTATTACAATTAACAGTTTCGGAGAAAATAAAATGTTATTTTAGGGAATATATTTTTCACATACTATTCTTGTGGAATACCATATTTATATAAATAACATCATTTAAATATTCTGTAATGTTTTGTTTAATAAATAGAGATAAAGAGGATAAGATAGGATAGGCGTTTTGCAATACTTAGATTGAAAGTCAAAAATCTTTTGGCATTTTCCCTAAAGTTGTTTAAAAAACAGACGAAATTTCTAAAACTTATCATAATTGGCCAGTTCTTCATTATTGCTAATATACAAATAATTTCTCAGTTAAAAACGCTGACCCCCCCAGACATTGTTTCCCGAAAACATTTTATATGATATAAAATGTTTTCGAGCACACGGGAACAATATGTATTTCCTTGGGAAAATTTTAAGCATTTAAAGAATTAAAATATGCAGCCCAGCTACTTGCATAAATTCATTTCTTAAAGTTTTTATCGATTTGTGATTCTTTATTTGGAAATAGTATAAATTAGTTTAATCAGCTGTTTCTTAAAAGAAAAAATATACATATCATTATTTAAAGAAAAAAATAAAAATAAAATCTGCATCAAGAGGAGAGGGTGGTTCTGAAACACCACCTTTATGAACTTTATTTAAGTCAGAAACTCTTTAAAATAGTCTATTAAAAAAAAAAATGTGAATGTGAAACAGTTTTTTTTCTGCTCATAAAATTATGACACGATGTTTAACTAAAAAAGAAAAAGTTATCATTTATGCATTTTTCCACAGATTTATTTTCTAAGCATGCATCTGAAATTTCCAAACAGATATTATTTTCCATTCATTTTTCGAACGGGTATCAATTTGTTGCTTGTGGAAGGTTACTTTTTTATATAACCTTCATCAATTACTTTTAAAAAGTGTTGATATTATTTTCTTTAACACAAAGGCCATCATTATCATTCTTATCTAATATATCACATAAATCTCTTTCTTGAAATAACTCTAATATATTTTTCATCGACAGGACCGTTGGCCAGAGAGAGTTCAGTTGACGGATGGATGACGACGAATGCATATAGACGGTTGCACCTCGTTCTGTGGACGACGAAAGTTCGTTGAGATGTTCTGTACTAGGCTGCGTACTTTTAAGTGATTGAAAACAGAAGTTATGTGTAATTCTCTTTTAACAAAAACTGCGAACTTTGACTTGCAAATGCGACTGTTCTAGTCGGCCGTTTAATACTAATTTAAACTATAATCTTGTAAATATTTGTATAAAGTACTTTAACTTTCTTTATTAAATTTTTAAGTGATTAATAATTAAGTGAATTATTAGTTTTCTGTTTAAAGCCCACACAAGTTGGCCATCCCACAAGTCAGAAGTGGGATGGAACGTGAATTTTGATCTAACGTAAATTTTGATGGAACGTTGAAAAAAGAACTATTTTTTTTAATTCGTCGAACTTTTTAAAATATAGACTTTTTATAGACTGAACTTTTCATTGATTTTCAAACTGTGATTGAACTGTGTGTCTACGAATGAGATACGGCGTTAAATTACATTGAAGCTTTTGTGCGGAGTGCTTCGTCTATTCTGAAATTCATATTGGATAATAAGATGCATTGTGATCTGTGGTTTCTGCGGAACAGCTACGAATCGTCTAGACAGAGGTTTGAGCAAGAAATTTGCATCTGCTGTTGTTTCTGTTCTACAAAGGTACGTGAACTTTTGTTTTTCTTACATGATGGTATCATTAGGGGACATTCCTAAAATTGGTATTGCACTAGGAAAAGAAAAGTATAATAAAATTAAAATTCTGTATCGGTTTCTTTTCAATGATGAAGGTGATCGAAAAAACCGATGCAGAATAAAAAAAATCTCCGTATTTGAGTTTGCCGTCGATGATGATAATTATATTAAAAAACAAAAGTTTATAGACGATAATTTTTCACTAAATGAGCTGATCGTAATCAGTAATTTATTAAATGTTTCCTTCCACGGCAATAAAGAAGAATTAAGAGACAGGTTATTATTGAAACTATGTAACATTGAAACACTAAAAGAAAACTCTGAGAATGATTAGGATGATGATAATTCTGAAAAGGAATCTAGCAGTGATAGTGACGTCTCGAAAACTGATTCTTTGGTGCAATGCTATAATGATAATGATTATAATAAAGGTAAAAAATATAACATTAATTGTGGTAATATTAAGAATTCTGGAACACATAGTGCAGTTATATCATTTAATGATTTCGAGAACAATATCTCGAAATTTAACGGTGAGCCGCATGAAAATATGATTGAGTGGTTCACTGAATTTGAAGAAATATCTCATATGTTTAATCTTAGTGAACTACAAAAAATTATTTTTTGTAAATGATCTTTGAGCGGAAACGCTCTGTTAGTCATTAAATCTGAGAAAGCGCTATTAACGTATAAAAAATTTAAAAAAAAGCGCTTATTGAGGAATTCAAAACAGAAATAAATTCCGCCTCATTGCATGATATATTAAGTAAAAGGAAAATAAGAGGCGATGAGTCAGTTACAGAATATTTCTTTAAAATGCGTGAATTAAGTAAAAATGGGCACATTGATGATGCCGCAATCATGCACTATGTGATCCAAGGAATTAATGATAAATCTGAGAACAAAATTATGTTGTATGGGGCTAGAAACCTTCATGATTTCAAAGAGAAAATTAAATTGTATGAGGTATTTAAGAGAGATAGTGATAAAAACAAGCATAAATTTTATAAAATTGACTATAATTCAAAACTGAAACCCGTAAGATATAATGTACATGAAAAATTTAGTCCTAAGAGTGACGTAAACAAACTTTGTTATAACTGTGGTGATAAAAACCATTTGTCTAGAGACTGCCCTCATAGAGAAAAAGGTTTTAAGTGTTTTTCATGCAAACGTTTTGGGCATAAGAGCTCGGTATGTCCGGGTTCAAAACCCGAAGTTGAGGCATTGTGCATTGGCGTAAATAAAAACATGAATAAAACTATACAAATAAATAATGTAAATTTTACAGGTATTATTGATACGGGGAGTGAAGCAACACTGTTGCGAAAGAATGCTTTTAAGAAACTGAATGTTGATAGATTAAATCTTATGAGTACCACTTTGAAGGGGATCGGGAAAAGTTCCGTAAAGCCGTTAGGCTCATTTGATGCTAATTTGAAAGTCGATAATTTTGAATCTGAAACTAATATTTATGTTGTAAACAATGATGCAATATCCTATGACGTAATAATCGGAATGAATGTGTTAATGTTAAGTGAGACGACAATAAATGAAAAGGTATTTTTATAAAAAATAAACCTAGCTCTCTTGAAGTAAACTTAGTAACAGTTCTTCCAGTAAATGCATATAAAAATGAAATTAAGACGAATATTGTTATTGATGCTCCCACTAACTATAAAAATAAAATTTCTGAGAAATCCCCAGAAATAAATGAAACATTAATTAGTGTTGGAAAATGTAAAAATAAAATCCCTCAACCTGATATATTGTCTAAAAAATCATTATAATCTTCCAAAAAAGCCGTAAGTGAAAACAATGACGACGACGAAAATGACGAAAGTGATGACGATAAGAACATGCTATTAAAGGACGATAATGGTGAAGATGATGACAGTGAGGAAGAGGAGGAGCCTCGACGAAAGAAAGTCAGACGAATATTTTCCAAATAGATGATGACAGTGAGGAAGAGGAGGAGCCTCAACGAAAGAAACAAAGTCAGACGAATATTTTCCAAATAGATGATGACAGTGAGGAAGCGGAGGAACCTCGATGAAAGGAACGAAGTCAGACGAATATTTCCCAAATAAAATTGCAAAATCAAGAAAACACTTCTTCGAAGAAAGACGAGAAACGAATCCTACTTGAAAAAATTTATCAGTTAGCAGAAGAGCTGAAAGAGTTGAAGGAAAAAGTTGAAAAAAATTCCAAACTCCTTAAAAGAACGAAATTGAGAAAAAAGCCAGTGACGATAGATTCCATTGATTGTAAAAGACAGAATATCCCAAAAGAAGAGACTGCCGGTATATAGTTGAAGAAATTGTTTATTTCATCACTTCCATTGAAGACTACAATTAGTGAAATAGCTGCATTATTTCCCAAAGCTGTGCAAATATAGTTAGAAGTTTTCCCTACACATAAAAGTGCTACTATAAACTTTATGACCGAAGAAGATGCTGCAGAGGCCTTAAAAGACACTAAAACTAGAAATGATCAATTAGAGGTTCTCGAGTTCGAGATCCAAGTTAACTTTGAGTCCCAGAGTAAAGAAATGCGTAAACATGACAAAGAACAATTTGTCAAAGTTAAAGAGAAAAATAAAGCAAAATATAAATTGCGTAGACAACCACCAAAAACTGGTGAAATACGCGACCAAGTTGCCATAAAACCAAAACTAAAGTACTTTTGTCGATGTAAGATTGTGAAAATAAAAAATGAAAATATTTGTAATGTGATTAAAGATCGATGCCATGAAGGTCCCCGTGGCACATCCAGTCATGCCAAATTCCTCAAGCGAAGGATAACTTAATTTAAAAAAAAAAAAAAGAAGAATATCAAATTTGTATCTGTGCTGTAAATAAGTTTGTTATTATTTTTTGCTGCTTTTGTGTTTTTTTTTTTTTTTTGTATTTTTCAGTGTGGCCGCCTGGAGGACCAGTCGACGCAGGATGGCCGAGACTGTAGTATCGGCCCCTTACTTCCTACAACCGTTGATTCCAAAACTGCCCAGCTTCCTTTGCCGTAGCCTGTATCTTCGAAGCGGGATGAACTAGCACTGCTGACGGCGAGCGCAGAATCTTAGAGGAAGGACGTAGCTGTGACGTGAGACGGACGCCAATTCCGGAGCACACGTTTTCATCGACAGGAGCTGAGAGCGTTGGTCAGAGAGAGTTCAGTTGACGGATGGATGACGACGAATGCATATAGACGATTGCACCTCGTTATGTGGACGACGAAAGTTCGTTGAGATGTTCTGTACTAGGCTGCGTACTTTTAAGTGATTGAAAACAGAAGTTATGTGTAATTCTCTTTTAACAAAAACTGCGAACTTTGACTTGCAAATGCGACTGTTCTAGTCGGCCGTTTAATACTAATTTAAACTATAATCTTGTAACTATTTGTATAAAGTACTTTAACTTTCTTTATTAAATTTTTAAGTGATTAATAATTAAGTGAATTATTAGTTTTCTGTTTAAAGCCCACACAAGTTGGCCATCCCATATATATATATATATATATATATATATATATATACATGTGTGTGTGTGCGTGTGTGTGTGTGTGTGTAACCGAAAGAATATACCAAAATTAATAAAAAATCATCGCCAACATGGCGACAAAAATTTCAAAGGCGTCGCGGGAGTCCTATATTAAAACTGTACTGCCTTTGGAGGTATGAAAATTGGCTCGTGAACCATGAATTTTATTGGGAAACCTTGCTTTGGATGATTTTGGTTTCACTATTGTACAATATTAAATTGGTTTTAATAATAATTTGGCATCTAGTAAATTAAAAATTTAATTAGGTGGTGAAATTGGTATAACATTTATGAATTTCAAATTTTGAAGGTAAATAAGAAAAGAAATAAAAGGCGGATATTTCGCAAGGGTTTGCTAGTAGGAAATAAAACTTTAAGGATTGGGATTTATAAGAAATGTATGTAAATTAAAACTAATATTAATTAGCTTTAGTTTACTGTAAACGTAAATGTCTTAAATTCAGTTTAAAAAGTGTCTTAGATGGATGGTCATCTTTTAAGCGAAAAAGAAATGTCTTACTTTTTAAGAGACCTTTTTGCATCAGAAATTAAAATATTGCTAGTGTCTTAAAACGCCGCCATGTTTTAGGCTTAAAAACACCGCCATGTTAGGCTTAAAAATACTACCGTTTTTAAGGCTTTTTAATAAAATAAATGAATGAATGTGGCGTGCGATTATGTTTTTCTGTTAAAAATATATTTTAGAATTGTTTAGAGCATTAATAAAATATTTATATAAAAAAAGAAAAAAGTACCATTTTCCGACGTTGAGATTCGAACTTACACTGTCTAAGGAAACCAAAACTTCGAGCCAAGCATCGTCAGAGTGAAGCATCTACCAATCACGCTACCGTCGAATACGGCAATGCGTGTTTTTATGATATAATATACTGCAGTATTCGTGAAACAAATCGCAGTGTTATGTTTTATTTCTAATTTTTTTGCCATAAAACTATATATAGTACGGTATCTTAAACTTAATAAATATTATTTTCTTAAATTTCATATTTAGAGGAACAGAAATTTTTAATAATGCAAGTTTGTGAAGGTTGCATCCCTCGATGATAATGATTTCTTTCCTAAAAGTGGATATTTAAATAAAAACGAAATCTAATCATGAATACAGGAAAATTTGTGTTACATTTAGATGTAGGTGAATTTGTGAAAGAAAAATGTTTTTAAATGAATAATAATAAGAAGAAGAAAGAAAGAAAAAAATATGCACAAATTATTCATGATTGTTTTCTTATAAATTCGCTTTCTTCTCTAGAAATGACTTGCTACATTAGTCTTCACACTTTTTCTTTTAATATAAGAAAGCTTTAAACACAAAGATTTTTTTTTTTTTTTTTTTTTTTTTTTTTTTACAAAATAAGCTTTGTGTCTAAATATGTTGTTTATGAATTGTGTTAAAGATAATACCATTCAAATATCATTCACATCCCTAGAGTATTATTCCATAAAAATATAATTTCATAAAACTACCATAATTTAAGTAGTTTAACTGCTTATTATATAAAATAATATATTTATTGAATGTGGAAAGAAGTAGGATAAGCGTATTTTCTTAAAGTAGATTTCATATGAAAATTTACTAAGTAATGCAAGTGTCTGAATTTCTAAAGTGTCTGAAAATTTAAACACGTTTTGCTGTCTGAAAATTCGCGTATTTACGTGTTTCAGACATTTTTGTGTCTGAATTTATATTTCAGACATATTTCTGTCTTAAATTAAAATATCTATAACGTCTAAGGTACATTTTAAGACATTTACGTGTCTTAAATGCCGTTTCAGTTGTTTGTATGTCTTACTTTAAGACCCTTTTATTTGCAGTGTAATTTCCATAATCTGAAAAGAAAATACAAGGAATAAAACTAAGAAACTGTGAATTTCTAAAAATAAAGAAAGAAATGCTTGTTAGTTTTCGTTTTAAAACTCATAATAGTTTTCAGAACTATTTAAAACTATTTGAAAAACACCAAAACAAAAATCGGCCAGCTGTAATAAAATTAATGCTATTTATATCATTATATAAAATAAATCATTTTTATATATCATTTTTATGCATATATATCATTTTTATGCATATAGCGTGTTTTAAATGATAAAAAGTAATTTTTGAGAGGAAAAGGCCTCTTTTATGTCAAAATTAATACAAATTTATTTCCGATTTCGAAAAGTTCCATGCAAATTCTAAGTTATTTTAAAGCTCCAAAATTTTATTTTGTGTCTTTTGTATGTAATTGAAGACATCTTTGCATTGAACTTTTTATATCTAAATTACAACATCGGTCACAAACAAACAAAAAGAAATAATTTTTTAATTTTCCTGAATTTTTGTCATGCGACTAAATTTAAGAGTTCATAATAACTGTAATAATTTCTGGATTTAAAAGTGAATGCCCAGTTTTCTGACAAATACACCGATTAACATTCACATAAAGTTTTGAGAGGATTAGATAAAATCAAATTAGCAAACTAGCTAATAATTAGCTAATTATTCTCAAAGTTTGGAACCAAAGAAATATAAACTTAAAATTTAAAATTTTGTAAAAGAATTTAAATTATGTTTGGTGAGCTGTAGAATGATATTATTTTAAAAGTATTACACAGTTTAATACATTTCATAATAATTATCTAGAAATTTTTAATTAAATCGATTTTGATAATTTTCATCATCTCTTATCTCCTTAAATGGCCGACTGGGAATCCTTGTGTTATTTCGCATTCTTATGGTGTCTCTCGCTTCTTTTATCATTTCGCGGTTCGTAATAAGAATGCCGTACTTACATAAAATCGGATTTTAATAACATGATGAGTTAAAAATATTTTAAGGAGAAAAACCGTTAAGATTATGTTTTATCTGAAAGTATTTAAATTTTGATAAAAAAGTGGACGGGGATATTCATTTTTTTTTTTTTTTTTTTTTTTTTTTTAATATGAACTATTTCAATGTATATGAAATTTCACGTGATTTTAACCAAGAGATACTCAGATGTAAAAATTTGGGAAATTGTAGAAAGTTACAGCAGTAACGCCTATCGGGCGATATACCCCCAAGTTTTATCAACAAAGCTTTTTATAATATATATCTTAAATAGCGATTTTGTTACACGTATAATATAGTAGCTGAGATATAGTCTTTCTGTATAATGGTAAATGGAGATAAATTGCAGCATAGCAGTGTCACCATTCGTCCGAAATGTGCCTATATTAAATCAGAATAATTACACATGGTGTCCATCACACATACCAAGTTTGTTGCATTTATATACAAAAGAAATTGCGATATTGTTTTCTCGTAAAAATTAGTACCAATTTAAATCAAAATCTAACCAGTTATGAATCATGAAAAAATCGTGAAATCTTAAATTCTGTCTCTTAGTTCATAAGTTTCAAAAATTTGCTTTAACACATACACACAAATAATGATTTTTTCTTTTTTTTTTTTTTTTTTAATGAGCGAATTTAAGACATCTCAAAACATGTGACTACATTGAAAATGAAAGTCGTAAAATATCAATTATACAATATCTTCTCCTACAACATTTCTTAAACAGCGCCATCTACCGGTTAACATGAACAAAAATTTAATCCATATATTTTCTCACAACTATATTTAACGAATGCAATTCGGTACAATTTTCACCTGTAGTTGCTGAGATATGGCTATCTGAGAAACCGCATAATGTATTAGCAGCGCCAGCTTCCGGCCTATATACACCAAAATTCAATACGAGTATTTTTTGATAATATATATCTCACACATCAAGTTCGGTAAATTTACTTAACCCTTTGCGGCGCAAGACAATTCGGATCATTTAAATTATACTGCCCCCGGAATTCATGAACTAAATCAAACTAAAAGAAATTTTAAATTTTAAGGTTAAAAAACTGGCCTTTTCTGATATGTTATAAACGTAAATTTTTGCTAAAAAATTTCCGGGATGAATTTTTGCAGCTGGGTCTTAAATTTTGCGTCCTCGCAGCGAGGACAGCGCGCGTTAAGGGGTTAAAATAGAAGCTAAAATATAGTTTTCCCGTAAACAGAAAATATTGCAAAATAGTAGCGTTATCAGTCGTCCGATGTGGATCCAAAGTGAATCAGTGTAGTATTTTTATCAAATTTCCATCTCATGAGCTAAGTTTTATACATTTATGTACTACCACAAGATTAATTTTTTAAACAATTCAATCTCGTTATATTCTTCCCCATTATGAGATTAAATTGTAACATAGAAGCCCCCACGTGTTGCCCGATATGCACTCAAACTGAATGAGCAGAGGTTTTCATAATATGTCATAATAAATTTGGTACACTGTAGATATTTATTTTCCACATTTTGGCGATGAAGTAAAACAGCTATTGCAATTGTAAATAAACAACTTCGCGAGAAACGTGCTAATTACTTCGGTGCTAAATTTAAAATTTCATCAAGCCGTTCTGTACCTAAGCAATTCCATTCCTTTACAGTGATTTTTCTAAATTTTATTTTAATTATTAAAAACAAAAGTTTGCACGTTATTATTATTATTATTATTATTGACATGACAAGAACGATATTTTTTTTTATTTATTAATTTACTTATTTTTGGCACATGAATATTCGAATCTATATGTAGCTTTTTGTAATTTTTATAAATTTAACAGTCATATTTATGTCATAAAGTTTATTTATTTTCAGAAATTTCCATTTCTTTTTCTTTTTTAATTTGAGCCTTTGACGTATTTTTCTGTTTATTTTAATTTATTAGAAATTGCCATCATTATTTTAGAAAATGTAACTTTATTTTCAATGATTTTTCAGATGTTAATTATAAATATTTTCTAGTAAATTTCTTAGTTAACTACACTAATGACGTCATTTTTTCTAAAGTCATAAAAAATACATGCAAGTTAACTCTTCATGTAATTTTTTCAAAACATCTTTACATAATAATAATAACACTTAATATAGAATAAATAACTACACTTGTCGCAGAACAGAAATATCAATATTTACACAATGTTAAAAACAACAATGTAAGCTAGTATGATGTGGCCACCACAAGACTTTCTTCTATATTTTTCCTATACATATTCACTCAGCAACAATACGTAAAAAAAAAAAAAAAAAAAAAAAATACTATTTTTTTTTTTTTTACAATTTTTTTTTTTTTTTTTTTTTTTTTTTTTTTTGTTAAAAGTAAAAAAAAAAAAAAAAAAATCGATAACTTTGTTTTAAATTACCACATATTTATAGTTCAACCATTCGTTTTAAAGGCATTAACGAGACCTTTCGAAAGATACCCATCTTGAAAATTTACCCCTCCCCCCTCTGGGGGAGGTACTTCCCCCCAGGGGAGGAACTGATGTTCCCACATGCACAACATTTTTCCAAATTAACTACTACTATTATCAATAATTCATATTAATTTTACAATCACAGGTTAAGAATAACTCTCATTATGTACAGTCGGGGGGGAAAAAAATCGCAGCACTCGCTATAATTTTATTATTAATTGACGCAGAAAAATTTAATAGACAGCATTCAGCAGAAAATTAAATGTACTTTTTGAAAATGCTGTCGAATTTTAAATTAGGGGTTATCTACATATTGAAATGAGCGCCAACTTTGACTTTTTCAATAGCAACACCCAATTTGTACTTCATATTCGAATTTCTGAGAGTCTCGCAGTGCGGAAAAGTATACTGTTTGTATACTTTATCTTTAGTATTTATAGATTTATACTCAAAAATGTGTTAGGGGGTTATCTATAAATGTAGAAAAATAAAATTAAGATCCTATAAGAATTAGACAAAATTTTAATGTTTTACACCGGAAATCTTTCAGGAAAAAAATAATTATATAAATTAATAAAAAGATTGACCTTTTACCAATTCCTTAATTATCCTGAATTCAGTTTCTTAGATTTGTATATACTTCAGTGCTTTTTTCGCTAATTTTAGCACTATTTAAATACATTACACTTGCGATTTTGTCCAGACTGTACTCTTTGAAAAAAGTGCAATAATTTTCAAGTAAAAGTGTCTATCACGGCTGTAGTGATCACCAATAAAGCTTAAATTTTCTTTCGTAGGTGTAACATAAAATACGAAATGAAATAATATAGATGTATATATATACAACAACGCATAAACTACCTTTTCGGATAAATTATTGTAAGGGTTCATGAACTAAATATTAAACAATTTTAACCGCAATTACCAGTTTGGTTCATTTAAACTCTTTGGAACTGTACGATTTCTTTTATAATTTCTATAAAAATATAATTTCTCAATTAACCCTTTCGTGACTGCTGACGTAGATTCACGTCATTTGAAAATCTGTAACTCTCTTAGTGGGCGTTTCTTTCGTAATTTGTGTGTTCCTTATTTCTTAAATCTGTACCCAGTGTTCATATTTTTGCAATAAAATATACTATGGATAGAAATACATTGATTAGAAAGAATAAAATTATACTGTATATCCATTTGTAATATAATTGTGAATAGAGAAAATTTGTTCTGAAATTCTTTATTTTGAGAGAATAGGCGGATCTTAGGCGGTTCTTACTGTAAAAATTACAAAAGCCTGCGGTCGCAAAAAGTGTTAAAATATATTTATAAAAGTAAAAGTATAATTAAAAAAATGTATATAAAGTTAAAATATATTATTAAAATTTTAAAGACTAAAGTATCCTTAAAATAATTATACTCCCCACTACAAAATAAATAAATTAAAATAAAGCAATATGTAAAGCAAATGATTAAGCCTTTAACTATAACGGTAGTTCAGAAACAATTTTACAAGTCTGTCTTGTATTCCAATTCCATTCGTTTTTTTTAATAGACATTTTTTACATTTACCAATTTTTCTATTTAAAACAGTAAACCCCGCCTATTTAGTTACTTTTTTTCTTCTAGTGTTCGTTTAAAAGATTCGAAATTTCTCACCAGTAATCGATGAAGTAAATACCACTGGTGCATATGTTTGTCAACATAAAATAAGGGGTTTAACACGAATACTCAATGTCACATTTACTTTTCTTTTCTGTATTGAAGAACGATGAAGGCGGGGCTTGTCGTCTTTAGAAAACAGGAATTCTTGATGCTAACACTAATGTCTAAAAATCATCATTTTTGTTTCATTTCTTTGCGTCTGACGTTGTTGTTATATAATTTGTCCCGTAAATACAAAATAAAAAAATATTTTGTTTAATTTTCTTTGTTATTTTTTTAAGATTTGATTCGTTATCTCACGCAAAACTTTATAAGAGACGGCCCCTTAAACCACTCCAAAAGAAATATTTTTTTATATTTCGAAAACTAATAAATGGAATGTGCTGCAAATTTGCACACCGATATTTTTCAGCATTAGGATTCATTTTACGTAAAAATTAATACAGGTCATAATTCATAATTTTTATGATTATGAATTTAATAATATTTTTCAGAATCAAAAGTAATGATGGATTATGTTTGGGTTTCTTCACTGTATCTCGTAAAAAAAGAATTATATCGATCAAGTTATTTTTTGTGAAGATATTAATAAAAGTTTGCAATATGAATTTAACATTAGCACCTTCAAACTTTAAACGCTTATAACTCTGTGAAAAAATAAGTAAAATATACAACTAATATACTTTTTCGCGTTTTCGTGATCCCAGGAATTCAAATATAAAACAAATTATAAGATAAAAAAATTTTTATAAACCATGTTTTTAAATTTTCTGTTGAATCATATAAACGCTACTGAAAGTAGCCGGAACCCCAGCAATTGGATAAAAGTATTAAAAAAATTCCTTGCTATCGTCTTTTGAGCTATTATAAAAGTTTCAAATGGCTATCTAGCCGGGAAGTTAGTTAAAATTTGATTGCAAGCTTTGTACTGGAAACGCTGCCGAAGGCAGCAGGGTCCCGAAGCAATTGGATAAAAATATTTTTAAAAAGCATTTTTACCGTATTCTGGACTATTCCGAAAGTTTCAAATGTCTAGCTACTCGGGAAGTTAGTTAAATAAATTTTCTGTTGAATCATATGAACGCTGCCGAATACAGTAGGGACCTGAAACAGTTGACTAAAAGTATTAAAAAAAATGTATTGCCCCCGTGTTCTGAGCTGTCCTGAAAGTTTCAAATATCTAGCTAGTCGGGAAGTTAGCGAAAAATCGATTGCAAGCTTTGTACTGGTAACGCTGCCGAAGGCAGCAGGAACCCGAAACAGTTGGTTAAAAGTATTAAAAAAATTCATTTTCACCGTGTTCTGAACTATTGTGAAAGTTTCAAAAGTCTAGCTAGTCAGGAAGTTAGTTAAATAAAATTTCTGTTGAATCATATAAACGCTGCCGAAGGCAGTAGGGAGCTGAAGCAGTTGACTAAAAGTTTTTTTAAAAAGTATTGTCACCGTGTTTTGAGCTAGCCTGAAAGTTTCAAATGTCTAGCTAGTCGGAAAGTTAGTGAAAAATCGATTACAAGCTTTGTACTGATAACGCTGTCGAAGGCAGCAGGAACCCGAAGCAGTTGGTTAAGAATATTTAAAAACTGCATTTTCGCCATGTTCTGAACTATTCTGAAAGTTTCAAATTTCTAGCAAGTCGGAAAGTTAGTTAAATAAAGGTTCTGTCGAATTATATAAGCGCTGCCGAAGGCAGCGGGACCTGAAATAGTTGACTAAAATTATTAGAAAAATGTATTGTCACCGTGTTGTGAGGTGTCCTGAAAGTTTCAAATATCTAGCTAGTCGGAAAATTAGTGAAAAATCGATTGCATGCTTTGTACTGATAACGCTGCCGAAGGCATCAGGAACCCGAAATAGTTGGCAAAAGGTATTAAGAAAATGCATTTTCACCGTGTTCTGAACTGTTCTGAAAGTTTTAAATGTCTAGCTGGTCGGGAAGTTAGTTAAATAAATTTTCTGTCGAATCATATAAGCGCTGCCGAAGGCAGCGGGACTTGAAATAGTTGACTAAATTTATTAGAAAAATGTATTGTCACCGTGTTGTGAGCTGTCCTGAAAATTTCAAATATCTAGCTAGTCGGGAAGTTAGTTAAAAATCGATTGCAAGATTTGTCCCTGACAAACCCACAAACAAACAAGAATCGAAGTTAATAAAAACATGGTAAAAAGGGGCATTACCATTGAAAAAATCAAAGTTGGTGCGCGTGTTATTATGTAGATGACCCCCAATTCAAAATTTCACTTCATTTTCTGAAACTACTTACAATCTGTATTACAAATAATTCTTGTAAATTTCATAATGATTACTAAAAAATAATTCTCGCTATGCATATTTATAAAATTTTATCCTAAATCACCACGTTAAAAATTTAGAAAAAGCGAGATGGCAACGCAACCTGTAAGACAATTTTTACAAAAAGTTGATAGGCACTAATTTATGTCAAGGTGCAACTACATACCAATTTGTATGAAATTCTGTGCAGTAGTTCCTGAGATACAGTTGCCACAAAATTTTGTCACACACACACAGACTGACAGACAGACAGACATTTTCTAAAAATGGTCATATTATGTTCTACAGCTCTTGAAACGTGCAAATCCATCAAAAACCCGAGGTCGAAAATTTTTACGAATCCAATACTTTCTTCTATTGTATATAGAAGAAAGTAAAAATGTTAATTGCAACTGCAGTTTTGGTAGCTCAAGTAGTACCGTCATCAGTAATGCACCTTGTCATTCTGCACTAATGATGATACGTTGTACGCTACCGAAACCGCTGTCTGCAATTAACAATTTTTTGCATCGGCGTTTTTAACGTTTCGTAAATATTGATAGAATGCGTAACATTCATAATATAAGTCTTTCTATACTAAAGCTGTTCAATTTCTTAAGCATGATTTTTCTAAATATCATTTTAATAATAATAATAGTAATAAAGTTGCAGGTTTATTTTTCTCCTCCTCCAACAACAGCAACAAATACAGGTTTACTTTTTTTTCTCAAAAAGAAAAAAAAAAAAAAAAGCGGGGGGGGGGGCTTTGAGATGCACTAAGACACCTCAAGCGAATTCTTGTTGAATCTCTTGACTGTCCGTGTACCATCCTTGCCCTTCGCTGTCCACAGACACACCCACACACACAAACATTGCTTATATATAAATAAAACATATTTATATTAAATTCCATTTAAAATTCTTTCTTTTATAAGTTTACGTTTTTTGCAACCTAAAAAGTATTAAAATTAGAAAAATAATTTTATTAACTTTTTAATACATTTAAGTTAACATAACTATTCAAATAAATTTAAAACACCAAACTTATTCAAGTTAACTAGTTACCTAATCGGCTTCTGTGGGTTTGTTTATGTGGTGAATTATTCAACTGTTTGGTTTTCGTTCTCATTCTTTTCATTATCATCATTAAAAATTATATATGTATATATATATATATATATATATATAGGGGGAGAGGGCGAGGGGGGAGATTTTTTATTTTTATTATTTTTTTTTAACCTGAATTGTAAAATTATTCTTTTCTTTTACTAAACAGTTGTTCTGAGTAATACTGCTCAAATAAAGTCAAATATATGCCATGTTTAATTCCGCAGTTAAAGTAATTTTAAAAGATTTTTTTCCGAGCAATTATTTACCAATTCATTAACTGTATTCAATAAAAAACAGCAAATTATCAGCATCCTTTATCTGTCAGGATACTTGGGGGAAAAATCAATTAATCCTCCCTTGTCAATCTTCTTTCTCCATTCTAGAAAATCCCATGGAGCTCCCTTCTTTGAGGGACCATCTTTCACAAAATTACTCAAATGCAAAAAAGGTAACCCTATTCCGTACCAAGAGGAGATGGCTATAGTGATTGATGATCATTTTCTCCAACGGTGCTGCCTGGACCCTAATCCAGGATACTTGGGGGGAAAAAATCAATTAATCCTCCCTTGTCAATCTTCTTTCTCCATTCTAGAAAATCCCATGGAGCTCCCTTCTTTGAGGGACCATCTTTCACAAAATTACTCAAATGCAAAAAAGGTAACCCTACTCCGCACCAAGAGGAGATGGTTATAGTGATTGATGATCATTTTCCCCCACGGTGCTGCCTGGACCCTAATCTCCATCTCTGAATCTTTCTATAGTAGAGACCCAAAAGGGAAGCTGTTTTTCTGGGAAAAACAGATAACAATCATATCTAAAACTGGACACATTTCCATTGCACAAAACTTTTTTGTCTGCTATTAACTGTAGGAAACCTTTTCAACTCATAAATATTTTTTTAACATAAAACTTTTACTTTCCCAGGACAAAAGGTATTCTTTTCTACATCTTAAAGCTATATTGGAAAAAATCTTTTTTTAAAAGAATAGAACCGACTCCAAAAAGCAACTACTATTCAACAACTAAAAAAAAAAAAAAAAAAAATTGGTACGAAATGAAACTGTAAATTGCGCCTAAAAGTATAAAATAATACAAACTAACACTACAATTAATCATAACTTTTGAAGTCGGCGCAAAATTAAATAAAATTAAATTAGTTTTTAAAGGTTTGTTTTTAGATCGGTAGCAACAAATGCTGTTGTCTCAAATTGTCACTTTCATGTTTCCTTTATTATTTTATCACTGTATACATTTTTTCCATTAGTACCATCACCATCTACGTAGAGCAGTGAACATTCTTCACAATGCGGTATTTATATTTCTACGAAGTTTGAGTTTCCTTTGCGAATTTGGCATAACTTTGATAAGATGTGTATTTTGAATAGGATTTGATATTTGTATTGAATAAAGGTATCAAATTTTATTTAATTTTGGGCCGACTTCAAAAGTTATGATTAATTGTAGTGTTATAGGTTGTTTGGCGAAGGAAATTATTTTCTACTTTTAGGCGCAATTTACAGTTCCATTTGCTGCCAATTTTCTTTTATTTTTAGTTGTATGAATAGTAGTTCCTTTTTGGAGTCGGTTCTATTTTTTTTTACAAAAAGATTTTCTTTTTCTCTTTTCAGTGAAAACTTATTTGTATAGCAGAGCATCAGAAGACATTCGACGGAATTTTCTCAAATCACAACTTCCAAGAAAAGTGACATAACTCAAAAAATGGTTTATGTCACTGAAAAATGCATGAAATGAACCCAATGTGGACAAAAAGGTTACATCTCCATCTACAAAGTTATCCACTCGAGAGACAGTTATGCCAGTTTTATTCTAGTCAAGTTATTTTTAAGTTGTGTCACTTTTCTTGCCTTTATGGGATATGAGCAAAAAACTATCTATTGAATAAACATACGTTAAATTAAAATGTCTTTAGAAATGTAAGGAACGAATACGCTGTATTCGTAACCAAAAATTCTGTTAGGCATATACATTGAACTTTACAGTGAATACGTGTCACCCGCTGCGGTGGAAATTGCGAAGCGTTTAGTTCAAATAAAGAGCAAAATATGCATTGCAGCTGACGAACAGAAGTTTCAACATCAATACTTATATACTACTTTTACCAGTGTAGCTGCATGCGTTCAGCAGTTAGAGGGAGAACAGACTTTTGTGAGTATCATGTAATTTGTTTATATCTTAATGAAATCATAATGAAACCTATTTCAGGCTAAGATCATTACGACAACAAAAAAAGTATTAAAATTAAATCATCTCTTATGAAATTATAAGTTAACAAATTTCAACAACAACAACAACAACGAGAAACATGGTTTGTATTGAGAACCTCTTCCTTTATGAAGTCAGTTTAAAACGTCTATGCGTTAATCGAAGTGACCGCTTATAATAATCTTACTTTGAATGTTACATAGCGTAAATGTCACCCGCTACGCTACAGCATATGCAATGTCGTTCAAGTGTGCACAAATTAGGAAATTGTGAACAAACAAATGCACGTTTTAAGCATTCTGTTTTTAACACGCTTATATTAGCTTCACCTGTATGTATGTATGTTTGTAACTTCTCTGGGAGCAAAACGTGATTGCACAAAATCCTTCATATCTCAAACAAAAAACCATTGTGTATGGTTTCCAGAGCTTTTTAAGAAAACGGCTGATGGCTGAGCTACAAAAATTTGCATGGTGGTTCGTAATGACCTCTCCTGATGCACCTCGAAGCCCGATTTTCGAATTTTGTTTTAGTTTTCTTTTAATTAATTAAAATGTTAAAATAAAAACCTTCTAATTACTGATAAATTGGCCATTTAATTTTAATCCTTAATTTAATTGTTGCCAAAAAAAATTATCATTATTTTTTGGACAGAAAAAAAAAAAAAAAAAATGTGAACAATAAAAATTACATTTATTTAAAATATTTAATATTATTCCTTAATTTAATTGTTGCCAAAAAAATTATCATTATTTTTTCGACAGAAAAAAAAAAAAAAAAAAAACGTGAACAATAAAAATTACATTTATTTAAAATAAGGAAAGTAAATTAAAGCGTGTTCTTTAATTTTTTAAAACTATAATATTATTAGCATTAATATCTAAATTATCTTTTTGTACTAAATCGATGATGCTTTGCAGTTTTATAATTAACTTTTTTCCCTTGTCCTGAACCGTTTCCGAGATAGTAATGCTAATTCCACCGTTTTCCACCAGGTGGCGCTGTAGGCGGTTGAATCGTGCAGCACATATCCACTTTACTATACCTACATACCACTTTTATGACTATAGCTGCAGCTGTTGAGCAGTTAAAAGAGTCGGGACTGACTTTTTTGGGCACCCTGTATTTTCTTTTGATCGTAAAGATATTGCAATGGGACCTATTTCAGACCAAGACCTTTACAATAAAACAAAAAAGTGTCAAAATCGGACCATCCGTTCAGAAGTTATGAGCTAACAAACAATTGGTACTCCACTTCGTAAATAACTATATTACATCAAAAGTCCTTCCTGCTCAACCTAATTGTTCTGGACCTCCTACGCTCACTCACTTTGGTCTCCCAGGCCAGCCATAAAAATAATTAAGTTAACAACTCCCAAAGATCATTCAGTTAAGAAACTCTCAAAGTTAATATTATTATTTTTTTACGAGGGTGTGGCGGTGTCTGGTCCTCGTTAAAATGTGCTGCACCGTCAAGTGCTCGATGGGGTCGTTAAGCAGTCATCGGGCTACCAACGCGGGGTACCATCCTTCGTGGTGGATCAAAATTGTGATGATCCCCACTTTTTCACCCTTCAGGCTACCCAGTGCATAGTAATTTAAATTTTTTTCCCCTCTCTCAGGCCCAGCCACGTCAAAAAAAAAAAAAATAATAATAATAATAAACCACTATGCACGCAAAAAATATCTCTTCCTACCCCCAGTGGCAAGCTTCCAATATCTTCTTTAATTATTATTATTTTTTTTTAACACTGTATAAGCTCTTTGTTTGTTCGTCGTTCAGCATTTTAGGCTTCTAGCCCCCCTTCCTCATTCGTCTCATAGACCTCTTCTCTCGGTAAAATTCTCAGTACACAACTACCTATTACGGCTCCCCATGCGCATCGTCCCCCTTCCAAAATTCAAAAACTTGTTTTCTCCCTGTGTCTGGCTCCAAAGCTAGTTGTGTACATATTCAAAATTACTTGCATCCAGGAGCGTGTCTGTGCGTCTCCGCCTTGTGCAATCTGGAGGTGTGGTGTGTCAGTCGAGCATTATGTGTCCAAGAAGCAGAAGTAGCAACCCTGTCATTCCTGATCTGAGCCGTAGATGTCACTTTGTTGCTGGTGATTAAGGAGCCTGCAGTCTCCCAACGAAGACGATTGAAGACTGAACGAGTCATCGGACACAGCTCATTCTATGTAGCGACTGGACAACTATCTGGTTGTAATCAGCCACCATGCAGAGATCTGGCGATTTTTCTCTCTGAAGGACAAGCATCCAATCCGTGAAGCTTGACCTTTCCCAGGCAGGCAGGGACTGTCCAAAGGTTTCTGAGCTAAGAAACAAAAACAAAAACAAAAAAACATACGCTTTGTATTGAGAACCTCTCTTACGAAGTTATAAGCTTACAAACACCAAAAACAACACATAGCTCGAATTAAGAACACCCCCTTTCTGAAGTTGGTTGAAAACGACTTTGTGCTAAACGATGTGACCGCTTCGCTTACAGTAACAGTACTTTGAATCACAGAGTATACGTGTCATCCGCTACGCTGCAAAATGTGCAACGTAGTTCAAATGTGCACAGTGTAGGAAATTGCGAACAAACAACTACACGTTTTAAGCGTTCTATTTTTAGTAATAGTGTCTAAAAACTGTCTTTTCGTAGTAAATCGATGATGCTCTATAACTTCGTAACTAACTTTTCTGCCATCTTGAACCGTTTTTGAGATAGGAGCGCTAATTCCAGTGTTTTTCACCAGATGGCGCTTCATTTTCTTTAGATTGTATATGTATTACAATGGGATCTACTTCAGACCAAGTTCTTTACTACAAAACAAAGAGTATCAAGTAACCGTATTTTGAACTATATAGCGTATGTCTCACCAGCTACGCTACAACGTGTGCAATGTAGCTCAAGTGAGCATAGTGTAAGAAATTGCGAACAAACAAATGCACGTTTTTAGGCTTGTATTTTTAGCATTAATGTCTAAACTATCTTTTCGTACTAAATCGATGATACTCTGCAATTTTATAATTCCCTTTTTCTCGTTATCTTGAACCGTTTCCGAGATAGGAACGCTAGCATGAATGTCTAAACAATCTTTTTGTACTAAATCGATGATACTCTTCAACTTTGTAATTCACTTTTTCCTCTAGAACCGTTTTCGAGATAGGAACACTAACTCCTCTATTTCCCACCAGATGGCGCAGCAAGCGGTTTAACCTTGTACTGCATGGCCACTTTGCTATACTTACATATCATTTTTATCACTATAGCTGCAGCCGTTTAGCAGTTAAAAGAGTTGGGACTGATATTTTTGGGCACCCTGTATTTTCTTTAGATCGTAAAGATATTACAATGGGACCTATTTCAGACCAAGACCTTTTCAACAAATCAAAAATATCAAAATCGGAGTATCCGTTCAGAAGTTATGAGCTAACAAACATAAAAAAAAAAACATACGGTTTGAATTGAGAACCTTCCTTCTTTTTAGAAGTCGGTTAATAATAATAATAACTAGCGAGCTTCGCCCGCTAGCGGGTCAGTATTTTCAAATAAATCACTATAATTAATGAATCACTAACAGTAACTTTTAGTCTTAAGAAAGGAAATTAAAAAAAAAAAAAAACATTTCTACTCGGGTAAAAACTTGCACCGGGTCCCCACTGCCTTCGGCAGCGCAGTCCCGTGAGCGCTGCGCGCGCGTATTCCTTCCCTGACCCTTCATGTCCCTAAAAAAAAAACATTTCTAATCGGGTAAAAACTCGCACCGGGTCCACACTGCCTTCGGCAGCGCAGTCCCGTGCGCGCTGCGCGCGCACAACTTCAAGGATACACGCGCTGTGCACGCGTATTCCTTCCCTGATCCTTCTTGCCCCCCCCCCCCAAAAAAATCATTTCTGATCGGGTAAAAACTCGCACCGGGTCCCCACTGCCTTCGGTATCGCAGTCCCGTGCGCTCTGCGCGCGCACAAGTTAAGGGATACGCGCGCGGTGCACGCCTATTTCTTCTCCACCCTTTCAAGCCCTCTTAATTAACCTACGTATACCAATTTTGAACGATCTAACTCATTTGGCTGAGATGCAAAAGAAAACGTAATCAGGACACCTCAAAACGTGTAAATCTGGTGAAAACTTTCGATAATTTAAAAGAACATTAAAATATATTTCGAATGATGCATTAAAAATTATTGAATCATAATTAGAAATTGAAATATTGAAATTTGAAAATATTACAGCGCCATCTGGCGGTACAAATTTCTGTATTCCACTGTTTGATTCCAATTCAAAAAAGCTTTCTAATGATGTCTTACTTATGATATTATTTTAATTAGTAGCTGAGATACAAAAGAAAACTAATTCAGCAGACCTCAAAACGTGTAAATCTGGTGAAAACTTTCGATAATTTAAAAGAACTTTAAAATATCTTTCGAATGATGTATTAAAAATAATTTAATCATAATTAGAAATTGAAATATTGAAATTTGAAAATATTACAGCGCCATAAAAGAAAATTGATTCAGGACACCTCAAAACGTATAAATCTGGTGAAAATTTTCGATAATTTAAAAGAACTTTAAAATATCTTTCGAATGATGTATTAAAAATAATTTAATCATAATTAAAAATTGAAATAATGAAATTTCAAAATATTACAGCGCCATCTGGCGGTACAAATTTCTGTATTCCACTGTTCGATTCCAATTCTAAAAAGCTTTCTAATGATGTATTACTTATGAAATTATTTTAATTAGTAGCTGAGATACAAAAGAAAATAAATTCAGGACACCTCAAAACGTGTAAATCGGTTGAAAACTTTGAATAATATAAAAGAACTTTAAAATATATTTCGAATGATATGTAAAAAATAAATTAATCATACTTAGAAATGGAAATACGCGTATTAGAATATTGCAATTTTTTAATCGCAGAACCAAAACACGTGACCTTTTTTTTTTTTTTTCTTCGCTTCCGTCGAGAGAGAAGTGAACCTCTTCTCTTCCTTGAAGTGGTTCTCATGGTAACAAAAAGCGGCAATGAACACGTAATACGATCTCATCGAATTAAGGTCGCGTATTCTATTTCAATGGGTTTAAAGCGTGAAATAAAAAAAATTATAACTCATTCAGTTTTTGAAATTTTCTCTCAATCTTTTTGGAATTAAATTATGAAAGCGAGATCTATATACAAAAAAAAAAAAAAAAAAAAAAAAAAAAAAAAAAGATTTATCTCGAAACGTTTTTGAGTTATAAAATGTTTTGCGAAAAAATCGATGTTTCGTAAAATCTAAAAATATGGATCGCTTATCCGTATTCTGTAAAAATGTTTATATGGTTCGAAAGAGGATTAAATGGCCTTTCTTTGTATACCAGTTTTTAAGAAATGGAAGAGTTACTCGGTCGTACAGGGCGTTTCGTAAAAGACGATCGCGAAAAAGAGAAATTTTCGATTCTTTTAAAAACTTTTTTTAAAAATATAAAAAATCCGTACTTAAAAAAAAAAAAAAAAAAAATGCACCGTAAGAATCGGTAATGAATGCTCTTTCTCGTGGTACAGGTGTATTTTCGATATCTCCAACAGATCGGCAGCGATGGGCTTAGAAAAAACCACGAAATTTCCCCTTTCTAGTTCTTCTTTCGAGGTAAGCGGTCCTGGTCGAAAATGATGAACGCGTGCCATTTTGAATCGTTTTTTCGTTAGACAATGGTCGACATTTTAATTAATATCTCCGCTAATTAGGCTCGCATCGTTTAGTAAATTAGATATCGTACATCTGCGATAAATTCTCTGTCCGACAGTACCTGTTCGAAGTCCGTGCGACCATTAGCGGCGGAGCATTTTCCGTTTCAAGCCGTTTCTCACAGACACACACACACACACAGACAGACAGAAACACACACGCGTACAGATTTTAATAATATAAGGAAATATACTAGCGAGCTTCGCCCGCTAGCGGGTCAGTATTTTCAAATGAATCACTATAATTAATGAATCACTAACAGTAACTTTTAGTCTTAAGAAAAGAAATTTAAAAAAAAATTATTACTGATCGGGTAAAATGTCGTCCCGGGTCCCTACTGCCTTCGGCAGCGCAGTCCAGTGCGCGCTGCGCGTGCACAAAATAAGGGGTGCACGCGCTGCGCGCGCGTATTCCTTCCCTCGCTGACCCTTTGTGCCCCCTCCCAAAAAAAACCCATTTCTGATCGGGTAAAGACTCACCCCGGGTCCCCACTGCCTTCGGCAGCGCAAAGCGATGCGCGCTGCGCGCGCACGTGTAAAGGTATACTTGCGTTGCGCGCAAATATTCCTTCTCAAATCAAATTTTTATTCTTAAGAGAAGAAAAAAAATCACTTCTCATGGGGTACAAAGTCGGCCCGGGTCCCCACTGCTTTCGGCAGCGCAGTCCCGTGCGCGCTGAGCGCGTACAAGTTAAAGAATACACGCGCTGCACGCCCGCATTCCTTCCCTGACACTTCGTGCCCCCTAAAAAAATAATTTCTGATCGGGTAAAAACTCACACCGGGTCCCCACTGTGCCTTCGGCAGCGCAGACCCATGCGCGCTACGCGCGCACGTGTGAAGGTATACGTGCATTGCACGCAAATATTCCTTCTCAAATCAAATTTTTATTCTTAAGAAAAGAAAAAAAAATCATTTCTCATGGGGTACAAAGTCGGCCCGGGTCCCCACTGCCTTCGGCAGCGCAGTCCCGTGCGCGCTGCGCGCGCACAAGTTAAAGAATGCACGCGCTGCACGCCCGCATTCCTTCCCTGACACTTCGTGCCCCCTAAAAAAAATCATTTCTGATCGGGTAAAAAATCACACCGGGTCCCCATTCCCTTCGGCAGAGCAGACCCATGTGCACTGCGCGGCACCTATTCCTTCTCAAATCAATTTTTTATTCTTACGAAAAGAAAATTAAAAAAATTATTTCTCATCGGTTATAAAGTCGGACGGGGTCCCCAATGCCTTCGGCAGCGCAGTCCCGTGCGCGGTGTGCGCGCACAAGTTAGGAGTTACGTGCGCGGTGCACGCCTATTTCTTCCCCACCCTTTCAGCCCCTTCTAATTTACCTACGTATACCAATTTAGAACGGTCTTACTCAATTAGCTGAGATGTAAAAGAACACCTGTTCAGGACGCCTCAAAACGTGTAAATCTGCTGAAAACTTACGATAATATAAAAGAACTTTTAAATATCTTTCGAATGATGTATTAAAAATAATTTAATCATCATTAGAAATTGAAATATTGCAATTTGAAAATATTACAGCGCCATCTGGCGGTACAAATTTCTGTCTTCCACTGTTCGATCCCAAATCAACAAAGCTTTCTAATGATGTATTACTGATGAAATTATTTTAATTAGTAGTTGATATACAAAAGAAAACTGATTCAGAAGACCTCAAAACGTGTAAATCTGGTGAAATCTTGAATTCCATTTTCGATAATGTAAAAGTACTTTAAAATGTGTATCGAATGACGCATTAAAAAAAATTTAATCATGATTAGAAATAGAAATATTGTAATTTAAAAATATTTCAGTGCCACCTGGCGGTAGAAATTTCTGTAATCTACTGTTCAATTCCAACTCAACAAAGCTTTCAAATCATGTATTACTTGTGAAATTTTTTTAATTAGTAACTGAGACAAAAAAGTAACCCATTCAGGACACCTCAAAACATTTAAATCAGGAGAAATGTCGAAATATCGAATTTCTGTAATCTACTATTCAATTTCAAATTAACAAAGCTTTCAAATGATGTATTACTTATGAATTGTTTTAATTAGCAGCTGAGATACAAAAGAAAACCCATTCAGGAAACCTCAAAACGTGTAAATCAGGTGAAATCTCTAATTCCACTTTCGACACTTTAATTAGTAGCTGAGATACAAAAGAAAACCTATTCAGGAGACCTCAAAACGTGTAAATAAGCTGAAATCTCGAATTCCACTATTGCGATGCAAAAGAAAACCTAATCAGGAGACCTTAAAACGCGTAAATCGGGTGAAATCTCGAATTCCCCTTTCGATAATGTAACCGTACTTTAAAATGTGTATCGAATGACGTATTAAAAAAAAAAAATAAACATAATTAGAATTTTAAATATTGAAATTTTAAATTATTCCAGCGCCATGACACCTCAAAACGTGTAAGTCAGGTGAAATTTCGAATTCCTTTTGTTTACGCATCTGATCAAAACACATGACACAAATTAATTAGGTCGCTGATTCGATAATAAAACTCTTTAATTTCACAATATAACATCTGTTCGGCTCAAAAAAGCACGAACTCGCACGAACACATTTTTCTCCTCTTATTCCATTTCGTTTTCCACAGTAGTCTCGCAGAAAGCGGAATATCACACTTTTCCGGAGGGGTGTGGGAAGCACAAGCATGTGCGGCACGTAATACTCATTGGCGAAATGCCAATACAGAACATCCCGCCCCACCTTGCAATGTTTTTTAAACATTCAAGACACGTATAATAATTACTCAATTCTAAAATTACAATATCACAAATAAAATTAAATACTTATGAAATAAAATACACTATATACATATAACAATAATGACACATTTAAAAAACACAAATAATTTTACTTATTTATTCATGGGTAGGAGGCACAACTTTGTGATTGGACGTTTATAAGTACCCAAGGCAGTTTTAACTTCAACTACTCTTACTTTTGAGTCTTTGCCTGGGTAAGTAGCAGAAATTCTGCCCAATGACCACAGACATGGGGGCAAATTATCTTCTTTGATAACGACCAAATTTCCTACCTCCACATTATTTTTCTCGAACTTCCACTTGCTCCTCTGCTGCAAGTTGCTCAAATAATCAGAGCTCCACCTCTTCCAGATCACTTGAATAAATTTTGTTAATTTTTGCCAATGATCCAGCCTATTTTCACCAATATTTGTTAAATCAGGCTCAACCATTGATGTAATAGGTCGACCAATCAAAAAATGGGAAGGGGTTAAGACATTAAGATCGTTTATATCCGCCGACAAAGGAACAAGTGGTCGAGAATTTAACATTCCCTCAACTTGGATTAAAACTGTTAGAAATTCTTCATAAGTTAGTTTTGAATTTCCAACAACTCTCTTTAAGTAATACTTAATGGATTTAACTCCAGCCTCCCAGATACCTCCAAAATTTGGGGCTCTAGCGGGGAGAAATTTCCAATCAATACCTTCTGATGACATGAAATCGGCAAGTTTTTCATCTGGCTGGTTTACTAATCTGTGCAATTTTTTAAGCTCAGCATTCGCGCCTACAAAATTTTTAGCATTGTCAGTAAAAAATTTTGCACACTTGCCCCACCGAAAAATGAACCTTTTAAGAGCTGCAATAAATGAGGCTGATGTCATGTCTGACACCACTTCCAAATGCATTGCCTTAGTAACAAAACAGATAAATATACATACATAAATTTTATGGTACACACCTTTCCTTTGACCCCTATACTTAATATAAAAAGGTCCGCAGAAGTCCGCTCCAGTAATGTTAAAGGGAAAGGTTTTTCTCACTCTCTCCTCAGGCAAATCACCCATTAATTGGTCGATTACCTGAGGTTTTGCTTTGAAACAGGTTACGCAATTATGCACAATTTTTCTACATGTGCTTCTCCCATTAATTATCCAAAATTGTTGCCTGATTTGGTGCAGTAAAGCTTGAGGTCCTGAGTGCAAATACTTTACATGAAAATAATTAACAATTAAATCAGTTAATCTATGTTTAGAAGGCAACAAAATGGGGAACTTTCTGTCGTAATTCAAATCACTATTACTCAACCTGCCTCCTACCCTTAAAATACCATCCTTATCAATAAAGGAGTTTAGATTTGCAAGGGGGCTGGTTTTGGATCCCTTTTTGGCACCCATTTCCTCCTGAAAATGTTGTCTTTGAACCATTTTTATAATAAAAAAATTCAGCTCTTTTCTATTCGGCGGCTTCTAAAGGACCGCTCCTCTTTCTTTTCCCCCGGCAGTTCTCTGTGAACCTGAAAATAAAGCTTAAAATACGAATAATTTTAAAATATTTGTTACTTATATTGAGAAAATTGTCAATAAAGGAGTCAACATTAACACTGAAAGAAAATAAGTTAGAGTCACTAATTTTCAGTTCCTCATGAAAGTCACTTAAAGTAATCGCTACTGGAATGTCTCTTTTAGGATAGTCATCCCCAGTAAGGAACCTTGGTCCCCTCCACCATAGTTCATTCTCATTGAGCTTATCTGGGTCTACACCTCTTGAGATTAAGTCCGCGGGATTTTCCCCGGATGAGACATGTCGCCACTGTTGTACATCTGTAAGTTCTTGAATTTTGGCCACTCTATTGGACACAAATGTCTTAAGTTTGAAGGGTTCCTTCTGTAGCCAAGAAAGAATTATCATAGAATCGCTCCATAAGAATATGTTGTTAAAGTCCATTTTTAGAGCTGCTAGCACGCGTTCGATCAGTTTTGCCAACAACAACGCTGCGCATAATTCTAAGCGCGGTATAGTTAATTTCTTTAGTGGTGCTACCCTGGATTTACTTGTCACCAATTGTATAGAAACTTCGCCAGATTGCGACTTGGATTTACAATATATGACAGCACCGTATGCCAGTTCCGATGCATCGCAGAAACCGTGAATCTCAATTTGTACCGCCGATGGCAGCACAATGCATCTTTCTACTTTCATCTCTCTTATGGACTGCAAAGATACTGTAAATTTACGCCAATCCTTTGATTCTTTCTCTGGCAGGAGGTCATTCCAGTCAAGCCTTAATAACCAAAGTTGCTGCATAAAAATTTTAGCCTTTGTGATAACAGGTCCTAATAACCCCAAAGGGTCAAACAATTTCGCAATAAGTGACAGCACTGACCTTTTAGTAATTTCTGTTAAATCTGCACAGTTCACCTTAAATAAAAAAACATCTAAATTATGCTGCCAACAGACACCTAAAGTTAAAGATTCCTCTCGTTCAGCAAACTCATAGTTTGCATCATCATTTTTAATGAGCTCGGGGTGATTACTGTGCCATTTGTGCAAAGACATTCCTGCAGACTTAAGAATGCCTATTAGCTCATTTTGAATAATTTAGCCTTTTCCAAGGAGCTAGCTCCAGTTAGGACATCGTCCATATAAAAATCCTCTCTTAGTACTGGAGCTGCGTTAGGGAAATTTGGCTCTTCATCTTCGGCTAACTGTTTTAATGTTCTCATAGCTAGAAATGGTGCACTGACCGTTCCGTAAGTAACAGTTAGTAACTCGTATGTTTTGGGGGGTTCATGAGCACTGTTGCTCCATAAAATTCTTTGTAAAGCATGTTGACTCGGGTCTATTAAAATCTGTCTGTACATCATTTTCACATCTGCTGTGAACGCATAAATGTATCTTCTAAATCTTATCATAATAGAAAATAAATCTTCCTGAATGACTCCTCCATTATATTGGAGTGAATTTAAAGATAAACCATTGGAAGATTCACTTGAACAATTAAAAACAACTCGCAGTTTGGTTGTAGTTTTATCAGGTTTGTATATTCCATGATGTGTCGCATAATAACATATTTTGGGTTCTTTTTCCTCAGTTACTTCTCTAAGATGACCCAATTCTTTATATTCTTCTAAAAAACCTTTATAAAGGCTTAAATACTTTTCATCTTTCGATAATCGGGTCCACAGCGATCTGAGTCGTTTAAGAGCAACCTCACGAGAATCTCCTAAGCACGAAGGATCAGTTTTAAGAGACATCGATACTACATATCTCCCCTCTTCACTTCTCCAATGAGTTCGCGAAAAATGCTCTTCGCAAAAAGAGCTTTCTGTAGATTTGGTTACCCCCATTTCAACATTCTTAATTTCCCAGAATTTTTTTAAAGTTGTATTTAGATCCCCATCCAGAATCAGACCGCAATGACCCATACTCGCACTTTGTTGCTCGAAACTACCTGAAGCAACATAGCCAAATTTTGTGTTCTGTAACAACAAAGAAGAATTTTCCGCATATATCTGTCCTGGCGTAAGTAACTCATAGAAAATCTCTGCACCTAACAATATATCTATTTCACCAGGGATATTAAAGCTATAATCCGCTAAATGGACTGTATCTGACACCTCAACATTTACATCAATTATCCTCTGAGGAACAAGGTCGGTGATTTTCTTAACTATGAACATATTTAGATTCCTCTGAAAATCTTCCGTCTTATTTGCTATGGTAGCTCTCACGCAGCCCTTTACTACAACTGACGAATCGTTTAGACACGAAATCAAAGTATTTATTTTTTCTGCTTTGAGCTGTAGACGATTTACACATTTTTCACTGACTAGGCAGACTTGACTTCCCACGTCTAACAAGCATCTACACTCAACCCACTGATTATATTTATTTTTTATCAGCGCTCGAATTGTGCTTAGCAAAACATTTCTAGTGCTTACAAAACTCGTAGCAACAATCGAGTCTGTATTCACAGATTTCACCTGAGTTACTTGACTATTTGCCCCTACTCCATACACCTGACCGCCAATGCCAATCTCAGAATAACTTGTATTTTGATTTTGCGAATTTTGTCTCAAATCCCTATTTACATTCTCATTGGAAAAGTGAAGAAGTTGATGATGTGGTTTCTTACACATGAAACAATTGCGCACTTTACATTGTCTGAAATTACAGTTTTGCAATAAACACTTAAAGCAAGCCTTAGTATTTTTTACAACTTCTACCCTCTCGTGTGGCGTTAGCCTTTTAAACTGCGGGCAGTTCTGGAGTAAGTGAGATTCATTACCCTTACACAAACCGCATTTGTTATTTTTCATCTCTGACAAAAATACATTAGCACCTTTATTAAACTTACGAGATGAATTGTAATTCTCAGGCTGTTTACCTCGCGAAGTTGTGTATAAGTCAACCTCCTGCGCTAATTTTAAGGGATTAAACCACTCATTTCCTTGTCTAATACTTATATGCAACGCGACCTCTTTATCTAAAGTTTGGAAGATTTTATCCGCTACAATTAATTGGTTTAGTGTATCAAAATCCGAAACTTTTCTCAGTTCCAAATAGTATTCCCAATTTGTTTTTAACCGAGACGCAAATTGCACGCATGTTTCGCCATGTTGTCTAGTCGCCTTTCGAAATTGTTCCAAACACGCCATAGCAGTGGGTTCAAATTCTCGCAAAATTAATGATTTCACTTTCTCATAATCTCCAATTTCCGCATCTTTTAAATATGTAATTATATTGGAAGCCTTTTCGCCTACTAAATTTAAAAGAATTTCCGCTTTATATTTGCTTGGAACATCCTTCGCTACAAAGGCTCTCTCTAAAGAAGCAAAAAATAAACACCAGCCCTCAGGTTTACTAGGCAATCTTATAGTTAATGTTCGAACACTTTTTATTAGTGCATCTAAATTACACGACTCAGAATCTTTATCACTATTGACTTCCAATTTATTTTCAGATTTTAATTTCTGAAGTTCTACCTCAGCTTTAACCCTTTCAAGTTTAATTTTCTCCAATTCCAGAAGTCGCTGTTCACCATTTTTTCGTTCATCAATTATTGAATTGCCGATAGAAATTACCTGCCCTGGATCCGACTTATACAACGCACTGTTTGATATAATACTATTTAATTCAGCCACGGTCATTTTTTCATTAATTTTTTCCCCTATTTCTTCGGCTATAAGCCTCAGATCGCTTTTTATTTATTGCGTTTTTGAACATATTTATATTTCTCAATTTACTTTATAATAAATAAAAAAGAGGAATAATCTCACTTACTCAAATAACGAACACTTAAATCACGAGTACTAAATAATCACAAACAATAAAATCAAAATAAATTCAATCAAAAAAAGGGAAAAGAATTTGCTCTTACCTCAGATCACTGCGATCCCTATTTTCTATCACTAAGCTGATGTAATTCATAGTTCCTCTCACAAATAACAAGTATTGTTCACAAAAAACACGTAGTCTTCACAAATACCACTGAATTTTCACCAATAATACGCATTCTTAATTAATCAGCAAAATAAACAGCCATTCTGTTCAGTTACTTTCCACAAATGTTCGAAAACCGTTGTTCTTTTACGCAATTCTAAATCAAATTATTAACACCGATAACTCGTTAAATTACACTTATTACTCCGGCCTCTAGGACCAGATGTTTACGCATCTGATCAAAACACATGACACAAATTAATTAGGTCGCTGATTCGATAATAAAACTCTTTAATTTCACAATATAACATCTGTTCGGCTCAAAAAAGCACGAACTCGCACGAACACATTTTTCTCCTCTTATTCCATTTCGTTTTCCACAGTAGTCTCGCAGAAAGCGGAATATCACACTTTTCCGGAGGGGTGTGGGAAGCACAAGCATGTGCGGCACGTAATACTCATTGGCGAAATGCCAATACAGAACACCTTTATCTACGGTAGTCGGTTAAAGGAAGTAAATAGAAAAAGAAATATTTTTACCTTAAGTGTATTTGTGTCGTTTTGAAACAGGCATCCTCTTTCGACAGATAAAATGTCAAGCGTGTAACGATAAAATTTAATTTGCAATTAAAATGTAAATCTTTTGTTTATTGACCAAAATCGCTGAAATTTGAACTGTAAGTTTGTTTTGTGGTGTTAAGATTGTATACTAATTGAAATGTGCGAATTTTGAAAAATTGAAGAAAATATAAAATTGCAATTTTTAATCGCAGTACGAAAACACGTGACCTCATTAAACATCAGATGTTTTTTCTTTCCGTTCAAGATCGTCTGCCAAGTTAAAATGCTTGTGATTTGTTGCCACCATTTTTTTTTTAGTTTAGTTAATTTAAAAAAATCTAATTGTCCGATCGATAAGCCGTTTAAACCATCGGATTGAGAAAAAAAAGCCCTTTCCAATGGTATCTTGTTTGTAACAATGAGACTGATATTTCTAATTTATTTTCCACTTTTTCCGTAAAAATGTCGCTTTTTAAGCATTTAATCATGAATTCTGGGTCATTTTTCGGTAGACATGTGTCGACATTTTAATTAATATCTCCGCTAATTAAGGTCGCATCGCTTAGCGAATTATCGCGATGTCGAGATGAAGAAATTCTGCGTCTGTCGACACCGGTTTCGAGTCGATGCGACCATTAGCGCCGGAGCATTAGCGATGACAAGGCATTTCTCACAGACAGACAGACAGACAGACAGACAAACGCGCACAGATTTTAATAATATAAGGAGATAATAAAAGAAAGTTGAATTCACTTTTTTTTTTTTTTTTTCCCTTTCTAAAAATATGACATGACATGACAGTTAACACAATAAAAATATTTAAAATGAAGTGAAAGTATATAAACACTGTATAAATTCACTAATAATATTTTTATCGAGGTTAAATATTTTTGTAATTCGTAGTTTTTTTTTTTTTTTTTTTTTTTCTATACTAATTTTGCGTATTTGCTTCTATTCCAGATTTTTGCTCAATATAGATCTGAAATGAATATTTTTCCTGAAAATTGAATGTGCTGCATTTCATCTGCAGTTTGAAGTTTTTGATGTGAAATTTTATAATAAGATTTCCTAAATATTTTAGATAAACTTTCATTAGTACTTTTTTTTCCTTTTTTTTTTTTTTTTTTTTTTTTTTTTTTTATCGGTTTTGTGATTGCAACTGCATTTGAAAGATGATTGCGTGCATTGGAATATATATATATATATATTTTTCTTTTTTTGAGAAAATGTTTTCATATGCCTTCGCTAAACATTGAAAGCAATATTATTCGAAGTTTGGAACATTTTTATTTGTTCTTATATTGCAATTAAATTTTTCTTTTTACGTATTCTTTTTTCATGTTGCTATTACGTCAAAAACTTCCCGACATATCCCTTTTTTGCATGTACTCAAAGTTTGGAAATTTCATTATTTGTATGTCTTAAGTTTTTCGCTTTGCACCCCTCATATGATGATTTTTTTTATTTGTTTTGTTTTCAGCTTACATTTTTCAAATCTAATGATTTTTTGAAATTCTTCCTTTAATGTTTAAAAAATTTTTAGAATACAAATATTTCGTTTTTCACAGTTAATCTTTCTAAAACTAAAAAAGAAAAAAAGAAAGAAAGAAAGAAAATTTATAAATTAAGAAAATCTAATTTTTAAGTCCATTTTTACATTCTAATTATATGTGATTAACACGTTATACATATTTTAAGGTTTAAAAATTTACTCAATATTTCAATCCTCCTCCGATGATAGTTAATAAAAAATTATTATTAAATGTTAAAAGTGAGAACGATATTGAATGCTATTAAAAATGTAAGTGAAAAATACTTTTATTTTTGATCCATTTAAAAAATATATCAAAAAAAGAAAAAGTATTCTTTTAGTATTTTAATTGAACAAATAAATGTAAACATTTAAATGAATTAGTACACCGTAATTCCTTTTGATTTCTAAATTCCAATTAAGTTTTCAACAACACATCTATAAGAAAATTAATTAAAAAGCTCTTGTATGTATATATTATCTTTTTTTTTTTTCCTTTTAAGATTAAAAAAAAAAAAACAAAAAAAAAACACTAATGGTTTATAAGAAATCCAGTGGGCATTCATTTAATTTTAAGGATAAAATTTTCTTGGTCATAAGTTGTGGATGGAATATTGAATGTTTGCTTTTCGTCGAAAGCAATAATAAACTGGTTACACTACTTGATCTTTACTTTTCCCTAGACATTCCTTATAAAATGTCACCTTCTATGAACACCCTCAAGGGACAGTAGTAAATATTACTTAGCTGGCGCGGAATTCCATGCTTATTACGTTCACCGACGCCCCTTCCCATTACTAAACAATGTCAAACCTAGAAAGTTTTAGCGCGTCTAATCTACAACTGTATTGTAGACTTAAAATAAAATGGAAAGCATTTAATCAAAATACTCATCTTTGTAATAAAGTTATTGCCTTAAATGTTCTGTATGATAAGAATTTTGAATTGAAAAATTAAATGCATAAAAGTATTAAAAAATTATCTTCACTGTCATTTAATTTCATATTCAGATATTTTTATTCTAAAATGTGGAATTAATTAGTCTATGCAGTACGTATAAGAATTATATAACAAGATTTTCTTATTCAATACTTTAAAGAAATAATTGTTTTAGTTATAACTTTATTATGTTTTAAATATTGCGAATATATACATGTATATATATATATATATATGAAAGAGATTTTTATTGAGTAAATTATTTTCATTCACTTTTAATATGAATTTTTAAGGACTCGTACTTCATCTGAAAAATTTATATAGGTACACTGTACAAAATGGTAATTTTAATTTTTTTTTTTTTTTTTTTTTTTTTTATTACTTGGTATATTAAATATTCGTAAAATAAATTATTTAACATAGGTTACGCTTTAAATTTCTAAATCAAATGTTAGCATTTTAAAAAGAAAATTTAGATGTATTACGAATGCATCAAATATTATAACATTTAGCCATAATATATTTAAGAAATAGAAAAATATTTTTTTATTTATATCTACTTTTGTTACTGAAAAGATTCGGATACAAACATCATACTATTTAATTTTTCAAAGTGTATGAAAATATAATTTATTTTTTTATACGTATGTGTATGTGAAAACGGTTTTGTGGCTTGGTTTATTTGAAGTTAAAACGAATTTATATACTCTGAAAGGATAGTTGGATATTTATTTTTCAAATAAGATATTGCATATTATGACTGGAAAAAAAAAAAATATATATATATATATATATATATATTAAAACGATTCTTCCGAAATAGAACAAAATTTATCGCATATCTAGAAAATATAGGTTTAAAGTAAACCAAATATTATTCAAAATAAGCTGCTTATATTTCTCTTAAATCATACAATCTGTTTTTAACAACATTGAATTTATTGAAGATTTTACAGCGAAGTATATAGTACTGCTTTTTAATTCAAATAGCTTCAATATACAGTGCGTCTCAAAATTATGGTGGCAAATAATTTTTTGAAATAACAGTTCAAAAACTGAAGCAATTTTCACGAAAAGCATAATAATCATATTGAATCAGATTATAAGTGTATTACAGCAATTCCTCTATGTTAAATTCAGTTCTATATTTTTGTGTGCTGTTATTGTTTTAGTTCTATTAATTGCTAAAATTTAAGATTAAATTTTATTACGTTATTTACTATTTATATATATATACAGAAAGAAAGAGAGAGAGAGAGATTAGGTTTTATAGATTTTTTTCTAAAAATATAATAATATTATAGTTTTAAAAAATTAAAGAACACGCTTTTATAGAAATGTGAACTAAAAAAGCACAAAATATCTATCTTAGTATTAAAATGCAGGGTAAGAGAAAATCGTTTGAGTGACAGACCATAATATTTACATACATTTAAATCTTTAATTAAAATAACTTAGAATTAAACAAAAACCCTTTCTAAAAAATCTCCCCTGACGGGGATCGAACGTTGGACCTTTAGGTTCGTAGCGCGGAGCCTTACCTCAACGCCACATCGTTCGCGTGGGGAAAGTATTTTTTTACAATATAAATTTTTTGTTTGCTCCCAGAGCAGTTACAAACAAACATACATACATACAGGTGAAGCTAATAAAAGCGTGTTAAAAAACAAACTATGCTGTCGCAAAAATACAAAGACTTTTCGGGTACTTGGTAATTAAATTCAAATTTTGGATTCATTCTTTTGAATTAGCTTGAAAATTCTATCAGACATGATTAGAACAAGAGTTTGGAGAATATGTGTCTGTAATAAGAACTCAATCTACTGTACCTGCTTTGCTGCTTTAATTTCTGAGTAGTCGAAAACTGAGGATCATGGGCATACACCTCTCGTGCAAGTACGCCCCAAAAATTTTCAGTTGGTTTAAGTCTTCACTGATGGTTGGTCATTCTCAGTGGCGCAGCGACGGGGGGGGGGGGTCCAGCGGGTCCGGACCCCCCCTATGAGCTAAGATTTTTTTATCCGGAAATTTATGCATTATGCAGGGCCTGATTATCGCAGTGGCATGTGGGGATCGGGCCCCTGACCCTGAAAAGCAGGGGGCCCTAAAACTAATTTCTTTTTTGATTATTTGATCACTATTTGTTCTGTGTACAAAAATTTTGGTCACTTTTTCAACTGTTTTCACATCGTCAAGTACTGGCGTGGGTCTAAGAAAGTATGTGTGCCTCAGGCCTTACATGAAGTCAAGCAGGCCCTGGCATTACGTATAAAAGTTCGACCAGAAATTTGTAAAAAAATCGACATATTTTTACTTTCCAAACATACGTATGTAAGGAAGGTATTGTAATTATGCCAAATAATCCGACTGCAACAATTTGAAGTTTGAATTTTCTACACGATTTGAGGTTCCCTAAGTTCAATTTTGCTATATTTACGGTGATGATGTATGTATGTAAGTATGTATGTGTGTGCCTGCGAGTGAACACGATAGCATCTAAAAGCATTGTTTCAATAAGCTGAAAGTGTGTACGTATATTATAAATCACTTTAGCAAGAACCCTATTGATTTTGATGAATTTAGTCTTTATAGTTTTTTTCCCTTACAGAGACACAAAGAAAAATTTCTTATCATTATGTCCTATGGGCCCAACTTTTTTAAAGTCAACTTCAACGTGAGTGCTTTATTCCACGCGTGAGCAGAGATTTTTCAGAGTGAAGCACCAGGAGTTAAAAAAATAAATACAAATAAAATAAAATTTTTAACTCCTTGAAAAATCCTAAGCGCAACAGAGAAAGCTATTGCCTGCGTTGACGAGACAAGTCCGGACGGCGAAAAGGAAGCAGGGCGGCCCCCAAAACACGGTAAACCGTTCAGAGTCTCACAATTAGTAAAAAAAGAAGGGGGTGGAGGCATAAATTTAAATAATTATAACAAAATTCAGAAAAAATCTTTAGTGAAATAAAATATAGAACTTATAGCATCTATATGCCTTATTCAATAGAGGTGAAATTTATACACAAGTTATGGGTTTCCATCGCACAAACAGTGTAGATTTTGGTGAATCTAGCACGTACAGCTTTACTAAAATGACACAAAGAAAAATTCTTTATCATTATGGCCTATGGGCCCGAATTTTTTATGTGCGATAACGGCTTTGTAATGTGATTCGATATATGTGAGTGAACACGATAGGGACTAACTTCAAATGAGCTGAAAGTTGATACGTATGTTATAGGCCACCGTAGCACGAACCCAAATGAATTTGGTAAATTTAGCCCTTTTTTTTACGGAGACAAAGAAAAATTCCAATTATAGCCTATGGGTAGAAATTACTTAAGTACGATAGCGTTGAAATGCCTTATTGGACTGAATTGAAAATTTATATACATATTATAGATCACCGTCACACGACGGGTAGGAATTTTGTAGAATCTAGCACTTGTAGTTTTTTTCCAGGGACACCACAACGAAAAATTCTTTATCAGTATATGGCTAATGAGCTCAAATTATTTAAAGTGTGATGGTGCCTAAACGCCTTATTCGATTGAGCTGAAAATTTGTACACATATTATAGGTCACAGTTGTACGAACTGTATAGATTTTGGTGAGTTAAACCCTTATTGATTTTTACAGGAACACAACAAAATTTTTTTTATCATTATGATCTATGGGCTCAAATTATTTGAAGAGAAATAGTGTAAAATTAAACAGTATACCCAAACATCGTATTATAATTTTCATTTTTGTTTATTTAACGACTTTTCTTTCTTTAATTTATTTATACAGCCATTAATTACTTAAAGTTCGGAAAATCGAGTGGAGTCACTCCAGATTTTTTCTTTTATAAAAGCCTTATTGTCTTATTACATTCTCTCTTCTCTTTAAACATATTAAATTAACATGGTATATATCTCATAAATCCACTCTAACCCTATATATGAGTATGCTAGCAAAATTGTTTCACAATACATATATTCTTGATTTCCACTTAAATTTCTTCAGAAAGTATCCAAGGGGCGAATTACATTATCCTTTTTTGAAAGAATGTTTTTCGGCAAGCTCGGGTGTAACAGTTTTCAGAAAACATCTGATTCTAGCGTCAAAGCACTAAATTACCTTTTCACGGAAGGTGACAAATTATTTTGAAACTGGAAACATGGGAACAATGATCTCTTAAAATTGGAGTTGAAATCCCTGTTTTTGATTTCTCGCGTTATGTCGGCTTTGCGGCAACACGTGTTGTGCGCTATTATTCCTTCTTCAGACCAGACGACACCCCACACAGGTCGCCGTTGGCAAGTATTCCTGAAATTTTTCTTAGTTTACATACATCTAGAATTTCTAAGAAAAAGGGATCAGGAACGAGGGTCAGTTTGGGAGAAGACTTCTCCGAGAAGTTCAAAATCAGTGAAACAATTTAAGTTTCTCAGCCAGTTACAGATTTTGATTTGGTTTTTTAGACAAAAAAGGTAAGCACTTTTCTGTTCATGTTTTAAATGGTTTAATATATAAATTCAATTTACAAAATGTTCAAAAAAATTGTATTGGAGTAGGGTTAAATCTGATTATCTTCTATAGGGATCTAGGTCTAAGTGGAATGCCCTCCGGTCTTTCTGAATGATTCTAGTCCGTATTCACGTGAGTTTCGGAGAAAACAACGACAAACACTGTACGGCTAGACAAAGGAGCGCGACCTGGGCTCATTCAAGAGGACGATAAGTCTAGTTTTAAATATTGTAAATCAATAGTTATATATAGATCTAAATCAACAGAAAGTGGAAAAACTCAAACAAAATTAATCTCGAATTTTAATAAATTAATCATTAATTAAAAAAAGTTAAATTTATTTGCAAATATAAGATTTAAAGTTCTTTTTTTATTTGGTATTTCTTAAAAAAATAGTTTATTTATGCACTTATTTATTCAATATTTTTTCAAATATATGATTGTAAGGAATTATACTCGTATTATGCATTTTTCATCTTCAATAAGTTCAACCCATGTACAAATTTAGAAGTTTAAAACTGAGTCTAGAGTTAAATGTTTCTTGGTTGGATCTAAAAAAAAAAAAAAAGAAATATATGCTTCATAATCTAAAAGTTTTTTTTTTTTTTTTTTTTTTTTTTTTTTTATTAAAATAATGTTTAACGAATTTTCCTATTTAAGATTTATGTACAATTTTAATTTAATCAAAATCCTGAAAGGTAGGAAAACACTTAATTTTAAAAGAAACTCTTACTGTTTTGGATAAACTTTTGATTTGAACCAAAATTTGTGGATGAAAGTAAACATCTTTAATGTGATTTAATTACTTTTTTTTGTCATTTCCATTGTGAGGAAAACTTAAACTTACTGTAATGTTGCATGGGATTTTAAAATTATCCTTGAGAAAAATGACATGTACAGTCGGCAGCAAAAGTATCCGAGCTCTAGCCAATAATTCCGATATCAAAAAAGTACACTTAATACTGTTATATTAAATAAATCCTTGTCGAATCATGTTCTTAGACTGACTAAGACATGAATCGACAAGAATTTATTTAACAAAGCAGTATTAAGTGTACTTTTTTTAAACAGGGATTATTGTTAGTGCTCGGATACTTTTGCTGCCGACTGTAGTTTACAGTTTTAGGTTGATTTCTTTAGAAATCGACCTATTGCAATCACTTCGTTTATCTATATATATATATATCTATCTATCTATAATGAAAATTTTGTCATCACGATAACTCCCGAAATAATACTCGAAATCGAACCAAATTTGGACAGTGAACTAATCTTATAAATATCTTGGATGAGTTCGTTAACCAAGTTGCTCCGACGTTTTGTTTTCAAGTGGCAGCCACTTGAAAATTTCAAACCGACATTGTAAAAAGCATATTTAAAGATAGATTTCCTTGAATTTTGACGTAAATACAGGCCACATAAGTGTCTCAATGAAGTTTATCCGCCATTTTTAATAAAGTGGCAGATATTTTAAGATAAGCGGGACCACTTGAAATCAGGCTACCACTTGGAAATTTAAAATCACTATAACTTCCGAAATAATACTCCAAATCGAACCAAATTTAGACAGTGTCTTAACTTATAAATATCTTAGATGAGTATATTAATCAAGTTGCTCCGACATTTTGTTTTCAAGTGGAGACCACTTGAAAATTTCAAATTCAAATTGTAAAAAGCTTATTCCGAATTTGTTTGAAATTTGATGTAAATATAGACCACATAAGGGTCTCAATGATGTCTATTAATGAAATTTATCCGTCATTTTTAATAAAGTGGTAGATAACTTAAGTTAAGCGGGGCCACTTGAAATCACGCTACCACTTGAAAATTTAAAATCACAATAACTTCTGAAATAATACTCCAAATCGAACCAAATTTGGACAGTGTCTTAACTTATCTTATAAATAACTTAGATGAATTTGTTAACCAAGTTGCTCCGCCATTTTGTCTTCAAGTGGAGACCACTTGAAAATTTCAAATTCAAATTGTAAAAAGCGTATTCCGATTTTTTTTTTTTTTTAATTTTGATGTGTACATAGATTACACAAGTGTCTCAAATAACTTTATTAATGAACTTTATCCGCCATTTTTAATAAAGTGGCGGATATCTTAAGTTAAGCGGGACCACTTGAAATCAGGCCTCCACTTGAAAATTTAAAACCATGATAACTTCCGAAATAATACTCCAAATGGAACCAAATTTGAACAGTGTCTTAACTTATCTTATAAATATCTTGGATGAGTTTGTTAACCAAGTTGCTCCGCCATTTTGTTTTCAGGTGCAGACCACTTGAAAATTTCAAATTTAAATTGTAAAAAGCGTATTTCGAAATTGTTTGAATTTTGATGTAAATACAGACCACATAAGGATCTTAATGAAGTTTATTGATAAACTATATCCGCCATATTTAATAAAGTGGCAGATATCTTAAGTTAAGCGGAGCCACTTGAAATCAGGCTCCCACTTGAAAATTTAAAATCACGATAACATCTGAAAAAATACTCCAAATCGAACCAAATTTGGACAGTGATATTATCATGTAATTACCGTGAATGTTTTCACTGGGCAACTTGTCTCGACATCTTGTTTCTAAGTTCCAGACACTTGAAGTCACACTGCCACTTGAAAATATGCCATCACTATAACTTTTAAAATACTATACTGATTCAAATAAAAGTTGGAGAGTAAACTTATGGTTCAAATATCTAGGATAATTTCACTTGGTGACTTGATCCGCAATTTTATTTCTAAGTGGCGGCCACTTGAAAATTTGTTATTATGGTAACTTTAGTAATACAGAATCAATTCGCATCAAATTTGGGTAGTGGATTTATCATTCAAATATCTCAGATAAGTTCGCTGGGCATCTCACTCCACTTTTTTTTACAAGTGGTGCCACCTGAAAATTTCTTATGACGATAATTTTTGAAATACTGATTTAATTTAAACAAGAACGGGAAAATGAACTTATCGTATAAATATACTGGATTATCTCGATGGGCAAGTTGTTTTGCAATTTTGTTTCCAAGTCGCAGACACTTAGACTGCCACTTGAAAATTTGCCATAAGAATAACTTTTGAAACACGGCACTGATTTAAATCACAGTTGGACAGTGAACCTATGCTTCAAATATCTTGGATGTGTTTGCTTGGCAACTTGTTCCACTGTATTGTTTCCAAGTGGCGACCAGTTGAAAATTTGTTATCACGGTAACTTTAGAAATACTTAATCAACTCAAATCAAAGTTGAAAAATGGATTTATCATTCAAACAACAAAAATTTAGAAAATTCACGTAACTCGTGAACCAGTCACGTTATTGCGCCCAACTTTGGTATATCGATAAAAAGTATTTTCTCGCCAAAAGTCGCCAAAAAAGACGCCATAGGGGAAAAGTCGTCAAATTTGGCGCCAAATCCATTATCTGAGTTACTGGATCTTTTTAATGCATTTTTAAGGAAAAATTAGGCTATTTTAATGCTAAAACAAACTAGAAATGCAGAAAACTAACATTTTAGCAGCTTACTAAGCCTCTTTGAAAGAATTTCTACAAAAAAAATTATTTTCAAATTTGCAACGATATCTTAGATGAGAAACTTTCTCTGCCATTTTGTTCGAAGTGGCAGCCACTTAATTTTTCAACACGATGACTTTTGAGATTTTGAATTAATTCGAACTATATATGTACAGTAGACTTATCTCACAAATACATTTCATATATTTGTCAACTTAACCCAACATTTTGTTTCCAAGCGCCGGCCACTTGAAAATTTTAAATTCACATAAAAATGTATTTATAAACCGATTTGCTTAAAACTCCAGATGTGCATAGCCTACATCAATATTTCTACCAAGTGCATTAATAATTTGTAGCGGCCATTTTGAAACAAAATGACGGCTACTTGATAAGGAAAAAGAAATCAACCTACCCTTCCGAAAAAGCCGGAAGGACTTGTTTCAGTTTGGGATTTAAATTGAATATTAAACTATTATGATATGAAGGGGGTCATTACAAATTTTTCATTTATATCTTTCAAACATAATGAATAAAGTACTTTCTGGTACATCCTTCGCCAGAAAAGAAAAAAAGAAAAAGAAACAGTTATTTTTATAAAACTACTGGCATAGTTATTTTTGTTCAATTACATCTTATAGATTCTGAGAGATAGTTTTCAAAAATTTGTAGCATTGCAACATTACTTGTTAAGCTATATACACAAAAGTTAGACTAACAGTTGATATCATTGTTGCTGTTATTATTATTATTATTATAAAGTAAGTATCACTGAAATCAGTATCAAATTCGGCAAATTCCACGTGATAGATTCTGTGGTAGATCTTTCAAAAAATATGGTAAAAAACTTATTATTTCATAATGTTATTTGCTCCAAATTATCACAATGTAACTAAATGAGACATTTTGTGAAATTATATGCAATTGATCATGCGTTACTGGGGGAACGAAATTCTTGCACATCATTCAATAAAAAGGAAGGAAGAAAATAATAATTATAATAATTATAATTATAACAAAGGAACTCGCTAAACAAAGAGGGATAAATGGTGTTGATGTTGGAGTACCCTCCATTTGGTCGTTTCAAAGGATTCTAGCCCGTGTTCACGCGAGTTTTGGAGAAAGCCACTGAAGACTCCGAAACGCGAAACCGAAGAGCGTGACCTCGGTTCGAAAGAGGGCTTTTAGATATTTGAGAAAGCCCTGGTTCGAAACCGGTGTTTTCTGTCGACCAAGTTTGAGGGAAAAGTGTCAAAACATTCAAATAAAACAAAATCTCGCAAAAAATTAACTGAAAGCTGAGAAAAATAAAATTAAATTTAAAAAAATAGAAGAACAAGGCAGAAACTGGGGGTAGTTATTAAGTCTTTCAACAACAGTTCAAGTCTTTAGAAACACAACTAGATACATTAGAATGATATGGAAGAAAGTTTTATGATGGCCCAGCAATACAAGATTTTGTTGGTTTCTTGTTAAGCTTTTCCTAATTATATACACAATTATGTGCATAATGTAAATTTTTCATATTTTATTTATGCAACTGCCGTATGGAACAAAAAAAAAAAAAAAAAAAAAAAAAAAAAAAGAAAGAAACTAGCATGTTGCGGCCACCGCATGACTTTCTTATATATTTTTTTATACAAATTCACCAGCAAAAGTAATTTATTAAAATTAGCTTCGGCGATGATTGCAGACGATTTACACCCTAAATATATAATAAATAATAGTATAACAGTAAATACCCTATGAAAGTCAATTTTATTCTCTATATGACATTTTAAAAAAAAAGCTTTTTTTTTTTTTTTTTAATTAAAAATTCGATAAATTTATTTTAAATTATCGTAAGTCGATGGTTCAACCATTCGTTTTAAAGGTATTGTATGGACGAGCTTCTTTGAAAGATACACTCCCCCTCACTCGGCGGGACTTTCCTCCAGAGGCGAAAGTATTGCTCCTACATATACAATTTTTTCCCCAGTTAACTATCATTATTTATTACAATTATTATTATTATTTTAATTTCATAATGATTATTAAAAAATAATTCTCTTTACGAATTTATACGTAATTTTGTCCGATACCATCATGTTAAACTTTTAGAAAAGCGGGATGACAACGCCACCTGTTGGACAATTTCCCCCAAAATTTGATAGGCACTAATTTATGTCAAAGTGCATCTATATATCAAATTTTCTGAAATTCTGTGCTGTAACACCTGAAATACATTTTCCACAAAATTTTGTCACACACACAGACAGACATTTTCTAAAAGTGCTCAAATCGTGTTCTAGACTTCGCAAAACGTGTAAATTCATCGAAAACACGATGTCAGAATTTTTCATGAATCTAATATTTTCTTCTATTAAATATCGGAGAAAGTAAAAATAAAACATGAAACGATTTGTAAAGATATTTTTGGTCCATTTTCAGAGATTTTACCCCCGTTTTGCATTTGAATATGTTAATTTTATTTCGAAATTTGAGGATATCACTTTGAATCGTGCTGTTAAGGTCATCCCTTTTTAATAAGAAAAAAATGTGATATACAAAAAGCTTAAAATAACTCGTAAAGTATTTTTCCCTTTATTATTTAATTTAATTATTATAATTATGTTAGGTATGGTAGGTTTCTCAGATGTGGTAGCCCATGACAACCTAAAAAAGGGGGACCGATCTATTGAACCAGAAAAAAATTTACAAATGAAGTGAAAAAATTGTTGCCTGTATCAGTACCATAGACTAAAACTATAAAGAGCTGTCAAATATATCCAATTTCTGGATAAACTTCGTACCAGATTTTTATAATAGTGGGCCTCATTAAATAAAATCGGACGAAAACACGATCAATTTTTCTATAAAAAATAATTGTAATTTTAAAAATTTAAATGATGACAGCTATAAAAAAACTCACATATAGGGCCCGATTTAGACTACCTGGAGCCCCGGGGCAAGCTTTTTCTAAGGGCCACGCTTGCAGTGGCATAAAAGGTCTTTACGTTGCAGAATACCTGCATACGATTCTGAGTGGGCCCCTTAAAGGAGAGGGGCCCACATGCCTTAGAGTTAGTCAGAGCATATACATAAAATAGGTTTCAAATGGCCCTGCATGCTTTATAGTTTTTCTTTTTAGACCCCCCCCCCCTACCGAAATTTTCTGGCTGCGCTACTGGTCATTCTATAACAGTAACCTGATTCTGCATAAACCAAGCATTTACTGAGTAGGAGGTGTAAATCGATGTATCGACCTGTTGGAATTTCCAGTCCCTCCCACTTCCCCCGAAGGTATTTTCACACGGACATTTTAATAATCCTCAGAGCATTGTCGGTCATTAAGAAAAGCAACACCAGCAATATCCATTGTTCCGCTGAAAAAAAGTGCACACTATGAGAGAACCCCTTCCTTTTTGTCGCGAAAAGAACTCATGAGGATCTCGTCGTAGATTATGAAATTAGTACGCTCAACCAAACTGAATATCTTTTCGTCACTGAAGAAAACAAGTAACCATTCATCCGCCCAACGACCAGAAACTCATGAGTTCTTTTGTCGACAAAAGGAAGGGGTTTCTCTGACGGCGTGGGGCGCGTTTTGTTTCAACGGAAAAACGGATATGACTGATATATATATATATATATAAGTCAGAATTGCTTTGAGGATTATAAAAATGTCCTCAAAAGCAATCTAATTCCAATTGGAAAATATTTTAGGTGGAGAAACTGTAAATTCCAACAGAATGATTCGTCGACTCACACCTACAAATCAAAAAGTGATTGGTTTATGCAGAATCAAGTTACTGTTATAGACTGGCCAGCCATCAGTCCAGACCTAAATTCAACTGAAAACCTTTGGAGAGTACTTGCATGAGAGATGTATGCCCATGGTCTTCAGTTTTCGACTATACAGAAATTAAAGCAACAAGTAGAACAGCGTTTGTACATAGTAATCATTACAGCCACACATTCTCCAAACTCTAGTTCTAAGCATGTCTGAAAGGATTTTCAAGATAATTCAAAGGAACGGATCTAAAAATTTGAATTTCAATGCCAAATACTCGAAATGTCTCTATATTTTTTTAACAGCATATTTTGTTTTTCATTTTTTTACAAAAATTCTGTAAAACTTATATTATATTTCTTTGTTGCAATACACTTTTATTCTGATTCTATATGCTTATTATTATCATTATTATTATTATTATTATTATTATTATTTCGTAATTATTGCTCCACATTTCGAACTGTTATTTCAAAAAAATCACCGATCTCTATAATTTTGAGACGCATTGTAAAATACATCAATTCTAGATAGGAATAAAATTAACTAAATTTATTGCCTTAAATAAACCAAGACCTAGTTTTCTGTTTATAGGAGAATACAAAAAAACATTGCCTTATTATTATTACAATTATTTAGAAATGTGTTGCCAATATCATTATTACTATTAATATTTTTCCAATTTAAACCATAGAAATATCACTAATTTGTAATCTCATGGTAAAACTAGACATAAATCAGACGATATTGCAGGAGAATAGTTATTATCTTCTAGAGCAATTAACTCTGCGCGTATTAAAATAGACAACTTTTAGAAATACTATTATTTGTTAACGAAGAATCGAGTGCATATGTTTAGGTATATGGTAGGTATATGGTAGTTATGGTATATTTGGTATTGGTATATATGGTATATTTGGTATATTATTATATGGTATATTTTTAGGTATATGGTAGTTATTTATATATATTTATATTTTATAATCTAATTCAGTTACTTTTATATAGTACCAAATAAACATAATTTAGAATTATTTAGAAGTGGAATAACACTGCTCTGAAAAAAAATAATAATAATAAAAATAATAAAAATAAAATTTTCGGGATCTGACTACTTTTTTCAGCCTAATAATATGCTAAAATTGTGTCAGAGACAATTTTCTTGCTGATTCTTATGTAAAAAAACCACCTGAATCCGAATATGACTCCCATTTTGCCCAGTCACCCACCGTTTTCTAGATACACCACCCCTCCCTCCATTTCTTTCCCCGTTCGATAATTTTATGACCATGAATTTGATTTGAAGAAGGAAAAATAATTATTTTAACACCTAAAATCAAAAAATATAAAGTTTAAAAAATAACATTAATAACAGATTAAAAAATATAAAATATGTAATGCATAATTTCAGAGGTAAATCCTCCCCCCCCCCCAAAAAAAAAAAAAAAAAAAAAAAAAAAAAAAAAAAAAAAAAAATCCCTTGTCGCAAATGTCCATGTTTTAACATTTTCCAACTCTGTAGCCCCTCAGAAGATATTTAACGGTAAAAATAATCCTCTCCCCTCCTAAAAATCACATTTATAGCCATAAAATCACCGAAAAATGATAAAAATAGGGGGTAAAATAACATCCTAAAAAATGGTGGGTGATGGGGCAAAATGGGCATCATATTCGGATTTAGGAGGTCATTTTACATAATAATATGCTGAAATGGTGTCAGAAGCAATTTTCATGCCGAGCAGTGTAACCATTAATTCCTTTTAGGTTTAGGTTTTAAATAATGCATACATCCTTCTCTTATATCAAACGAGTTAAGAACGTGCCTTATGATATATACACTCCTGCTCAAAAGTTTAGCAAAATTTGCAAATGATCAGTTTTTTTTTTTTTTTTTTTTTAAACTTATCTCTCGATGAAATGTTTTCAAACATTGGGTATTTAAAGAACTGGGTCTTCTTCATGTTTTTCAGTGAAAATTGGTTGATTGGTTTAAGACAACATTTAGGGAGTCGGTAACAAATTGAGCAAAATCAATAATGTTTGTGATCACCCTGTATCGTTAAGTGAATGAAATGAACTGTAACTTTAGGATCTGTTAATATAGACACAGTTCAAATTGTGGATGAAGTTGTGTGACGATAGCATATTAAACAACGGCATTTATTTTAAAACTCTTATAAGCTTTTAACTCTAACATATATTTGTTTATTTACTAAGATTTGTGAGATGATAAGGGTTTTTTTCCCCAAAAAAACGAACTTTTGCTAAGTGGTTTAAATAAATTGATCGTTAAATTAATTACGCGGCATGTGAAAAACCCCTTAAGGAATTTCAACTCCTGGAAAATATCTAAAATCTGGCATGTTCTTTTTCAGGTAATTTGCTTAATTTTTACTCTATTCAAATGCACTTTTGAAAAATGTTGCCCAATATATCTAACTTTCAACCTATGCAATATATTTTTTTTTTTTTTTTTTACCTTTCGCACATGTGCAGTGAAAACATTTTACATAAAAATGTTCATATTTCATGAGATATTTGAGATATTTGTATTCCGATTGCAGTATATTGTTTTGAAAGTGTTTTCCCAACTTATCTGAAAGTGGAAATATTTTTTCTCAAAAACTCTGTACATTATAAATAAAAAACATGCTGATTTTTTTTTTTTTTTTTTTTTTTTTTTTTTTTTGAGTTTTAAAATTAATTCTTATATCTCCGTTATTTAACATGCTATCGTCACACAAATTCAACATGTTATATATTAACATAGCCTAAAGTTACAGTTCATTTCGTTCAATTAAATATATAGGGTGATAACAAACATTATTGATTTTGGTTACCTTAAACGAATCTTCACTGGAAAACATGAGGAAGACCCAGTTTTTTGTTTAAAAACATTTCATCAAGAGATAAGTTTTTAAATTGAAAAAAATTGATCGTTTGCAAATCTTGCTAAACATTTGAGCAGGAGTTTATTTGTTTTAAGGATCTCTAAAATGGCTTTACTCGAAAATGGATATAAAGAATTTGATAAAAGTTTTGGGTTAAGTGTTCGTTGGGAAGCTAAATCGATTGGGCTTATCCTAAATTTAAGATTGGTTGAGTTTAACGTCGCATTAGTACTGCGCTATGTTTAATTGCAGACGGTCTGGGACACACCCTAAGGAGAGTCCGGGGACATGCTAACACAATTTTCATCCTCTCCGGAGAGGATGGCTTCCTCACTTCAGTGATCCCCAGAGGCATAATCTGGATGGAAACATGGAGGACATATCGGTCACGACGAATTTTACGTGCACCAGCCACCATTAATGAACACGACGGTCTTTCACCGCTTCACCGCCTCGAGTATCGAACCCACGGTCTTCCAAATACGAACTCGGCTCTCTACCGACCGGGCCACCGCAGCCTTCTAATCTTAAGAAAATTCGCGTTTGTTGTTAATTCTTTATCCACCAGTTACAACATATGGCACAGATTGTGTTTACTTGGAAATGAATATAAAAATTTTAATCCAACTTTGTGGTTAGGTGCTTGTAGGGGGAGCGGGGGTAAACCAAATGAAGAAAAGTTCGCGTTCGTTGTTAATCCTTTATCCAGTAGTTGTGAAATATGGAAGAAATTATGATTACTGGGAAGGGGATATAAAGATTTAGATGGAAGTTTAAGATTATGTGTGCTCTTCGGGGATAAATCAGTTGGGTTTATCCCCATCTTCAGTAAAATTTGCGTTGGTTGTTATTACTTGGTTGGTTGTTAATAAATGTAAATATTTTAATGAAAGTTTGGAGTTAAGCGTTTTTCGCGATGCTAAATCGATTAAGCTTATCCTCATCTTCAGAAAAATTCGCTTTCGTTATTAACCCTTTATCGGCGAGTTGCAACCTATGGCAAAAATTGAGTTTACTCTGAAATGAATATAAAGATTTTGATGAGAGTTTGAGTTTAAGTGCTTTTGGGGGTGCTAAATCAATTGAACTGTAAACGCAATTGAACACGTTTAGAACTGAATTGTAAACTCAAAAATCTTCCATTCACTTTAAAACATTTACCGTTCATTAATAACATGCGATTCCCCAGAAAAAAGTGACAATTTTTTTTTTTTTTTTTTTTTTTTAAGTACTCAAATGATTTTCGTAAATATTTAGAGTTAGTGTATTTTTGAGATAGCACTTCAAATACCCCCATCTTCCGTATAAATAGCGTTTACTGTTAACCCACTCACCACCCGGTAGAAACACATCAGAAATTTTGTTTTCTTAGAAATCGCTGGAACGATCTGAAAGAAAAAAAATAAAAAAGATCGGAGGATTTTTTTAGATGAAAAATCGTTCTCACTTATCCTCTTCTTCAGAATAATTAGCCGTCTCTAGTCTTTGCCTGGATCAAAATATAGCAGCAATCTCAAGGAAACTGCTTGAATAATTTTAATAAGAAAATATAGTTAGAAATTTGATATCATAATTCGATTTGAATTTTTCTAATCTCCAGAAAAATTAGCTTTCAGTGATAACCCGCGCTTAGCCCGGGGCAAAATAATAAGAAATATAATTATCTGAAAATAAATCACTGTATCTACATTGCGAATGGTTTTTACAATGAGTACAAATATATTTGCTCATCCAGGTACTACCTTTTAACGCAGCAGTTCTTCTTTTATCTAATTTTTTAAGCTTTCTTTCCTGAAAATTTTCGTCAATAATTGCTGATTTTCAATGTATATTTTAATACAAAGGAGATAAAAGAACATTTCCTCTTCGTATTCAATTGGAACGAGTGTTTCTGAATAGTAAAACACATTAATTCGATTGTAAAGATAGTATGTAGATTCACCATTTGTTTCATTTTCCCGTTTGTAGCAGAAATAGAACGAATAATCTCACCAGTATTATTAAAAATACAATCCATTTAATTTAATTTATTATTTATTTATTTATTTATTTTACTGCATACAAGGATGTTAATTGAAACGTCTGACGTCAATCTTTCCCATGACTTTCTATTTTCGATGAAATTAAAAATAATGGAAATTCAGAGAGAGATTTCAAAGACTGATAATTACTCTTCACTTTTCAAAATTTATACAATAAAATTTTATCTGATCGATTACATTGTAACAGTCTTTTATGACTGTTAATTATTTATTAAGATAAAAAATCATACAAAACATCCAGATAAAAAGTAAAAATAGCAAATGCTTAGTTTATAATTATTTGAATAAACATGCATCCAAATTTTTATTTTAATTAAAATAATGATAATATAGTGTTGGAGCATTTTTGTCTCACATCAAGTTTAAAGAAAACAAAATTGCATTTGGTTGATACTCAGTATGTTATAATATAAAGAACGGCTAATTTGTTTTTAGAATTTTTTATAGAAGTCTTTATATCTTCTTGAATGTAAATGCTATTCAAATATAACAATACAGATAAATAATAATAATTTTAAAAAAAATAAGGTTTGTAACCATATGCTACAGCTATTACGCAATCTAGGCTTTATTTTTTGCAGGAAAATTTTGATGATCATGCCATTGCTGTAATCTTTATGAACCATACAGAAAAGTAGGTCATGAACTGTTCTCCTATTTGTCGGATTAGAAACCTTGTGATTTCTTTCTCTGAGTCACTTCAAACAATAGTTTTACATTATTTAGTTCTTCCTCCAATGACTAAAATTGTAATTATTTTAACACAATGTATTTTTCTTTTTCTTTTCTTTTCCTTTCTTGCTTTTTTTTCTTTTTTCTTTTAATAACGATACGGCAGGCATCGCGTTTTTATCTCGAACCCCGTTTTTATTTTTTACGTGGAAAATAAGCCAGTCATATTTTTAACACATGTATCTCTCTCTCTCTGTATCATATATATATAGGATTCTCATAATCAAACAATATTGTTCTATAACTTGTGTACTTAATACAAATAATATTATAGTTTTAAAAAATTAAAAAAACACGCTTTTATAGAAATGTGAGCTAAAAAGCACAAAATATCTATCTTAGTATTAAAATGCAGGGTTAGAGAAAATCGTGTGACCATAATATTTACATACATTTAAATCTTTAATTAAAATAATTTAGAATTAAACAAAAACCATTAAAAAAAAAAAAAAATCTCCCCTGACTGGGCTCGAACGCTAGACCTTTAGGTTCGTAGCGCGGAGCTTTACCTCACAGCTACAGTGTTCCCGTAAGAAAAGTCTTTTTTAACACGCTTTCATAAGCTTCACCTGTATGTATGTTTGTATGTATCTTTGTCTGTATGTTTGTAACTGCTCTGGGAGCAAACAAAAAATCTATATTGTAAAAAAAAAAGACTTTCCCTATGTGAACGCCGTGGCGTCGAGGTATAGCTCAGGGCTACGAACCTAAAGGTCTAGCGTTCGATCTCAGTCAGTGGAGATTTTTTAAAAATGGTTTTTGTTTAGCTCTAAATTATTTTGATTAAATATTTAAATGTATGCAAATATTATGGTGTGTCACTCACACGATTTTCTCTTACCATTTTAACATTATAAAGATAGATATTTATTATATAGATATAGATATAGATTTATATTATAGATAGATATTAACACCATTTTAACATTATAAAGATAGATATTTTGTGCTTTTTAGTTCACATTTCTATAAAAGCGTGTTCTTTAATTTTTTAAAACTATAATATTATTTACAATATAGATTTTTTGTTTGCTCCCAGAGCGGTTACAAACATACATTATACATACAAACATACATACAGGTGAAGCTAATAAAAGCGTGTTAAAAACAATCGTGCTCTGAAATAATCACTCTGGAGTTTTAGAAGACGTACACATTTAATTATGATGATCATGGATTTACAAAAATATTGTATCCAGAATTAAAGCTGAATTATAAGCGATGCAATAACATTAAATTAGAAGTACCTCTGTGCTCATTTTAACTCAAATAAATTCATTGTGTTGGGAAGAGACCGATTCATTTTAAAAGCAAATGCTCCTTCGGCTTATCTACGCATGCGCGTGAAGGCGTCTCGCGACTCACTCCAAATGCGAATGTGATGGCATGACTTCTTACGATTGAATCGCAGGAAGATTCCTACGATTGAATCGCAGGTGAGGGGACTAGAGTCTCGCCGCAGCGGCGGTCTCTACGAGAAAGCTGAATAAATTGCCTTGGGAGGTTTGGCACACTGTAATTTGGCGATACACCACTATACTTCTGAAGGGTTGTAAGAGTGCTTGCATTTTATGTTTATGCGTTAAAAATGTTATTTTTATGCGTTATTATTAAAGCCATGGACCTGTTTTTTAAGTTTTAAATTTTTATCCCTACTGAATATTTAAATTTTTTACTTTTTTTTTTTTTTTTTAATGTAACTACATAATACGTGTACATATTTATTTAGGGGACAAAATTTCTTCCCCATTATTTTTTCTCGACAAATTTTTTACATATTTTATGTTTAAGGGGGTATTTAATTGAGCAAGGAGAAGCAGGGTTGTAATCACACATGAAATGGATCTTAAAATATTCGTTTATTATTGTTATTAAAAAATAATTAACGAAATTAATAAAAATAGTTATTTTTTATCCAAAAATTCAGAAGATTCTATTTATTTTAAGTAAACTTATTAAAATACGCTATGAAGTCTTTGCTAGCCAAGAATTTATAAGGTATTAATTAAGTTATGTATGATAGTTATTCTTCTTTCAAGTGAATTTTATTATACATAATTCTTCCTGATACTAAACATACAGATCAACTGCTAAGAGCCTAATTTTCAAATCGAGAGGACCTCAAAAAGTGTAAACATAACAAAATCTCATTTTTTAAGAATTCATCCTCAAAATATATATATATACTAGCTGACCCGACAAACGTTGTTTTGTCATATAAATTATTTCTAGAGAATATTTTGCTAGAAAAAAATAACTAACCTATTGTAAGTGTGTAAGGATGTGGTATATAAGTGGAAGATGTATGGAGCGCTGTGAACGGTGAAAGAATATAAAAATAATAAAACACCAATCATTTATTTTTTTAATTTATTAAAATTGATTCTTTAAAATTATATACATATCGCTACTTATAGCAATATTACTAAAAAACAATATCAAACCCTTAATGCAACAAAGTGTACAATATTTTTTGTTATCCCATCTTTCGCCAATACAAACAAACTGAATGGTTTGCCCACTCGAGAGCCACGTATAATTGTCCGTGTGAAAAACATGAGGTGCTCAAATCTAAGCCATAGACAGACATCGTTTGGCCCTGAGACTTATTGATAGTCATTGCAAATGCTGCTAAAATTGCTCTTTCTGCCAGCCACTCATGATTTGTGTATCGTCTGTGTATATCGGGAAATATCTGGTCAATAAGAGCATCTTGAGAATCAATGATTGTGCAGAAATCGGTCGGTAATTTTATGCATCCAGTTTCATCTGTAGTAACTTTTCCATCGCCGATATCTAACAATTGTTTTGAGAATGTTTCAGCGGATGGATCTTGAAGCTTTTGAACGCACAAATTTACTTTCAGTTGTACTTTTTCAACATTAAGCCACAATGACGATGATTTTAAGCATGCGTTGATCTCAGCAGCGTATGTTGAACGCGGAATAACGGGAAGTGCTTGTCTGAAATCACCTGAAAAGAGTAACAGAGTGCCGGCAAAAAGTTTGTCGTTGTTTTTTATATCTTTCAATGTCCTGTTCGACGCCTCAATCGAATGTTTGTGTGCCATAGTGCATTTATCCCAGATAAGAATTTTACACTATTTCAGCACTGTGGCCATGGACGATTGTTTTTTTTACGTTGCACACTGCGTCTGGGTTATTTTGAATATTTAGTGGCAGTTTAAATAATTAATGAGCTGTTCTGCCTCCATCCAATAAAGTTGCCGCAATGCCAGATGATGCAAAGCCAATGCGATGCCATTATTTGATCGTATTTCGGCGAGAATTAGCGAAATAAGGAATGTTTTGCCAGTTCCACCTGGTGCACCCAAAAGAAAAAAGAATCTACCTTGTCCCGCCAAAACTGCGAGCATGATGAGGTCGTAAACGGTTCTTTGTTCTTCATTCATTAGTGGGACATTGCGAGCAACAATTGCTGCCATTTCTACAGTATTGTATTGTAGTTCACGATTCAATTCAGTGCTTATTAAATCAGATGCATTTCGATTTGTTGAAATGACATACCGAAATGACTGAGTGGTAAGTTGGCAATGATAATGCAAATATCTTCAGTAGCAATCAATTCTTCATTGTACATAGCGTCACTGAATACTATCGTTAGATCGTAGCACCGTGAACGATGTTGATGCAAAATATCATCAGTCATTGAATCTTTGTGATTATCCCATAATGTCTCTGCTCGGGCCGGGAAACATGTAGTCAACACTATAGCGAATAGTACACGAATTTGTTTTGCTGTACAGTTCAGTCCTACTTCAGCAAGCATACACTCCCACTGGTTGTCGTCTTCCAGCAAGCCGAGTGCAAGGCATGCATCTTTATACGTTGTCCGTTCACTTTACGTAAATCTTGAAATGACAAAGGGCCGATGACATTAACCAATAACAGTCGAAGATAAAAGCACTAAGTCTGCCTTGGATTGACTGTAAATACTCGTCCCAAGGTGTTTGATTTGAATAAACCGGGACATGCATCAATCGGCGTGCCTTGCTTGCGGGGCATCCATTTTTTTGTTGGAGCCCATGTGAAATAGCGTGGTACTTCTGAATAGAGTAATGTCCGTGCAAAAGCACCAAGAGCATCCGCACGATTACACAATTCAAAAAATTCGGTGAGTGTAGTTTTTGGTGGATTTATAGCAATATCTATCGCTGTCTCGCTCATGAAATATACGCGCTGGCCATTTTCAAGATGGACGGCTAAATGAAGAACTGCTGGATCCCGTTCATGAATTGGGAAACCAAAGATATGCCAAACAGCTTCATTGGAGCTGACGTACCGGCCAATTTGGTAAAGTGTTATTTCATCGTTGTTATTCACCGGAGGAGCATTCACATTGGTATTTTCAACTCGAAATACAGCCATATCACTGCCTTTATTCACATACTTGCAAATGTATTTGATGCTCTTCACTGAACTGCAGAACTGAACATTAATATGAGCATTGAATGTTTTGCTCAGCAGAGGCGAATATGGGACCATCCAACGGTTATCAATGTCAATATCAATGTTGTTGACATAGATGACCGCCATAGATGATAAGATTGTCCGCCATTATCGGGATTTCTTCGACGATATATTGGATATCCGTCAACATTTGGGATCGTGAAATGTTTCGGAAAACTTTTAGTACATTTTCCATCTGCACAAATAATAACGGCCTAAAAATTCATTTTTCATTTTAACATAAAATAACTCCGTCGGATATTGACGAATTTTTTAAAAGACTATACCATTTTAACTAATTTTAACATTTTAACAATATTAACGTTGGAAAAATATTTTAAACACTTATGGTTAAAAATTCATTTTTCATTTCAACATTAAATAAATTCTGACATCGTGTTTACGATTCTAAAATATTAACTTTGAAAAAATATTTTAAACACTTCGTAAGATACGGTTACGATTCTAAAAATATTAATTTTGAAAAAATATTTTAAACACTTCTTAAGATACGGTTAAAAATTCATTTTTCATTTCAACATTAAATAAATTCTGACATCGTGTTTACGATTCTAAAATATTAACTTTGAAAAAATATTTTAAACACTTCGTAAGATACGGTTACGATTCTAAAAATATTAATTTTGAAAAAATATTTTAAACACTTCTTAAGATACGGTTAAAAATTCATTTTTCATTTCAACATTAAATAAATTCTGACATCGTGTTTACGACCACTCACGCCATCTAGGTGGAAAAGTTGTTGAAAGAGTTGGTTAAAATTAATTAAGAAAGAACTAATTAAGTTACAACTTTCACTTGTAAATCTAAACCATTCTCGAATCCACCTGAAGACACACAAAAAATTTCATTAAGCTCAGTCCAGCCGTTTAGGAGGAGTTCAGTGACATACACACGCACAAAAGAAATATATATATAAAGATATATTTTTTTTTACCATATATGGTTAAGAGTTAATAAATAAGTAATAGATCGTTCTTCGATAACTGAACCAAGAACTTATAGGAATAAAAATCAGAACAGAAAAATGAAAAGATTTTTACTCCAGGGTTGGTTTGTTGGGTTGGTGTTTTGCATTAGTATGCCCGCCGGAATGCTGCTCTCTGAACGGTTATGAGCGATTCACACTTTGAAAATTCTAGTACACAAAACGCTTTGTGCTGTCCAGTCGCTATTTTGAATATGACGTTCGTGCAGTAACCATGGCAATCACACGCACATTGCACATACGCAGTGTGAAACTGTAGTTAACGCCCTCTCGTTTGCGTTGTCATGGAAACCTATACGTTTCCAAGTTTGGACGTAGTAATGTATCAAAACCCGATGATTCATTTGCAATAACCCTGTATTTAAAATTAGACTTCATAGAGCGAGTTTTATTCAAAGTAAAAACATTGAATTTCAGAATCTATTTCCCTGTAGTCTGCATAGTATCATTTCGTTTATTGATTGCTCTTGCTGTTAAATTAAATTGAATCGTTAAATTCTTTGATGTAAAAACTGCTGATTTGTATAGTGATTTAGAGGAAACAGATAATATGACAGTCTCACCTGGTTTTAAAAAATCAATAAGGAAAGGGCATGTAAATGTTTTATCAAACATTCTTTGCCATTCTCCAGTGGCGAAAGATCAACCCGTAGTGCTGCAATATCAAAGTTTTGCTTTTCTACCCATACTGACTGACTGCGAGTGACGTCACGGTCACGTGCTCTTTCCTTATAGGCACTGGGAAGGTGGGTAAATTAAAAAAAGTGACTGTATGGTTTGCTACAATATATGGTTTCTACTTTACTGGTATATGAAAATAAAATCTGACCTAGAAAAATTAAAGTTCGTTCAATTAGCTTCTGATAATTGCATAATCATAAAACACTCAACATAGCCTGTATGCAGTAGCGGAGACTCAGTAATGCAGAAATCTTAACACCGCAAAAGCTTGGCTTCACCAAAACTCAATTGCCGGTAGGTAATCCATTTCTATAGTCTCGTATATTTTTAGAATATACCCGAAAATAAGCGAAATTTAAAACTTCGATAATCGATATATCGATACCAAAAGGCGCTGAGCTGAAGAACAACTGGAGGAAATGCTATACCGGTTTTTGGGTGCCGTTTCTGAAGGTTTGTCTTCCGAGCGTTGCACGGCAGAAAGCATTTCATATCTTTATATTTCAAAGTAAAATTGTGTAAAAGTTGTCTGTTCGAACAACCATATGCTAAACATGATATTACAATTTTAAATTTTAATTATTTAAAGAGTATAATAGTAATAGACGGCCTGACAAATGTTGCCTGCCGTGCCAGGTTTTAGAATGTACGGCAAATGATTGCAGAAAAACTGGCACGCATGAACAATGTGTAAAGATATTGGAAGCATTTGCTCCAGTTGTTCTTCAGCTCATTGAGCTAAGGCTCCTATATATACGAGCTGGCACATCAGGCATTTTGTTGCCATAGGGTTGCCACATGTACCCACCATGTTTCTTTGAAAAACAACCGACAAACATTTTATTGTATCGTTATACGTTACTTTAGAGTAACTTCTTTTATTATATTTCATAATTTTAGCTAAGTAAACTATGATATGGGATTTTGTTTAGCGATAAACTACTATAATCATTCCAGAAGAGAATATAAAGTGTTCACAGACCTCCTGTTACTGTGCATTTGAGTTTTGGTGACATTTTGTAAAAGAAACAGAAACCGCCCTAACAACACATGTTACCCCAGTACATCCATAGGATATCCTGATAATAAAAGGACATCCTGAGAATGTACTGTGAAAAAAAATGTGTTTTTAGGAGTATTATTGTTGCTTATTGCTCTTATCTTGACCAGATTAGCTTCAGATCAAGATTTCTTAAAATCATTAATGAAGCCATAAGGACGCTAAGCGGGAATGCTGTCCTCTTCCGAGGCCAAAAAAATGGCGGCGATGCGCCGGCCTATATATTTTATTGAAGGGGCTCTAGCCAAGGCCATTTCTGCTCTGGTGAAGCTTTTTAACAGGTTTTTAAAGGAAAAAGATCCATTTTAATGCCGAAACAATGCAGAAATACCTAAAATTAGCATTCTATAACCTGACGAAGCTTCTATATAAATGAAATTACATAAAAATAATGACTATTATTTACAAAGTCGTAACAATACATTACGTCTATGGATGAAATTGCAGGTAAGTAGAGTATAACATGCATAGGCTGTCCTAAACCAAATTGAATGAATATATATTTTTTAAATGCATAAAAGCATGTTTTATGTAGAATATGTTAGAAAAATAATTCACAGTTCGTTTACACAAAAGAACTACAATAGAGTGAACAACACTAGAAAATTGATGGAAGTTCATTTAAAGTTATACTTTGTATTATATTGTATTTAAGTGTACAATGTGGTTTGTACATAATTTTTAGAAGATATACAGGCTACCAATAATTAAGTGAAAACATTCTGTTTTCTTGAATGCAATTGGTAGGCTTTACTATGATATTTTACCGTTCCATCAAAAACTGCTTAGGAATTAAAATTAATTACTCATACTTATACTGTAAATAAAGTATTTTTTAAACTAATTATTCAGCACTTGTTTTCTATATATTTAAACGTTTTAAGGTTCCCTGAATATGATGTCTATTTCTAACGTTTAAGCTTTGTCTATGTTCCTTATCATAGTAAGTTAAAAACAAATAATTTCAGGCAATTCAAATATTGTATTTTAAAGTTAATATGAGGTTGTTACTTGAAAAAAATATTCAAGATTGATATGTTTTAAAGAATCGTACGGGAAAGTTGTCTGATTGATTTAGAATGAAATTTTAAGTTTCATAACAATTTTTTAATTCTGTATAAATGTAGGTACAATATTTAAACGAGAGGTTGAGGGGAACGGTAGTCCCCTCACACAGAATTATTTATCAGATAAAGCTATTCCGAAGCCTTATTTGAATTGTTGTTAACATAGTTTATATAGCAGTACTCGTTATCTTATACCTCAATATCCATTCTGTCTTTATACTATTGAATTTCAGGCTAAGTGAAAGTCGTGTGAATGCCACAACAGATTATTTTTTATCTATATTTTTTTAATAGCAATAAAAATATTTATAATTTTATAGAATACATGGAAAGTATTATATTAAACACGGGCGTATATCAGTTATTTATTTAATAAAATTATTCATTAAAATTTTATTGTAATTTAAAATATTTTTTGGCGAAGAAATTAAATAAACAATATTATATTTTCATTTCTGTCATAAACTTAGAATGAAAAGTAACTCTGAGGTAACAAATGTCGTTGAAATATACCAGTGAACATATTTCTCAAGAGATGTTATGTTAACAAGAGAGGCACGAGTCTAGTTAAAGTTTCTCTTAATATTATGTTCGGGTTCACAAGATCTTTTGTATTATAGATGTAATATTGTTTCTCGAAAAGCTGCATCGATACATATCTGAATCTAGGGATATAAGAATTCTGTAGAAAGTCGATTACATTTTCTACGTAAGTTTGATGAATACATTAAAGTTTATTGTGTAATAATTTTTTCATATAAACATACAATTTTTATGCTAAAAAAAAAAAAAAAAAGAAGAGGGATTGTATTTATGATAAAAGACAGTATTAAAATATAATTTATTTTAATATTTTTTATAAAAAGTGTAAAAATTTTACATAACGTTTTTTATGATTGAATATAACTCTAATACCAAAATAAATCTCATGGAATTTGCTTTAATCTATACTAATATTATAAATATGAAAGTTTGGATGGATGGATGTTTGTTACTCAATCACGCCACAACGGCTAAACGGATCTGGATGAAATTTGGTACAGACATAGAGAATAGTCTGGAATAGAACATAGGCTACTATTTATACCTGAAATTTTATATACCTGAAATAGATTTTTTAAAATTAATTAAAATATGAAAATAATAAACTGGTAATTGACTTAATATAAGTCATTTAAAAGTTTAATTGTTGCCAAAAAAGTTTACGAGGTATTTTTTATTTATTTATTTATTTATTTTATTTTTTCAACGTAAAACGAAATATGCTTTCACGTGAAAAATAAAAAATTACTAAATGTTACATTGGTCGATGAGAAAATGGCACTCTGTAATTTTAAAATAAAATAGTAATATTACAAATCTAACATATTTCTTCTGAATTTTATTTCATAGCATTTTTTTATATACCTCAACTTCAGATTTTTTTTTTTTTTTTAAATAGTACGGCGGATGAAACACGCTTGGAATAAAATCTAATTTAGCATTATATTAAAGGTATTTCTTATTGATAATTCGGGACAATTTTTTTAATTTTGATGCAGAAGTAGATCGGACATTTTTCGCCAAGGAATATATAGAAAGAAATACGCAAGCGAAACGATGACGTCACTGGCCGTTCGTGGATGCTAGAAAAATATTGCCTATGTTAAACGCCCATTGGATTTTTTGGAAAAAGATATTAAAAATCGAGGTCTATACTAATATTATAAATGCGAAAGTTTGGATGGATGGATGTTTGTTACTCAATCACGCCACAACAGCTAAACGGATCTGGATGAAATTTGGTACAGAGATAAAGAATAGTCTGGAATAGAATATAGGCTACTATTTATACCGGAAATTTGATTAGATTTTTTAAAATTAATTAAAATATTAAAATAGTAATCTGGTAATTGGCTTAATATAAGCCATTTAAATTTTTAATTGTTGCCAAAAAATTTTACGAGGTATTTTTTAATTTTTATTTATTTATTTATTTTTCAACGTAAAATGAAATATGCTTTCACGCGACAAATAAAAAATTACTAAATGTTAAATTGGTCGATGAGAAAATGGCACTTTATAATTTTAAAATAAAATAGAAATATTACAAATCTAACATATTTCTTCTGAATTTTAGTTCATAGCATTTTTTTATATACCTCAACTTCAGTTTTTTTTTTCTTTTACTACGGCGGATGAAACACGCTTGGCATAAAAGCTAATTCAGCATTATATTAAAGGTATTTTTTTATTGATAATTCTGGACATTTTTTTTTTTTATTTTGATGCTGAAGTAGATCGGACATTTTTCGCCAAAGAGAAGATACGCAAGCGAAGTGATGACGTATATGGCCGTTCGTGGATGCAAGAAAAATATTTCCTATGTTAAACGCCCATTGGATTTTTTGTAAAAAAATATTAAAAATCGAGGAAAATTATTTCCCGATTTTAATCCCCATATTTAGGTATAGAAATGTATTAGTTATCATGTCCATACTTTAGATTAAGTTATTTCTGTTGTAAAATTGACAAAATTTGAATTTTTAATTTCAAAACTCTAGAAAAAAAAAATGGCAAGCTTCCATATTCGGTAGAAAACACAAACATTTCATTTCAAAGGATGAGATTTACACAATAAATATCCAACTAATATACTAATTAAAAGGAAAATGATAAATATTCTATCATAATTTGAAGTCAAATTTGTTTTCAAATGTCTAAATAAAGTATCTGATATAAGATACTAATATGTTGCAGCGGAATAGATTTGATATCGGTCATCCTTGGCAAAAAAAAAAAAAAAAAAGAAAGAAAAATATCTCAAAATTATTTGGCGAACATAATTTAATTCTTTTCAAAAATCATGGTTATTTTAACAACTTATATTAAGAGAGTAATGAATAATATGAAACAATATTTCGTACAATGCATATTACGAAAATATACATCTGGCATATGTATATTTTCGTATTACGTTTTTGATCACCAAATACAATAAGCGCCAAGAACGACAGAGTTTTGAAATTTAAAATTAGAATTTTGTCAATTTGACAGCAAAATAACCCAATCTAGCACATGCACATGATAACTAATACATATATATACCCAAATATGGGGATTAAAATCGGGAAATAATTTTCCTCGATTTTTAATAGTTTTTTACAAAAAATCCAATGGGCGATTCACATAGGAAATAATTTTCTTGCATCCACGGACGGTCAGTGACGTTACACTTCGCTTACGTATAGGAACAATAATCGCATAAATTATATTTTGGTCTAAAACGGCAACAAAAATTCAAAAGTCGCCAAGGGCATTAAGGCTTTACCATAATCAAGATTACATATTAATTAATTAATTTATTTTTCTATATACAACTACTATTAACTAAGCATAAAGTATATATAACCACAAAATAATAATAATAATAATTGTCTCATGTGATAGAAGTATCCGATCATAGCATATTGTAATATTATATGTGGCTTGAAATTGTTGTCATTCTATGGTGGATCCATTAAATCAAATAAATATAGGAAATAACTTGAGAGCAAATATTATGTACATCAAGTATAATGTTGTCCATATGTAAATCGGATTCAGATATAAAAGAGCTATTTCAAATTTTACAATGCTGTCCGTATCGAAACTGTCATATATATAATAAGCATCCAAATGGATGCCCACGGGTAAGCCAATACCCGTGTAGCAGGCAATACCCAACAACAAACACAAGCCTTTCGGCATCGAATCGGGCCACAGTCGGCACTGTCGGTTTACTGTCAGCAAAGGCGCACTGCTGTCGGCGACTAATCAGTAGAATGTCGGCAACCGACAGTAGGAAGCAATGACGGTTGCTGTTGCCGGACCGCTTACGGCTAAAAATCGGCAAACCATTTCTATCGGCATACGATACTGGGCCTATATCTGTTATCCGGTAGTGGCACGAAAACAATATGCCAACGTCGGTCCGATTTTGGGACAATTTGCTTCGAGTTCGAATTTTTAAATTTAATATTAAAAAATAAATAAATAAATAAATAAGTTTATTTTTTATTATTTTTTAAGTTTTACTTTTGCCATAAATGTTGAAAATGTTTAGTATAACAGATGCATATATTTGTCATAATAATAATATTATTATTAATAAGAATAATACTATTAAATATAAAACAAATTAATTAATTAAAATAAAATAAAAAAAATAGTAATAAGTAATTCATTTATTTGAAATGCCAAAGAAAGAATGTATATTTTTTCAGCCTTTTCATTAAAAATAATGTAATAATAATAAATAAATAAATAAATAAAAATGCTATAAAATGTATATTTTGAGCATAATTTAAATATTAAGTAGCTTTTAATGTGTATATAATATGTATTGTTTAATAAAAAATATTTAATCCGTAGAAATTATTTAAATTGTAATACAGTACGAAGCAAAAGTTTAGACAATAAAGAAATTCATGAAGATTTCAAAAAATATTTAATCAATTTTCCTAACATAGCTTGAATGTAATGTGCTGTGCATATAAACAATATTTATAACAATGAAAAGTAGTACTGTACATATTGCAAATAATTAAATGGTAACAAATGTATAATACTGTCTCAAAAGTTTAGACAAAAATTAAATAAAATCTAAATAAACAATTTTTAAAACCTAATTGTGCATCCGTGCTTCTGTATTACTTCATAAATACGAGATTCCATCAAAGAAACTAAATTTTGCATAGTTTGGGGACCGATGTCAAACCATGCATCCTCAATAGATGTCTTGAGTTCCTGTACAGTAAAGTATTGTCTACCATTGCTATAAACTTTGCGAGACATGATGCTCCAAAAATTTTCTGTAGGGTTAAGACCTGTGTTACATGCTGGCCAGTGAAGAACTCTTGTATTATGAGAATTAAACCGAGATTTTGTATTGTTTGCAGTGCGAATCGAAACATTGTCTTGTTGAAATTGCCACTGAGGGCCACCTAGAAGCTCAGCAAATGGCATTAAGTTCTTTTCTAATGTATTTGTATAATGCTGTGCTATTTGACGACCACTGGTAAAGGTCAGAGATACTTGTCCATTATAGCAAATAGCTGCCCAAATCATCACCGAGCCCCCTCCTTATCTGCGACTGAAAAAAACCTAGACATTCCTTTACGTTCCTAGACGTTCCGTACTGTATTTTCATTAAACAATACACAGATTCAAATCATACTCTATAAATTATTTGATCTGAAGCACAACTCAAAAATTAAAATCAATTTAACTGGATATTTAAAACCTATAACTTCGAAAGTTCAAAATTTCTTCACTAGATGGCAGCTCTAATTTTTTCAGAAACATGCTTTTTATGCCTAAAAGGCTCATACGTAATTATATATGCTCATTTCATTTTGTTTACTGCAGTTTAAAAATGTTAAACTGTATATTTAAGAAAGTTTGCCTATTTATGTAATATATATTTTTATTCTCCTGGATATTCTGTACGCGAATTATTTGATTAATTTCAATGAAAAGTTTAGATTAGCATCCTCATTTGATATTGATTTAGAATACCGAATTTGAACTTCTGGCTAATATTTGTAACTGTTTTTCGGGAACCTCAAAAGGTGTAAACGTAAATAATCTCAATAATAATAAAAAAAAAGACCCTAAAATAACAATAAAAATTAATTACATTTATATAAAGTATGAATTTAATAGAGATTTTTTTTTTATTTGCATTCATCTTTTTAAAAAATTTAAGTTTCCATGAGTTTTTTAATTAAATCGTTTTTTCTCCTTAAGAAACCATGCCTTTATATTTTTTTTATTTTTATTTTTTTTCTTTTATTGACAATTTTATTTGAAACAATTAAAGAATTATTTAATCTCTGTCTCAGATTTAACGATAAAATTTATGTTCTTAATAACTTAAATATATTTTGCGTTTCGCTGCCAATTGTTTCTACAAGGGATAATACATAATAAATTATTAAAATCTACTAAAGTATTAAACTCAAAATTTTATTAACAGATAAAAGTTCAACAATTTCACTGGACTCAAAATATTTTTCTTAAACAATATATAATATATTTAAAAGATATACTTTTTATGTAACTATTTGATATTCTAATTTTATAAAAAAAAATATTTGATCTAAACCACAACTTAAAACTAATTTAATTATATTTCTTTTGATTATATTGACTTTTAAAGTTTTAATTTAATTGTAACATGACATAAAAGTATACAATATCTATCTAAAATAATAAATAACGAAACTATCCTTTATCAAGAAAGAAAGTTACAAGCGCCGATGGTCGAATGGTTAGACGCATGCAAAGTTCAAAGAGGAACCACTGGTTAGAAGATTTGCGGGTTTTGTTCTCTTCTCTGGTAAGTTAAACGGAAATTGTAAACCTAAAAGCTCACGTTTTCTTCACTAGATGGCAGCACTGATCAGTCGGGCAGGAAACTTTTTTTTTTCTGCAACTAGAAATAGTCCATTACCGGCATATGTTTGGTTAGAAAACGGTTAGATGTCGGTGCGGTGTCGCGCCGGCTGCCTTGTCGATTTTGCCGACAACGGACCGATTGCGGACCAGACAATCGGGTGACTGCCGCCCGAAGGCCCACAAAAGTTACGTACCGGATTCGGCAAGCGGCATCGGTACGTCACCGCCTAAAACGGTAAGCCGATAATGGACCAACTGTCTACCGATAGGTCTGTGTTTGTTGGGTAGGGACAGGCACCGGATATTGCAAGGACGAACAAGACCCTGCCGAAGGCAGTGGAAACCCAAAGCGGGCTTTTGACCGATTTCAGTTTTTTTTTTCTTTTTCTTTTCTTTATTTTTTTTTTTTCATAAAGCTATATAGAAAAGAGTTTGCCAGCGAAGCGGGCAAAGCCGTCCAAAATTGTTTAAGAACTAAAATATTATTCAGCAATTCGCCGGGAGATGAAAAAAAGTTTATTTCTTTGTAAAAAAAAATAAAATAAAATAAAATAAAATAAAAATTTGAAACTCATAAATATTATATGAATTTCACCACATAATTAAAATTTTAATTCACCAGTTACCAAATTGTTATTAGAACCAGATTAATATTGTGCAATAGTGAACTAAAATCATACAAAGAAAGGTTTCGAAATAAAATTCATAATTGACGACCCAGTTTTTATACTTCCGCAACGCAGTACTGTTTTAGTACAGGATCCCTATGAACGAATTTTAAATTTTTATCGCCATGTTGGCGATAATTTTTTATTTATTTATTTTGGCTTTAAAAATAAATAAATAAACAAAAACTAATTCCTATTTTGATTATACTTTTTATAATGTTTTTTAGTCAATTTATGATAATAAATCATATTCTGATATATCTTTAAAGTATTGCTAGATTTCAAATAACGCTTGCAAAGATTCTTAAGATTCAACTTTTAAAAATATATTATTTATAAAATACTCTTATCAGACAAATGTCGTCATTTTTTCTTATTAAATTATTGAGCGTATTCCGCGTGTGTAAATATTGCCCATTTATAAATATTATTTTTTATCCCCATGTATATCGTAACTGGACCACGTTAAAGAAATATTATATAGACAAGTAGAAAGCATCACACGTTCAATATTTTTGGCTAATTACTATTCTCATTTTTAACTTTTTAGTTCACTTTGTGATTTAACGTGCGTATTCTTACTTTTTTGAATTATAATTTACTTTTTATTTCTTAGTAGTTTTAATTCTTTTGATTTGTTATTATTTCATAGTAGTACTTTGTTTTTAGTTCCCTTTTAAGGGTTTTATTATTATTATTATTTGATAGTTTTTCGAAATTCCCGGAAAACGCAAATCTAATCTTTCCAACAGAAATAATAAAGCTCAGGCTATGAAAGTAGCTAGAAGTCAAGAGACGACTCCTCAAGCGGAGTTTAGAAGAATTGAGCAAGCGGAGCGACAGGCTATTTCTAGATCAGCTGAAAAACCGAAGCATTCAGAAATGAGACGAATATAGCATGCTGAATATTTGGCAACCCAACGCGCTTCTGAATCTCTGGAGCAATCACAACTGAGGCGGCAATAGCACGCTGAATATTTGGCAACCCAACGCGCTGCTGAAACTCTGGAGCAATCACAACTGAGGCGGCAATACCATGCTGAATATTTGGCAACCCAACGTGCTAATGAATCTCTTGAAGAGGCAGAAAATCGATGGCGAGCCATTGCTCAGCGGACGGTACAGCGACGGCAAACGTCTACAAGAAACACGTGTTCCGTATTTGATAAAGCTGCGTTTGAGTATGATTCAACTCTTGACTACGCCAGCCACGGGCTTATCAAAATGGAGAGGATAAGTAAAGAGTGTAAATTTTGCAGGGCACTTAAATGGAAGGAAGAAACTGCAGGAATGTGTTGGTCTGAAAGAAAATTTTCCGCCTTTAACAAAGGAACCGGTGGAGCCTTCAAAACATTTATTTTCTTACGAGATAGTGGTATCACGGCGTTTTCTGAATAATATTAGAAAATATAATTTATGTTTCCATATGGCATCTTTTGGTTCTGACAGAGTGATCTCAATGCCAAGATTTTCACCTACTTTTACCATTCAAGGTCAAGTGTATCATAGAATTGGGTCTCTACTGCCTACTTCGAACATGCAGCCAGAGTTCTTACAGGTCTATTTCATGGGCGACGAGGAAGCCGAAATTGAGGGACGGTCAAAGCTAATTACAGGAGTTTATAAAGAAACGGTCCGTAAAATACAACGACTACTGCACGACAATAACGCCTTAGTCAGGGAATTTAAAACGGCACTTGACAACATGCCGGATGAAAGCTGTAAGGTAGTAATCCACCCCGACAGAGTGCCGCGCGGACAACACGAGCGACGCTACAATGCTCCAACTAGCAACAAAATAGCAGTCGTGATTGCAGGCAGCGAGCAGACCTCAGCAACAGACATTGTTCTACGAGCACGTGACGGCACGCTTTCTAGAATCGCCGGCACACGCTGATGCTTTAGAGTACCCACTCATATTTTGGAAAGGGCAGGAGGGATATCACTTTGACGTCCAATTAATTAATCCAGTTACTAGCCGTACAATACCATACAAAAAGGTATACTGCATGGACTTTTACGCGCTCCATATGATGTTCCGGCGAAATGATTTTAATTTACTACTGCGATGTAGGCAACTTTTGAATCAATTTATGGTGGATATGTATGTCAAAATAGAAAGTGAGCGCTTGAGATACATAGCGCTTAATCAGACCAGACTGCGAGCAGAGAGCTACGTACATTTACAGGACGCCAAAAGAACCGATGGTAATGTCGACCCCAACAATTTAGGGAAAATAGTAATCCTTCCCTCATCTTTTGTAAACAGCCCGATATACCTTCACGAGTACACACAGGACGCATTTGCGTACGTTCGCAACTACGGGCAACCAGACCTATTTATTACGTTCACGTGCAAAACTGCGTGGACAGAAATAACTGAAGCGCTCACGCCTGGCCAGACGGCAAACGACAGACATGATCTCTTAGCTAGAGTGTTCAATATATAGGTCCATAAATTAGTAGCTCTACTTACTAAAGGCCAACTATGTGGGGAGGCTCAATACTTTTTGTACTGGATTGAGTGACAAAAACGTGGATTGCCCCACGTACATTTGTTGCTGTGGCTTAAAGGAAAAATATGTCCCACCCAAATTGACGACATTATTAGTGCCGAGATCTCTAACCCGAGTACGGAAAAAAAGTTACATGAAATTATTGTAAAAAACATTATTCACGGACCCTGCGGCGTACAAAACCAATTGTCTCCTTGCATGAAGGACGGAAAGTGCACAAAAAGGTATCCCCGGGCACTATTGAAGGATACGCAGACAAATAACAATGGATATCCAGTATACAGGCGGAGAGCACCCGATCATGGTGGTAGGACTACTAAAATTAAAATTCGTGGCGGTCCTGTGGAAGTTGAAGTGGACAATAGTTAGATTGTGCCGTATTCGCCCCTGTTGTCTAAAATATTTAATGCACATTTAAATGTTGAATATCGCAGTTCTGTGCAAGCGATCAAATACATTTGAAAATATATTTGCAAAGGAAATGACCAAGCTATTTTTAGTGTCCAACAAAATAACGCCGGTATTACTCTCAGAGATGAAGTGCAATTATTTAGGGCAGGTAGATACGTCAGCAGCAACGAAGCAGCATGGAGGATCTTGGGCTTACCGCTGCACGAGAGACACTCCGCTGTCACCCACCTGGCAATTCACTTACCCAATGGCGAGAGAGTATACTTCACTGAGCAGAATTTCCTAGACAGAGTGGCTACACCTCCGAAAATAACACTGACTTCATTCTTCGAACTGTGCGAAAATGACAACTTTGCCAAAACCCTGCTCTACTCTGATGTACCACGGTACTATACGTGGAATGCATCTATGAAAGAATGGAAGCGTCGTTTACAGGGAACACCGGTTGAAAACTTACCAGGTGTGAAGGCAGGAGACGTATTGGGTCGGATGTATACTGTGCACGTCAGCAACTTTGAATGTTTTTGCTTGTGAATGTTGCTGAATCAGGTGTGGGGCCCGACATGTTTCCAGAGGCTTAAAATCGTAGATAGTCAAGAGCGAATAACGTTTAGGGAAGCATGTGAGGCTCGCGGACTATTAGAAAATGACAACCAGTGGGATTCAACTATGGCGGAAGCCGTCCTTTGTCGCTCAGCAGCCAAATTTAGGGAACTGTTTGCGATTTTAGTGAGCACCTAAGGACTCTCAAACCCGCTCCAGCTATGGGATAAATATAAGGACGCTTTATCAGAAGAGGCTGGATGGCACTCACAATGATCTAATCATTAACGAAGCTTTAGTATTGATTGAAGATAAAATTATTTCCATATCTGGAAAATGTCGTGCTGATTTCGGACTCCCCACACCTCAGAGAAGAGGGGAATTGTCAAGCGATGTTGTAAAGGAGCTAAACTACGATATCGCGGTTGTAGAAGCGCAGGTCAATGAAATGGTATCACGTTTACTTCCTGAGCAGCGTCAAGTCTATGAAATGATTTTGTGCCGAGTAAATAGTAGAGAGGAGGGTTTATTCTTTCTTGATGCACCAGGGGGTACGGGTAAGACATTTGTGCTGAATCTTCTGCTTGCACAACTCCGCAATGACCGCAATATAGCTCTGGCTGTAGCTTCCTCGGGCATTGCTGCAACTTTGCTTAACGGTGGCAGGACTGCACATTCCATTTTCAAATTGCCGCTTAATCTTTCAAGCGAAGATACCTCAACATGCAACATCACCAAAAACAGCGGACGGGGAGTCCTTTTTGCAGCAGTGCAAGTTGATAGTATGGGACGAGTGCACAATGTCGCACAAGCATGCAATAGAGGCGTTGAACCGCAGCCGGCAGGACATCCACAGAAACCATACGTTGATGGGCGGCGTTGTCGTTTTGCTCGCAGGCGACTTTAGACAGACACTACCAGTTATTGAGAAGGGCACACCGGCGGATGAAATAAACGCATGTCTCAAAGCTTCGCCACTCTGGTATAGGATTGAAAAGCTCCATCTTACATGCAACATGCGCGTCCGACTGTACAACGATCAAGAATTGTATGTTTTTCCCGTTTGCAAATAAGCTTTTGAAAATTGGTGAGGGTCGTCCAGAAACGGACGCAGATGGGAAAATTCAATTTTCCGAAGAATTTTCCCATCCAGTGGCTACAGGAGACGATCTTATCATGCAAGTTTTTCCCGATTTGGATGTTAATATAAGTAATGATGAATGGTTGTGTGAGAGGGCAGTGCTATCGCCTAAGAGTGGGTCAATAAAATAAACAAAAGAATTTTAGACATGACCGCCGGCAATTCAAAATTATACACATCCATAGATACTGTGATGGCTGATGACGATAGTACTGCCTACCCCGTTGAATTTCTCAACTCTCTGGAGTAAACGTTATACCGTCCCGTATGTTGGAGCTTATAATTGGCGTTCCAACTATTCTGATGCGTAACCTTGATGCACCCAGACTGTGTAACGACACTAGGCTTCGTATCACAGAGCTGGGTATTAATATTATAAAATGTACCATTATTACAGGAACTGCTAAGGGAGACTGCGTTTTGATTCCCCACATACCTATTATTCCCAACAACTTGCCCTTTCATTTCAAGAGATTGTAATTTACATTAAAATTGGCTTTTACAATGACGATCAATAATAAGTCATTTAATGTTGTATACAGATCGGTATCAGAATAAAAATAAATTGTATATATTTTCCCGTAGATCTTTCAATGAGTTACAAATTTTTTTTAGTACACTTTATCAGACACTGTTTTGCACAGCACCTGAATGATAAGGTTTCATTACATTTCAGGGCGCGAAATTTCCGCTCGCCAGCTCGCCATTGGCGAATGGAATTTTTACTGTGGCGAGTAAAATTTGGTCTAGTTATAGATAGAATTCTTACACGATACGGTGACAGAAAACATTATTGTTATAGATTTAAATATGGCAAAATCTTGCCTTCTTATAATCTCATATTTAACCTCTCCTTTTTAGATTCTAGGAGAGCCCGAGTCTGTGTGTGCGCTGCCCGAGATCGTCCCAGCCTAGAAAATAAAAAATGCTTAGTGCATACATAAAAGTTTTGATCTATTCGGCAGTTTCATTTCTCACTCTGTTATTTCTCCAAGCAGAGTGAGAATAAACGAGCAGAGAGCCTCTTTGCCCGTCACCTACTATCCGAGAGAAGAGGTATGCGAAAGTTTGCCTGTGCGATATTGTCACAGGAAAATGAGCACGAGCCCTTTTAAAAATACTGCCTATGTTTATTTTGTTGAATAATGATCAAAACACAGTTCATATTTTCCAGTTTTTTACTGAAGCACCAATGATTTGCACTTGTGATGATTTGTAAACTACGATTTTATCGAAAAAGTTATTCCGAAATGGCTATTTCAAATGACAACAACGAACAAGTTATATACATCGACATTCCGTCTGATTACATAAATAAAATAGATGAAAGAGACTTTTCTAATATAAAAAGTTTAGTAAATAAATAGATAAATATAAGATAAAAAACTTTTTTAAAACCACGTTTTTAAATTTTCTGTTGAACCATAGCTATAGAACTAATTACATTAGCACTTTATCAATGCGTATTGTTACGAAATTGTAAATAATTGTATTTATTTTTGTATAAATTCTTTCAAAGAGGCTTAGTAAGTTGATAAAATATCAATTTTCTGCATTTCCAGCTCTTTTTCGCGTCAAAATAGCTTAAATTTCCCTTTAAAACGCATTAAAAAGCTCCAATAGGCAGGTAATGGATTTGGCGCCAAATTTGGCGACTTTTTGACCATAGCGACTTTTGGCGAGAAAATCCTTATTATAGATATTCCAAAGATAGACGTTCTAATGTGATTGGTTAAAGAGTTGCGGGAAATTTGAATTTAAAAAAAAGTTGGTTTTAAAAATAAAATATTAATCCTTTCAGGACAACATGCATTTGCATCATGAACTACATTAGCACTTTATCAATGTTTTGAAAATGTTTAAAGTGAAAATGACGTCAATTTTTGCCAGATGCATAATTTAACTTTTTACAATTTTGTAACGCTCACGTTTAAATAAATGTATTTATTTTTATGTCGAAAGAAAATAAACTCGTAATTTTTTTATTTTTTGTTGGCAACATTTAAATTATAGCTAATATTTTAATGACTATTTTTATTGTTATTATGAGCTTTTATGAGCTTATTTTCATATTTTATTTAATTAAAAGAAAACTATTCGAAAATTCGGAAAACTGACTTCGAAGCTACTGTGAAAGTTTCAAATGTCTAGCTAGTAGGGATGTTAAAATAGATTGCAAGTTTTGTACCGGACAAACAAACAAGAATAGAGGTTAATAAAAACATGGTAATAAGAAAGCTTAATCTTTCATAATAAAAAGATTTTCACAGGATATTGTTTGACATTTTTTTTTTTTTTATTGACGCTTTGCATTTATATAAGTAGATATTTTAATCTTTTTCAAATCTCAAATACAATACATCACAATGATTTTTAATTATAGATGATTATGAAACCTGATGATATACGACAAACTTTTAATATATATAATTTTAGACATATTTGTAAAAGCATTTCAAATAATTAAGAAAAATAAAAAACCTAAAATGCGTAAAAAAGGAAAAAATGACAATCCTATTTTGTGGCGAGTAAAACTTTTTTTTTCGGCGAGTGTTGTATGAGTTGAAATTTCGTGCCCTGCAACATATTATGATCAAACCGTCAGTTCCCACACATACACATCAAAATTTCCACGTGAACGAAGTCGCGCTGGTACAATATACATGTGCAATATTTTAGCGCAGGTTGACATAGGGTGGTGATAGCATTAAGGCCGATTGACTGCACTAGGTTCCAAGGCATGAGGGGGAGTGCCTTCCGTGGGCGACTTTCTAAGAGGGAAATAGCCCGTATTTACGCAATTTTCGGTGAAATCCACGGAAAACTCCGAACGGTTAGGCCGACGAGCGCGACCGGGTATTGAAACCTGCACCACCCGTCTACCAGCTTAGAGGACAGTACCTCTCGTCGCTGATGGACCGGTAGACATAGGGAAACAAAAAGCGACTTCTCTCACTAAATAAGTCTTTACATTGAAATGTTTCATTTAGAATGACGTGCTTAAATAAATATGTATAATGATTAAAACATTTTTCTGATTCGCGACATTTTAAAGTAAAACTTTTTGATGGATAGAATTTTGTGTTTTGAAATTTAAAGTAGAATTTGTGGTTGAAGATGTAAGTACATTTAGCAAGTAAGTAGAATTAGTGGGTGAATCTGACTGTACTGTTGTTAGAAATTATAGCAGGAAAACATGTACTTAAAAAAATAGAGATAAAATGAATTATTCCTGTTAGAATCTCTGGTAGAAATGTTGGCACCGCGTTGAATTCATTCAAGTAAAAGAACTCTTCGAGAAAAACTCAATGAGACATACTAATATCAGATACCGTGATAAATAAATAATTCAGACTAAAATTCAGCACAAAGGGAATTTTTTTCTGTCAGAAATATTGGAAGAATTATTGTCACCTTGCATTCAGTAAAGTAAATCAGCCTTTTGAAAAAAATATACTGAAATAAACAATTCTGCATACTAAAATTAAGCGATGCAATATTTGAATAAAATATTGTTACGAAGTAGAATTTGTGGTTAAAGATGTAAACATGTATAGTAAGTAAGTTGAATTAGAGGGTGAGCTGTTGTCAGAAATTATAACAGGAAAATATATACTTAAAAAAAATGCAGGTAAAATGATTTTTTGTCTTTTAGAAACTCTGGTAGAATTGTTGGCACCACGTTGAATTTATTCAAGAAAAACAACTCTTCGAGAAAAGCCCAATGAGACATACTAATATCAGATACCGTGATAAATAAGACAAATAATTCAGACTAAAATTCAGCAAAAAAGGAATTTTTTCTGTCAGAAAAATTAGAAGGGTTATTGTCACCTTGTGTTTTTAAAAGTAAATCAGCCTTTTCAAAAAATCATACTGAAATAAATAATTTTGATAATTAAAATTAAGTGACGCAATATTCGAATAAAACATTGTTACAAAAATTTCGACTTTCTTGTGTGGTGAAAGTATTTTATAAAGAAACACTCAGGTTCTAGTCGATTAATGCCTTTTATTCAAACTATATTCTTAAACAGTCTAAAAAAGTTATTAATATAACGACTGATCTCGGTACAATCAAATAAAACATTCCTTTCAATTAATATTCTTGAAACAGTTCAATAAAGTTTTCACTCGTGCCTCAACGAATATCCCGATATCAGTCCAATAGAACAGCCACTTGTTTCACAAGAGAAAGCAAACAGCGTTAAACATTCCCCAAAGAAGGAATTCCGCTGATTCACGAACAAAGAAACTTGAAATGCAGTCTCTAAAAAGGAATCTCTCAGATCAGCACTCTGAACACAAACGACTGTGGAAATCAAACTTTCTCTATTTATACTTTTTGGCAGTGGAGTTAGGCGATGGTTCTGTGCTAGAATCCATTGGAAAATTTCAGAACTGAACTTCTATTGAAGAATACCCCTCGAAACTTCGGAAACCCCAAAATACCATTTTTCACCAAATTTGATCACCAAGTCGCCAAGTTTATTGGCAAGGACGATCTTAATAGACGTGAATAGACAGATTTTTCTTTTCAACTTGGCAACAAATCTACTTTTATAGAAACAGGCCATTGAAGGCAGGAAAGAGGTTTAATCTGTTTCAGCACTGCTCCTCTCTTCGAATACTGCACGTCCTCAGCAGTATCTTTACATCGTTTCATGGTTTGATGCATAGCATAGGACAAACGTAGTGATGTGAATTACTTTGAGTTAACTACCTAGCGACATCTTTAAGCTTTATAACAAAATCTTTCAGTTTTTTAATATAGCGTTAGGTCTTACTAGTTTTGTGGTAAGGATTTACATTGATTTTTCCTGCGATTTTGCTTTTAAAACTACAACAGTGACCTTCCATTACATGATTTTCAGCCACCTTGTGTCGTATCGTGACATTATTCGTTAGATGATCAAGTCAATCTTTTTTCTGGTGAACTGATGTATGCTTTCCAACTATGCTTCTAAATCTCGTAGATAGTCGTCAAGCGAGGAAGGCATATCACATGTTAGCCCGAACAGGATATCACAAAGCAAGCGAAGTGTTCGTACAAACAATACTTCAGATGACGTCAATCCCGTGGTATCGGGCAGTGTAGATCCCTTTAAATAAAATATATAGGCCGGCGCATCACCGCCATTTCGTTGCCTCGGATGAGGGCAGCATTCCCGTTTGGCATCCTTATCGCTTAACTAGCAATTTTAAGAAATCTTCATCTGAAGCTACGATCGGCCAAGACGGTCAAGAGCAATAAGCAACAGGTAATATCCCTAACAACACATTTATAAACAGTGCATTCTTGGTATATGTTTTCATCCTCAGGATATTTTGTGGGTGTACTGGGGATAAGATGTGTTGTTAGGACTATTTCTGTCTGTTTCAAATACAAATCATAACTTTTTGAAAAAATAAAAATGCGCTTATTGTTTAAAAGTGGAAAATATTTATTTATTTACTTGCTTTTTCTGCTATTTCTAGCATATACAATTCATTTAAAAAAACGAACCTTAAAATAAATGTAATTACGACACGGAAATGAAACAACTTTGGCGACCCCAGAAAATGTCGCCAAAACTCATACTAATAAAAGGTCTTCTTTAATTAATTTATTGTTATTAACATAAATATTATGATTAAAATAGCACATACTTTGTATTTTTACATTTGAGCACGTGAAAAACACAGAGAAAAACATAAGTAAATAAAAGTTATATTATTTTATTCTTCCTAAATTATCTTATGGAAATCTGAACATTTTATGTTCTTTCTTAAATGATCACAGCAATTTTTCACTAAAAAATCTCTCATATGATAATTTACCGAGCTAAACTTATGAAAATGATTAAAAAAGTAACTCCAAAGTAATACAAGACGATAGAAATAATGGCTGCCGTTTGTTTATCTACGCAAATGATGGGCACATGCGGCATCCCTAAGGCAACAAAATGTCTGATGCGGCAGCTCGTATATATAGGAGCCTTAGGGCAGAGTACATCCGTAAGCAAGCGGATGCATCCAGAGGTGTAAATCCCAATCCGTTACTGATTTATTTTTCTCTGAGTCAGTTCTGTTGCCTTATGATGAAATAATATGGTCAAGATAAAAGACTTATTTCCTGAAAAGTTTAATCATTTTATGATTTAATTTTAGATTTGTATTTTGTTATCGCTGAAATACTTGCAGAATGTTGATTAGTCATGTTAAAACATCCGTCCTAATATGATAATATCATTCAAATAAACTAAACAGGTTTTACCACTCAACGCATCTATCGTGTCATCGATACGGGGCAAAGGATAACTACCTTTCTTCGTTATATTGTTAAGATACCTGTAATCGAAGCAAAAATGTGATTTTTGTCCTTTTTCTTCACTAAAACATTGGGAGAAGTACCAGGGTACTGATGACTTTTCTGTGACACCGTTCATGTCCATTTCCTTTATCAGTTCATCTCTCTTAACTATAGGCACTCGACTTGGGTGTTAGTTTATTGGCGGATGTTCTGTTGTATCAATTTGTGTAATCATTATATATTATCTGTATACACTGCAAATTCAAGTGTCTTAAATTCAGACACATAAGTGTCTTAAATGGGTGTCATTATTTTCAGACATGAGATCTTATCTTCAATTTTAAGATACGTAAGATGTCTTATGTTAAGGCATGAATGTGACTGGATTTAAGACACCTGAAGTGACTTAAAGTAGCCCTTTTTAACCTCATTTTTCATAAATAAATTAAAAATAATTAAATAAATAAATAAGATTGCGTACACTGTAAAAGACATGTCCTATTTGCTGCCAGAAATTCTCTGTAATTCTCTTTGAGAAAATACGCGCAATTTACGAAAAAATTACGTTGTAAGAATGTACTTTCTCAAATTACAGAGAATTTCTGGCAGCAAATAGGACATATTTTTTACAGCGTAGGGTTTAATTACCGGTTAAAAATGGACATAGAATTTCTTAGAGCACGCAGAAAATATTAGTGCGAAAATTTCCACTCATAGCAAACCTCTCCGGCAGGCTGGACTCGAACTAAGAAACTACGGATTCGCAAGCCAGCAACCAACCGACTGAGCTACAACCATCAACAGAAGATCTACTTTGATTAGTAGTATATATATGTAATATTCGTCAAACATATCGTAAATTTAACTTATATATATATTATTAAAGTTATCGACGAAATACCTAAAATTTAATGTACATTTCCGTTTTAAATTTCATGTGCATATTTTTAGCGGTTTCTCTTTATGAAATATGAGTGACAAATGTGCAAAACGGACAGCATATGATATTTCGAAATCGGTTTCTTTTTTTCTTTCTCTCTTTCTCTTTTTTAAAACTTATATTTAACGGAAAACAAACAATTTACGTGAAATCCAGAAAATTGGCTGTTTTACACTGATATGTAGGAACTCATGAGGATTTTCTTTGTTTCTTTTTTAAAGATTCTTTGTTTACATAGTCTATTTCATTTTCTTCGAAAATTCAATTTCACAAAGCTACATGGTCTAAATAGCCTAAACACTTTTATAAAATATTATTAAAGGAAGCGGATGTGGAAAGAATCTTAAACCCCGTTTGCATATTATTTAAAACAGATTCCGGGTGAAATTTGCTAAGTTCATACAAGTGTCTAAAATTTTAAGTGTCTAAATTTCTAGGTGTCTGAATTGTAAAATGTCTTAATTTCCAAGTGTCAAAACTGCAATGTGTCTTAATTTCAGACATATTAATATTATTCAGACTCTTAATTTAGTTTATTTTTAAGAAGACATTAATGTGTCTTAAATTCAGACGTGTGTGGTGTCTGAAAATTTGTATCTTTACGCGTGTCAGACATTTATGTGTCTAAATTGATATTTCAGACACATTTCTGATTGAATTTAAGACACTTCTATTTCCAGTGTAATCCTAATATTTCTATAATGTTGCTGTATAAATTTACAGAATCCGACATCTGTGTCACATTTCGAGAATATGTTCAAAGATTCATTCAGTTAATCTTTTATTGCTGACAGCTGATCTTCATATTATACATCCAAATTTTTCATAGGCGGCTTTAGATGCTGTAGTTGCTCTTCGGATACACTGGCAGGTCGGGTAATAATATCGGCTACCGGTGCACATGCGGCAGTCACAGTTTCTTTTATTAAAAATTTTGGATTTATCGTCAAGATAGGCGATCAGGAATGATTTATCTTTCAAGATCAACTAAAAAAGCGGTTACAAGTAATCCCTTATTTGAGTCTGGCTTTGAAAAACACTGCTCTGCAAAAAAAAAAAAAAAAATCGATATCTGATACCATTCTTGCAGATTCTTATGTAAAATTACCTCCTGAATCAGAATCTGGCCCCATTTTGCCCCATCACCAACCTTTTTTTTTTTTGGTACGCCCCCTCCCCCATTTTTATCATTGTTTGATAATTTCATACCCACCAGTTTGATTTGGGGAGGAACAATGATTATTTTAACCGTTAAATGTCTTCTGACCTGAGGAGCTAGAGTGGTAGAAAGTTCTAAAACACGAACATTTGTAGTAAGGAGTATATGAGGGGATTTGTGCCTAGAAAAAAAAATCAATAAAAATAATCAGTTTCTGTTTCTTTTTATTTTCCCGCTACATTTCTCTTATTTTTTACATATTCCGGCTTCCAGTTTGCCATTTTCTTACCAAAACACCCCAAATAATAAAAATTATACAGTGAAATTTTTTCAAAGTGTTGGTGAGTGGAGTAAATGTCTCAAAGCCCTCGCAAGAAAGTTTGACTGATTCACTGTACGACGTTTGCTTTCAATAACTCTCACGTTAAATGTTTTGGGCAGTAAAACATGAACAGTAAAATATCCTCCTTTGACAGGCATTAAAACCACCACACAATATCACCACCGTCGAGAACGCCATAAAGTTCACTCTCTTATCGCAAAACGTGTGCTAAATGTAGATAACGACTGACGACTACAATAATAAGAGCAATGACCTTTAACACGTATCACAACAGGAGGTTTTACTGTTCATGTTTTACTGCCCAAAATATTTAACGTGGGAGTTATTGAAAGCAAACGTCGTACAGTGAATCAGTCAAACTTTCGTGCGAGGACTTTGAGAACTTTACTCCACTCAGCAACATTTTGAAAAAAAAATCACTGCATAATTTTTATAACTTGGGGTGTTTTGGTAAGAAAAAAGCAAACTGGAAGCTGGAAAAGGGAAATTCGTTCTCAGCAATATCGCATTTAGTCCCGTATAGACTAATATCGAGCACACGGAATATTATTTACATATCCTTGTATAATTCAAGCTTTAATAATCGACAGATTACGAAATTTTAAAAATTTATACAGATTTTTTTTACTAATTTTTTAATGTAAAAATTTATGAAGTATTAAAATTAAATGGCATTATTTCGGGTAGCAGACTTCTTCAGAAGAGCAGTTTCCCATGATGTAGATTCAGTCAAACCTAAGATTTTTCTTCATCACCGTCCTCAGGCCTTAAGAGGCGAAACCACTTTCGATCGATGCTTAGCATCGGTTCATTTGTAATATTGTAATACATCTGCGTCGATTTTTAAAGATTTTAATAGCTTCGCGATGAAAGCGCAGAAATGATATTCGTAATTTGCAAGTTTTATTTTATTATCAAAATTGATATTAATTTTATTATTTTTGTTGACTTTAGTTAAAGCGGTGGTCGTTCTATTGAATTTTATATCTGCTTTATATTCCTTAATCATGTTTTTTACGTTTTCTTTTGTCATACCAATATAACTGCCTGTAAAACTTTATTTATGAGATCCTGTGTTTAATAATAGCGATCATAGTACAATTATATTTACTGCAAAATGTTTAGCAGCAAAATAAACCCTGAATAAGTTGATTTCTTTTTTTTTTTACACAAGAAATTTGTAAATCTGGAATGTTCAAATTACCAAATGGCTGTGTCTTTTATAATTTAAACGCTGCTACTATTACATTATTTTTAGGACCAATTACGAACAGTTTGAGCTGTAATCTTTAAATACAAAGTTATTAGAAAAGATTTTTTTATGCTTCTTTAGGTATGGAAGATGTATTTTCTTTCTGTGGAAAAAAAAAAATCTTCCTGTGATTACAAATATGTAACGATGAAAGGATGATATATATATATATATATATATATATATATATATATAGCTGTATGTTTGATGAATAAATCCCTTCCACTGGCTATGCCAGTTAATGATCAACAACTGATAAGCATATAATGATTCATCCGAGTAAAAAAAAAAAAAAAAAAAATCTTTAATGCATGATAGTAAGCATATAATTAGAATTTAAACCAAATTTCCTATGTTTATTCTATAGAATGAAATTTATTTATCATATAAAAATATGGTAAAAAAAACAAACAAAAAAAAAAGTAAAAAAAAAAAAAAAGTTCGTGTTAAAAATGTAAAGTAATATATTTGCTTAATATATTAATAAATTGGGACAGTTGTGTTTATTAAAGATTTATTTGGCTTAGTTACCTATTGTATAATGCTGGAAAAGTAATCTTTTCTGTGATGAAAGACTTTAGTCAGAACAATTATAATATGATATTTTTGATTTTTTAAAACAAGTAATGCACCTGTAAAGTTGGTTGTAATTAGCAATTTTGATAAAACTATTATTCTGCTTATTATTTTGTGCTCTATTCATTGAGATAAAACTCATTTAAATAATTTATCTATACACTTGATTAGTCATTAAATTCTAGATGTATAATTAAAATTGACGATTGCTATTTCAACTTGTAATTTGATTTGTTTGACTTAATAATTAATTCACTATGGATACTATAGAAATATTTTCTCATTTGACACTTTTTTGGTGTTGTGGCATACAGCCCCCCTTCCAATTAATTAAAGTTGGCCAGACCTTAATCTCTACACAGAGCAGGTGTGCTGATACTTACAATAGTTTGGCTCCAGACTGTCTCGAACTGTGACACTAAAGTACAAAGAAGCTGCCCTGCTAGTACGCCCTGATGGTCGTGAGAACAGCGGAGTTTCCGAGGAATTTCTTCGGCCAGACGAGAAGGCGCCCGCCCACTCAGCGAATGAGGGAGGAGCGCGGGTTGCCATCGAGAGAAAGAGTTTCCCCAGGAGCAGGGCTGGAAGCAGAGAGTCGGGGATTCGTATCTTGTCTTCGGCCAGTGAAGGTCGGAGGGTTTTTCTTGTCCCGTTTACCAGGAGAGGTAGCGAGACTTAGTGATTTTTTTTTGTGTTCCTCTAGGAGCAGAGAACACAGGTCAGCTTATTTTCTGTCACCAGGGAAGGTGTGCAGGTCAGCTCGTAAGAGACATTTTACTTAAAATTATCCTAGGACTGAATTATATCTTTTCTGTACCTGGAACGGTGCAAGTATTGTTTCAGTAAAGCGAATTTCGGATCACGGAGATCCACTGAAACTGTTTGTTAAAAGCATCCACTCAACTATCGATCCATGCTGTAACTCCTAGCCATTGTATATAATCCTCCAACATCAATATTGTAACTAACGGTTGTACATAGAATCTTGTTTAAATTTTAATTAAATTAATTTTCTTATCAACTTCTGCTGTGACGGGATTTTCTCATTAGCTACCAGAACCCTCGCCCGAAAGTCCGAAACGCCACAGCTATACTAACTTGGTGGCAGCGCTAGAGGGATGATTGTTGGAGAAATACTACACTGCCTGAAGAAGTACGGACTACGGACGATAGAAACGTGATAGACTCAACGGAAGGATCGGAAGGATAGACGCAGCGGAGTACGTCGAACCATCAAATCAACGGAGGATACATCTACGTCGCATCGACTAGAATCTCTAAGACAGAGAGGAGAGCCCTCAGCCTGAATTATCCGGAGCCCATCCCGAATTCCATAGTGCCGATCCGAGAGCCCATCATAAGTGCCAGAAGGAAGGACGGAACTCGAGCAACGACAACAAAACAGGGGTGAGTCAAACTTTTCTAGTGAGGCTGTAAAATTTTTGTTATTTAAGGTATTAGATGATAAATGTATAAAGTTAAAAGTTATTTAGAAATTTATTAAGGGAGAGTAAACCTTAAATTAACATTGTTTTTGGAAAAATTAAAAATGTGGCATATCACAAATATTAGAAACTCTAAGTAAAAACAGGGAGGAATTTAAATTATAGGTAAATTTAATTTAAATATAACTCATATTTGTTTAGTTTGGAAAAATATTAATTGGTTTGCACATATTTGATTATCTTGTTTTAAATGAGAAAGATTATATTTGAAAACAGATATTATTTGAGAAAAACAAAAAGGGTGTTAAAATATCTTGAGAAAGATAACACAGTAATTTCATATTGTTTTGTGTAATTTATGAAAATTAAAAGTGAATCAAATAAGTTACGGAAAGAGGTTTCTTTCCTGGAAAAGGTTGTGATTTCAAATATTTCAAATTTAATGTGTAGAATTGAATATTAAGTTTTAATTATTGGAATCGTGTTGTATTGGAATTTTATACACCCCAAAAATTTGCAAAATTGAATTATAGGTTTTATTAGTGTAATTTTGTATATGTATTTTTTGGAATTGGGTAAAATTGTAAGAATTGTGTAAAATTGTTAGGAATTGTGTAAAAGTGTTAGGTATTGTGTAGAAATTTTTTTGGGAATTGTGTAAGATTAAATTGTGAATTTAGAATTAGGTAAACATGTCAGAATTAGGGCAGTATAGGAAAGCGGAACTGCAAGAGCTCGCAGTCGAATTCGGAGTGATTGTTGAAACTTCGGATAGGATAAGTGATATCATAGGGAAAATTCAAAAGTCTCCAGATTATGATAAAGACCTAGCCCTAGCTCAAATTAAGTTAATACGGGAGGATCTCTTAGAAAGAAAGGCGGAAGAGAAAAGGAAGGCGGAAAAGATTGCGGAAAAGATTGCGGAAAATTTCTTCCCCATTATTTTTTATCGACAAATTTTTTACATATTTTATGTTTAAGGGGGTATTTAATTGAGCAAGGAGAAGCAGGGTTGTAATCACACATGAAATGGATCTTAAAATATTCGTTTATTATTGTTATTAAAAAATAATTAACGAAATTAATAAAAATAGTTATTTTTTATCCAAAAATTCAGAAGATTCTATTTATTTTAAGTAAACTTATTAAAATACGCTATGAAGTCTTTGCTAGCCAAGAATTTATAAGGTATTAATTAAGTTATGTATGATAGTTATTCTTCTTTCAAGTGAATTTTATTATACATAATTCTTCCTGATACTAAACATACAGATCAACTGCTAAGAGCCTAATTTTCAAATCGAGAGGACCTCAAAAAGTGTAAACATAACAAAATCTCATTTTTTAAGAATTCATCCTCAAAATATATATATATACTAGCTGACCCGACAAACGTTGTTTTGTCATATAAATTATTTCTAGAGAATATTTTGCTAGAAAAAAATAACTAACCTATTGTAAGTGTGTAAGGATGTGGTATATAAGTGGAAGATGTATGGAGCGCTGTGAACGGTGAAAGAATATAAAAATAATAAAACACCAATCATTTATTTTTTTAATTTATTAAAATTGATTCTTTAAAATTATATACATATCGCTACTTATAGCAATATTACTAAAAAACAATATCAAACCCTTAATGCAACAAAGTGTACAATATTTTTTGTTATCCCATCTTTCGCCAATACAAACAAACTGAATGGTTTGCCCACTCGAGAGCCACGTATAATTGTCCGTGTGAAAAACATGAGGTGCTCAAATCTAAGCCATAGACAGACATCGTTTGGCCCTGAGACTTATTGATAGTCATTGCAAATGCTGCTAAAATTGCTCTTTCTGCCAGCCACTCATGATTTGTGTATCGTCTGTGTATATCGGGAAATATCTGGTCAATAAGAGCATCTTGAGAATCAATGATTGTGCAGAAATCGGTCGGTAATTTTATGCATCCAGTTTCATCTGTAGTAACTTTTCCATCGCCGATATCTAACAATTGTTTTGAGAATGTTTCAGCGGATGGATCTTGAAGCTTTTGAACGCACAAATTTACTTTCAGTTGTACTTTTTCAACATTAAGCCACAATGACGATGATTTTAAGCATGCGTTGATCTCAGCAGCGTATGTTGAACGCGGAATAACGGGAAGTGCTTGTCTGAAATCACCTGAAAAGAGTAACAGAGTGCCGGCAAAAAGTTTGTCGTTGTTTTTTATATCTTTCAATGTCCTGTTCGACGCCTCAATCGAATGTTTGTGTGCCATAGTGCATTTATCACAGATAAGAATTTTACACTATTTCAGCACTGTGGCCATGGACGATTGTTTTTTTTACGTTGCACACTGCGTCTGGGTTATTTTGAATATTTAGTGGCAGTTTAAATAATTAATGAGCTGTTCTGCCTCCATCCAATAAAGTTGCCGCAATGCCAGATGATGCAAAGCCAATGCGATGCCATTATTTGATCGTATTTCGGCGAGAATTAGCGAAATAAGGAATGTTTTGCCAGTTCCACCTGGTGCACCCAAAAGAAAAAAGAATCTACCTTGTCCCGCCAAAACTGCGAGCATGATGAGGTCGTAAACGGTTCTTTGTTCTTCATTCATTAGTGGGACATTGCGAGCAACAATTGCTGCCATTTCTACAGTATTGTATTGTAGTTCACGATTCAATTCAGTGCTTATTAAATCAGATGCATTTCGATTTGTTGAAATGACATACCGAAATGACTGAGTGGTAAGTTGGCAATGATAATGCAAATATCTTCAGTAGCAATCAATTCTTCATTGTACATAGCGTCACTGAATACTATCGTTAGATCGTAGCACCGTGAACGATGTTGATGCAAAATATCATCAGTCATTGAATCTTTGTGATTATCCCATAATGTCTCTGCTCGGGCCGGGAAACATGTAGTCAACACTATAGCGAATAGTACACGAATTTGTTTTGCTGTACAGTTCAGTCCTACTTCAGCAAGCATACACTCCCACTGGTTGTCGTCTTCCAGCAAGCCGAGTGCAAGGCATGCATCTTTATACGTTGTCCATTCACTTTACGTAAATCTTGAAATGACAAAGGGCCGATGACATTAACCAATAACAGTCGAAGATAAAAGCACTAAGTCTGCCTTGGATTGACTGTAAATACTCGTCCCAAGGTGTTTGATTTGAATAAACCGGGACATGCATCAATCGGCGTGCCTTGCTTGCGGGGCATCCATTTTTTTGTTGGAGCCCATGTGAAATAGCGTGGTACTTCTGAATAGAGTAATGTCCGTGCAAAAGCACCAAGAGCATCCGCACGATTACACAATTCAAAAAATTCGGTGAGTGTAGTTTTTGGTGGATTTATAGCAATATCTATCGCTGTCTCGCTCATGAAATATACGCGCTGGCCATTTTCAAGATGGACGGCTAAATGAAGAACTGCTGGATCCCGTTCATGAATTGGGAAACCAAAGATACGCCAAACAGCTTCATTGGAGCTGACGTACCGGCCAATTTGGTAAAGTGTTATTTCATCGTTGTTATTCACCGGAGGAGCATTCACATTGGTATTTTCAACTCGAAATACAGCCATATCACTGCCTTTATTCACATACTTGCAAATGTATTTGATGCTCTTCACTGAACTGCAGAACTGAACATTAATATGAGCATTGAATGTTTTGCTCAGCAGAGGCGAATATGGGACCATCCAACGGTTATCAATGTCAATATCAATGTTGTTGACATAGATGACCGCCATAGATGATAAGATTGTCCGCCATTATCGGGATTTCTTCGACGATATATTGGATATCCGTCAACATTTGGGATCGTGAAATGTTTCGGAAAACTTTTAGTACATTTTCCATCTGCACAAATAATAACGGCCTAAAAATTCATTTTTCATTTTAACATAAAATAACTCCGTCGGATATTGACGAATTTTTTAAAAGACTATACCATTTTAACTAATTTTAACATTTTAACAATATTAACGTTGGAAAAATATTTTAAACACTTATGGTTAAAAATTCATTTTTCATTTCAACATTAAATAAATTCTGACATCGTGTTTACGATTCTAAAATATTAACTTTGAAAAAATATTTTAAACACTTCGTAAGATACGGTTACGATTCTAAAAATATTAATTTTGAAAAAATATTTTAAACACTTCTTAAGATACGGTTAAAAATTCATTTTTCATTTCAACATTAAATAAATTCTGACATCGTGTTTACGATTCTAAAATATTAACTTTGAAAAAATATTTTAAACACTTCGTAAGATACGGTTACGATTCTAAAAATATTAATTTTGAAAAAATATTTTAAACACTTCTTAAGATACGGTTAAAAATTCATTTTTCATTTCAACATTAAATAAATTCTGACATCGTGTTTACGACCACTCACGCCATCTAGGTGGAAAAGTTGTTGAAAGAGTTGGTTAAAATTAATTAAGAAAGAACTAATTAAGTTACAACTTTCACTTGTAAATCTAAACCATTCTCGAATCCACCTGAAGACACACAAAAAATTTCATTAAGCTCAGTCCAGCCGTTTAGGAGGAGTTCAGTGACATACACACGCACAAAAGAAATATATATATAAAGATATATTTTTTTTTACCATATATGGTTAAGAGTTAATAAATAAGTAATAGATCGTTCTTCGATAACTGAACCAAGAACTTATAGGAATAAAAATCAGAACAGAAAAATGAAAAGATTTTTACTCCAGGGTTGGTTTGTTGGGTTGGTGTTTTGCATTAGTATGCCCGCCGGAATGCTGCTCTCTGAACGGTTATGAGCGATTCACACTTTGAAAATTCTAGTACACAAAACGCTTTGTGCTGTCCAGTCGCTATTTTGAATATGACGTTCGTGCAGTAACCATGGCAATCACACGCACATTGCACATACGCAGTGTGAAACTGTAGTTAACGCCCTCTCGTTTGCGTTGTCATGGAAACCTATACGTTTCCAAGTTTGGACGTAGTAATGTATCAAAACCCGATGATTCATTTGCAATAACCCTGTATTTAAAATTAGACTTCATAGAGCGAGTTTTATTCAAAGTAAAAACATTGAATTTCAGAATCTATTTCCCTGTAGTCTGCATAGTATCATTTCGTTTATTGATTGCTCTAGCTGTTAAATTAAATTGAATCGTTAAATTCTTTGATGTAAAAACTGCTGATTTGTATAGTGATTTAGAGGAAACAGATAATATGACAGTCTCACCTGGTTTTAAAAAATCAATAAGGAAAGGGCATGTAAATGTTTTATCAAACATTCTTTGCCATTCTCCAGTGGCGAAAGATCAACCCGTAGTGCTGCAATATCAAAGTTTTGCTTTTCTACCCATACTGACTGACTGCGAGTGACGTCACGGTCACGTGCTCTTTCCTTATAGGCACTGGGAAGGTGGGTAAATTAAAAAAAGTGACTGTATGGTTTGCTACAATATATGGTTTCTACTTTACTGGTATATGAAAATAAAATCTGACCTAGAAAAATTAAAGTTCGTTCAATTAGCTTCTGATAATTGCATAATCATAAAACACTCAACATAGCCTGTATGCAGTAGCGGAGACTCAGTAATGCAGAAATCTTAACACCGCAAAAGCTTGGCTTCACCAAAACTCAATTGCCGGTAGGTAATCCATTTCTATAGTCTCGTATATTTTTAGAATATACCCGAAAATAAGCGAAATTTAAAACTTCGATAATCGATATATCGATACCAAAAGGCGCTGAGCTGAAGAACAACTGGAGGAAATGCTATACCGGTTTTTGGGTGCCGTTTCTGAAGGTTTGTCTTCCGAGCGTTGCACGGCAGAAAGCATTTCATATCTTTATATTTCAAAGTAAAATTGTGTAAAAGTTGTCTGTTCGAACAACCATATGCTAAACATGATATTACAATTTTAAATTTTAATTATTTAAAGAGTATAATAGTAATAGACGGCCTGACAAATGTTGCCTGCCGTGCCAGGTTTTAGAATGTACGGCAAATGATTGCAGAAAAACTGGCACGCATGAACAATGTGTAAAGATATTGGAAGCATTTGCTCCAGTTGTTCTTCAGCTCATTGAGCTAAGGCTCCTATATATACGAGCTGGCACATCAGGCATTTTGTTGCCATAGGGTTGCCACATGTACCCACCATGTTTCTTTGAAAAACAACCGACAAACATTTTATTGTATCGTTATACGTTACTTTAGAGTAACTTCTTTTATTATATTTCATAATTTTAGCTAAGTAAACTATGATATGGGATTTTGTTTAGCGATAAACTACTATAATCATTCCAGAAGAGAATATAAAGTGTTCACAGACCTCCTGTTACTGTGCATTTGAGTTTTGGTGACATTTTGTAAAAGAAACAGAAACCGCCCTAACAACACATGTTACCCCAGTACATCCATAGGATATCCTGATAATAAAAGGACATCCTGAGAATGTACTGTGAAAAAAAATGTGTTTTTAGGAGTATTATTGTTGCTTATTGCTCTTATCTTGACCAGATTAGCTTCAGATCAAGATTTCTTAAAATCATTAATGAAGCCATAAGGACGCTAAGCGGGAATGCTGTCCTCTTCCGAGGCCAAAAAAATGGCGGCGATGCGCCGGCCTATATATTTTATTGAAGGGGCTCTAGCCAAGGCCATTTCTGCTCTGGTGAAGCTTTTTAACAGGTTTTTAAAGGAAAAAGATCCATTTTAATGCCGAAACAATGCAGAAATACCTAAAATTAGCATTCTATAACCTGACGAAGCTTCTATATAAATGAAATTACATAAAAATAATGACTATTATTTACAAAGTCGTAACAATACATTACGTCTATGGATGAAATTGCAGGTAAGTAGAGTATAACATGCATAGGCTGTCCTAAACCAAATTGAATGAATATATATTTTTTAAATGCATAAAAGCATGTTTTATGTAGAATATGTTAGAAAAATAATTCACAGTTCGTTTACACAAAAGAACTACAATAGAGTGAACAACACTAGAAAATTGATGGAAGTTCATTTAAAGTTATACTTTGTATTATATTGTATTTAAGTGTACAATGTGGTTTGTACATAATTTTTAGAAGATATACAGGCTACCAATAATTAAGTGAAAACATTCTGTTTTCTTGAATGCAATTGGTAGGCTTTACTATGATATTTTACCGTTCCATCAAAAACTGCTTAGGAATTAAAATTAATTACTCATACTTATACTGTAAATAAAGTATTTTTTAAACTAATTATTCAGCACTTGTTTTCTATATATTTAAACGTTTTAAGGTTCCCTGAATATGATGTCTATTTCTAACGTTTAAGCTTTGTCTATGTTCCTTATCATAGTAAGTTAAAAACAAATAATTTCAGGCAATTCAAATATTGTATTTTAAAGTTAATATGAGGTTGTTACTTGAAAAAAATATTCAAGATTGATATGTTTTAAAGAATCGTACGGGAAAGTTGTCTGATTGATTTAGAATGAAATTTTAAGTTTCATAACAATTTTTTAATTCTGTATAAATGTAGGTACAATATTTAAACGAGAGGTTGAGGGGAACGGTAGTCCCCTCACACAGAATTATTTATCAGATAAAGCTATTCCGAAGCCTTATTTGAATTGTTGTTAACATAGTTTATATAGCAGTACTCGTTATCTTATACCTCAATATCCATTCTGTCTTTATACTATTGAATTTCAGGCTAAGTGAAAGTCGTGTGAATGCCACAACAGATTATTTTTTATCTATATTTTTTTAATAGCAATAAAAATATTTATAATTTTATAGAATACATGGAAAGTATTATATTAAACACGGGCGTATATCAGTTATTTATTTAATAAAATTATTCATTAAAATTTTATTGTAATTTAAAATATTTTTTGGCGAAGAAATTAAATAAACAATATTATATTTTCATTTCTGTCATAAACTTAGAATGAAAAGTAACTCTGAGGTAACAAATGTCGTTGAAATATACCAGTGAACATATTTCTCAAGAGATGTTATGTTAACAAGAGAGGCACGAGTCTAGTTAAAGTTTCTCTTAATATTATGTTCGGGTTCACAAGATCTTTTGTATTATAGATGTAATATTGTTTCTCGAAAAGCTGCATCGATACATATCTGAATCTAGGGATATAAGAATTCTGTAGAAAGTCGATTACATTTTCTACGTAAGTTTGATGAATACATTAAAGTTTATTGTGTAATAATTTTTTCATATAAACATACAATTTTTATGCTAAAAAAAAAAAAAAAAAGAAGAGGGATTGTATTTATGATAAAAGACAGTATTAAAATATAATTTATTTTAATATTTTTTATAAAAAGTGTAAAAATTTTACATAACGTTTTTTATGATTGAATATAACTCTAATACCAAAATAAATCTCATGGAATTTGCTTTAATCTATACTAATATTATAAATATGAAAGTTTGGATGGATGGATGTTTGTTACTCAATCACGCCACAACGGCTAAACGGATCTGGATGAAATTTGGTACAGACATAGAGAATAGTCTGGAATAGAACATAGGCTACTATTTATACCTGAAATTTTATATACCTGAAATAGATTTTTTAAAATTAATTAAAATATGAAAATAATAAACTGGTAATTGACTTAATATAAGTCATTTAAAAGTTTAATTGTTGCCAAAAAAGTTTACGAGGTATTTTTTATTTATTTATTTATTTATTTTATTTTTTCAACGTAAAACGAAATATGCTTTCACGTGAAAAATAAAAAATTACTAAATGTTACATTGGTCGATGAGAAAATGGCACTCTGTAATTTTAAAATAAAATAGTAATATTACAAATCTAACATATTTCTTCTGAATTTTATTTCATAGCATTTTTTTATATACCTCAACTTCAGATTTTTTTTTTTTTTTTAAATAGTACGGCGGATGAAACACGCTTGGAATAAAAGCTAATTTAGCATTATATTAAAGGTATTTCTTATTGATAATTCGGGACAATTTTTTTAATTTTGATGCAGAAGTAGATCGGACATTTTTCGCCAAGGAATATATAGAAAGAAATACGCAAGCGAAACGATGACGTCACTGGCCGTTCGTGGATGCTAGAAAAATATTGCCTATGTTAAACGCCCATTGGATTTTTTGGAAAAAGATATTAAAAATCGAGGTCTATACTAATATTATAAATGCGAAAGTTTGGATGGATGGATGTTTGTTACTCAATCACGCCACAACAGCTAAACGGATCTGGATGAAATTTGGTACAGAGATAAAGAATAGTCTGGAATAGAATATAGGCTACTATTTATACCGGAAATTTGATTAGATTTTTTAAAATTAATTAAAATATTAAAATAATAATCTGGTAATTGGCTTAATATAAGCCATTTAAATTTTTAATTGTTGCCAAAAAAGTTTACGAGGTATTTTTTAATTTTTATTTATTTATTTATTTTTCAACGTAAAATGAAATATGCTTTCACGCGACAAATAAAAAATTACTAAATGTTAAATTGGTCGATGAGAAAATGGCACTTTATAATTTTAAAATAAAATAGAAATATTACAAATCTAACATATTTCTTCTGAATTTTAGTTCATAGCATTTTTTTATATACCTCAACTTCAGTTTTTTTTTTTTCTTTTACTACGGCGGATGAAACACGCTTGGCATAAAAGCTAATTCAGCATTATATTAAAGGTATTTTTTTATTGATAATTCTGGACATTTTTTTTTTTTATTTTGATGCTGAAGTAGATCGGACATTTTTCGCCAAAGAGAAGATACGCAAGCGAAGTGATGACGTATATGGCCGTTCGTGGATGCAAGAAAAATATTTCCTATGTTAAACGCCCATTGGATTTTTTGTAAAAAAATATTAAAAATCGAGGAAAATTATTTCCCGATTTTAATCCCCATATTTAGGTATAGAAATGTATTAGTTATCATGTCCATACTTTAGATTAAGTTATTTCTGTTGTAAAATTGACAAAATTTGAATTTTTAATTTCAAAACTCTAGAAAAAAAAAATGGCAAGCTTCCATATTCGGTAGAAAACACAAACATTTCATTTCAAAGGATGAGATTTACACAATAAATATCCAACTAATATACTAATTAAAAGGAAAATGATAAATATTCTATCATAATTTGAAGTCAAATTTGTTTTCAAATGTCTAAATAAAGTATCTGATATAAGATACTAATATGTTGCAGCGGAATAGATTTGATATCGGTCATCCTTGGCAAAAAAAAAAAGAAAGAAAAATATCTCAAAATTATTTGGCGAACATAATTTAATTCTTTTCAAAAATCATGGTTATTTTAACAACTTATATTAAGAGAGTAATGAATAATATGAAACAATATTTCGTACAATGCATATTACGAAAATATACATCTGGCATATGTATATTTTCGTATTACGTTTTTGATCACCAAATACAATAAGCGCCAAGAACGACAGAGTTTTGAAATTTAAAATTAGAATTTTGTCAATTTGACAGCAAAATAACCCAATCTAGCACATGCACATGATAACTAATACATATATATACCCAAATATGGGGATTAAAATCGGGAAATAATTTTCCTCGATTTTTAATAGTTTTTTACAAAAAATCCAATGGGCGATTCACATAGGAAATAATTTTCTTGCATCCACGGACGGTCAGTGACGTTACACTTCGCTTACGTATAGGAACAATAATCGCATAAATTATATTTTGGTCTAAAACGGCAACAAAAATTCAAAAGTCGCCAAGGGCATTAAGGCTTTACCATAATCAAGATTACATATTAATTAATTAATTTATTTTTCTATATACAACTACTATTAACTAAGCATAAAGTATATATAACCACAAAATAATAATAATAATAATTGTCTCATGTGATAGAAGTATCCGATCATAGCATATTGTAATATTATATGTGGCTTGAAATTGTTGTCATTCTATGGTGGATCCATTAAATCAAATAAATATAGGAAATAACTTGAGAGCAAATATTATGTACATCAAGTATAATGTTGTCCATATGTAAATCGGATTCAGATATAAAAGAGCTATTTCAAATTTTACAATGCTGTCCGTATCGAAACTGTCATATATATAATAAGCATCCAAATGGATGCCCACGGGTAAGCCAATACCCGTGTAGCAGGCAATACCCAACAACAAACACAAGCCTTTCGGCATCGAATCGGGCCACAGTCGGCACTGTCGGTTTACTGTCAGCAAAGGCGCACTGCTGTCGGCGACTAATCAGTAGAATGTCGGCAACCGACAGTAGGAAGCAATGACGGTTGCTGTTGCCGGACCGCTTACGGCTAAAAATCGGCAAACCATTTCTATCGGCATACGATACTGGGCCTATATCTGTTATCCGGTAGTGGCACGAAAACAATATGCCAACGTCGGTCCGATTTTGGGACAATTTGCTTCGAGTTCGAATTTTTAAATTTAATATTAAAAAATAAATAAATAAATAAATAAGTTTATTTTTTATTATTTTTTAAGTTTTACTTTTGCCATAAATGTTGAAAATGTTTAGTATAACAGATGCATATATTTGTCATAATAATAATATTATTATTAATAAGAATAATACTATTAAATATAAAACAAATTAATTAATTAAAATAAAATAAAAAAAATAGTAATAAGTAATTCATTTATTTGAAATGCCAAAGAAAGAATGTATATTTTTTCAGCCTTTTCATTAAAAATAATGTAATAATAATAAATAAATAAATAAATAAAAATGCTATAAAATGTATATTTTGAGCATAATTTAAATATTAAGTAGCTTTTAATGTGTATATAATATGTATTGTTTAATAAAAAATATTTAATCCGTAGAAATTATTTAAATTGTAATACAGTACGAAGCAAAAGTTTAGACAATGAAGAAATTCATGAAGATTTCAAAAAATATTTAATCAATTTTCCTAACATAGCTTGAATGTAATGTGCTGTGCATATAAACAATATTTATAACAATGAAAAGTAGTACTGTACATATTGCAAATAATTAAATGGTAACAAATGTATAATACTGTCTCAAAAGTTTAGACAAAAATTAAATAAAATCTAAATAAACAATTTTTAAAACCTAATTGTGCATCCGTGCTTCTGTATTACTTCATAAATACGAGATTCCATCAAAGAAACTAAATTTTGCATAGTTTGGGGACCGATGTCAAACCATGCATCCTCAATAGATGTCTTGAGTTCCTGTACAGTAAAGTATTGTCTACCATTGCTATAAACTTTGCGAGACATGATGCTCCAAAAATTTTCTGTAGGGTTAAGACCTGTGTTACATGCTGGCCAGTGAAGAACTCTTGTATTATGAGAATTAAACCGAGATTTTGTATTGTTTGCAGTGCGAATCGAAACATTGTCTTGTTGAAATTGCCACTGAGGGCCACCTAGAAGCTCAGCAAATGGCATTAAGTTCTTTTCTAATGTATTTGTATAATGCTGTGCTATTTGACGACCACTGGTAAAGGTCAGAGATACTTGTCCATTATAGCAAATAGCTGCCCAAATCATCACCGAGCCCCCTCCTTATCTGCGACTGAAAAAAACCTAGACATTCCTTTACGTTCCTAGACGTTCCGTACTGTATTTTCATTAAACAATACACAGATTCAAATCATACTCTATAAATTATTTGATCTGAAGCACAACTCAAAAATTAAAATCAATTTAACTGGATATTTAAAACCTATAACTTCGAAAGTTCAAAATTTCTTCACTAGATGGCAGCTCTAATTTTTTCAGAAACATGCTTTTTATGCCTAAAAGGCTCATACGTAATTATATATGCTCATTTCATTTTGTTTACTGCAGTTTAAAAATGTTAAACTGTATATTTAAGAAAGTTTGCCTATTTATGTAATATATATTTTTATTCTCCTGGATATTCTGTACGCGAATTATTTGATTAATTTCAATGAAAAGTTTAGATTAGCATCCTCATTTGATATTGATTTAGAATACCGAATTTGAACTTCTGGCTAATATTTGTAACTGTTTTTCGGGAACCTCAAAAGGTGTAAACGTAAATAATCTCAATAATAATAAAAAAAAAAGACCCTAAAATAACAATAAAAATTAATTACATTTATATAAAGTATGAATTTAATAGAGATTTTTTTTTTATTTGCATTCATCTTTTTAAAAAATTTAAGTTTCCATGAGTTTTTTAATTAAATCGTTTTTTCTCCTTAAGAAACCATGCCTTTATATTTTTTTTATTTTTATTTTTTTTCTTTTATTGACAATTTTATTTGAAACAATTAAAGAATTATTTAATCTCTGTCTCAGATTTAACGATAAAATTTATGTTCTTAATAACTTAAATATATTTTGCGTTTCGCTGCCAATTGTTTCTACAAGGGATAATACATAATAAATTATTAAAATCTACTAAAGTATTAAACTCAAAATTTTATTAACAGATAAAAGTTCAACAATTTCACTGGACTCAAAATATTTTTCTTAAACAATATATAATATATTTAAAAGATATACTTTTTATGTAACTATTTGATATTCTAATTTTATAAAAAAAAATATTTGATCTAAACCACAACTTAAAACTAATTTAATTATATTTCTTTTGATTATATTGACTTTTAAAGTTTTAATTTAATTGTAACATGACATAAAAGTATACAATATCTATCTAAAATAATAAATAACGAAACTATCCTTTATCAAGAAACAAAGTTACAAGCGCCGATGGTCGAATGGTTAGACGCATGCAAAGTTCAAAGAGGAACCACTGGTTAGAAGATTTGCGGGTTTTGTTCTCTTCTCTGGTAAGTTAAACGGAAATTGTAAACCTAAAAGCTCACGTTTTCTTCACTAGATGGCAGCACTGATCAGTCGGGCAGGAAACTTTTTTTTTTTCTGCAACTAGAAATAGTCCATTACCGGCATATGTTTGGTTAGAAAACGGTTAGATGTCGGTGCGGTGTCGCGCCGGCTGCCTTGTCGATTTTGCCGACAACGGACCGATTGCGGACCAGACAATCGGGTGACTGCCGCCCGAAGGCCCACAAAAGTTACGTACCGGATTCGGCAAGCGGCATCGGTACGTCACCGCCTAAAACGGTAAGCCGATAATGGACCAACTGTCTACCGATAGGTCTGTGTTTGTTGGGTAGGGACAGGCACCGGATATTGCAAGGACGAACAAGACCCTGCCGAAGGCAGTGGAAACCCAAAGCGGGCTTTTGACCGATTTCAGTTTTTTTTTTTTTCTTTTTCTTTTCTTTATTTTTTTTTTTTCATAAAGCTATATAGAAAAGAGTTTGCCAGCGAAGCGGGCAAAGCCGTCCAAAATTGTTTAAGAACTAAAATATTATTCAGCAATTCGCCGGGAGATGAAAAAAAGTTTATTTCTTTGTAAAAAAAAATAAAATAAAATAAAATAAAATAAAAATTTGAAACTCATAAATATTATATGAATTTCACCACATAATTAAAATTTTAATTCACCAGTTACCAAATTGTTATTAGAACCAGATTAATATTGTGCAATAGTGAACTAAAATCATACAAAGAAAGGTTTCGAAATAAAATTCATAATTGACGACCCAGTTTTTATACTTCCGCAACGCAGTACTGTTTTAGTACAGGATCCCTATGAACGAATTTTAAATTTTTATCGCCATGTTGGCGATAATTTTTTATTTATTTATTTTGGCTTTAAAAATAAATAAATAAACAAAAACTAATTCCTATTTTGATTATACTTTTTATAATGTTTTTTAGTCAATTTATGATAATAAATCATATTCTGATATATCTTTAAAGTATTGCTAGATTTCAAATAACGCTTGCAAAGATTCTTAAGATTCAACTTTTAAAAATATATTATTTATAAAATACTCTTATCAGACAAATGTCGTCATTTTTTCTTATTAAATTATTGAGCGTATTCCGCGTGTGTAAATATTGCCCATTTATAAATATTATTTTTTATCCCCATGTATATCGTAACTGGACCACGTTAAAGAAATATTATATAGACAAGTAGAAAGCATCACACGTTCAATATTTTTGGCTAATTACTATTCTCATTTTTAACTTTTTAGTTCACTTTGTGATTTAACGTGCGTATTCTTACTTTTTTGAATTATAATTTACTTTTTATTTCTTAGTAGTTTTAATTCTTTTGATTTGTTATTATTTCATAGTAGTACTTTGTTTTTAGTTCCCTTTTAAGGGTTTTATTATTATTATTATTTGATAGTTTTTCGAAATTCCCGGAAAACGCAAATCTAATCTTTCCAACAGAAATAATAAAGCTCAGGCTATGAAAGTAGCTAGAAGTCAAGAGACGACTCCTCAAGCGGAGTTTAGAAGAATTGAGCAAGCGGAGCGACAGGCTATTTCTAGATCAGCTGAAAAACCGAAGCATTCAGAAATGAGACGAATATAGCATGCTGAATATTTGGCAACCCAACGCGCTTCTGAATCTCTGGAGCAATCACAACTGAGGCGGCAATAGCACGCTGAATATTTGGCAACCCAACGCGCTGCTGAAACTCTGGAGCAATCACAACTGAGGCGGCAATACCATGCTGAATATTTGGCAACCCAACGTGCTAATGAATCTCTTGAAGAGGCAGAAAATCGATGGCGAGCCATTGCTCAGCGGACGGTACAGCGACGGCAAACGTCTACAAGAAACACGTGTTCCGTATTTGATAAAGCTGCGTTTGAGTATGATTCAACTCTTGACTACGCCAGCCACGGGCTTATCAAAATGGAGAGGATAAGTAAAGAGTGTAAATTTTGCAGGGCACTTAAATGGAAGGAAGAAACTGCAGGAATGTGTTGGTCTGAAAGAAAATTTTCCGCCTTTAACAAAGGAACCGGTGGAGCCTTCAAAACATTTATTTTCTTACGAGATAGTGGTATCACGGCGTTTTCTGAATAATATTAGAAAATATAATTTATGTTTCCATATGGCATCTTTTGGTTCTGACAGAGTGATCTCAATGCCAAGATTTTCACCTACTTTTACCATTCAAGGTCAAGTGTATCATAGAATTGGGTCTCTACTGCCTACTTCGAACATGCAGCCAGAGTTCTTACAGGTCTATTTCATGGGCGACGAGGAAGCCGAAATTGAGGGACGGTCAAAGCTAATTACAGGAGTTTATAAAGAAACGGTCCGTAAAATACAACGACTACTGCACGACAATAACGCCTTAGTCAGGGAATTTAAAACGGCACTTGACAACATGCCGGATGAAAGCTGTAAGGTAGTAATCCACCCCGACAGAGTGCCGCGCGGACAACACGAGCGACGCTACAATGCTCCAACTAGCAACAAAATAGCAGTCGTGATTGCAGGCAGCGAGCAGACCTCAGCAACAGACATTGTTCTACGAGCACGTGACGGCACGCTTTCTAGAATCGCCGGCACACGCTGATGCTTTAGAGTACCCACTCATATTTTGGAAAGGGCAGGAGGGATATCACTTTGACGTCCAATTAATTAATCCAGTTACTAGCCGTACAATACCATACAAAAAGGTATACTGCATGGACTTTTACGCGCTCCATATGATGTTCCGGCGAAATGATTTTAATTTACTACTGCGATGTAGGCAACTTTTGAATCAATTTATGGTGGATATGTATGTCAAAATAGAAAGTGAGCGCTTGAGATACATAGCGCTTAATCAGACCAGACTGCGAGCAGAGAGCTACGTACATTTACAGGACGCCAAAAGAACCGATGGTAATGTCGACCCCAACAATTTAGGGAAAATAGTAATCCTTCCCTCATCTTTTGTAAACAGCCCGATATACCTTCACGAGTACACACAGGACGCATTTGCGTACGTTCGCAACTACGGGCAACCAGACCTATTTATTACGTTCACGTGCAAAACTGCGTGGACAGAAATAACTGAAGCGCTCACGCCTGGCCAGACGGCAAACGACAGACATGATCTCTTAGCTAGAGTGTTCAATATATAGGTCCATAAATTAGTAGCTCTACTTACTAAAGGCCAACTATGTGGGGAGGCTCAATACTTTTTGTACTGGATTGAGTGACAAAAACGTGGATTGCCCCACGTACATTTGTTGCTGTGGCTTAAAGGAAAAATATGTCCCACCCAAATTGACGACATTATTAGTGCCGAGATCTCTAACCCGAGTACGGAAAAAAAGTTACATGAAATTATTGTAAAAAACATTATTCACGGACCCTGCGGCGTACAAAACCAATTGTCTCCTTGCATGAAGGACGGAAAGTGCACAAAAAGGTATCCCCGGGCACTATTGAAGGATACGCAGACAAATAACAATGGATATCCAGTATACAGGCGGAGAGCACCCGATCATGGTGGTAGGACTACTAAAATTAAAATTCGTGGCGGTCCTGTGGAAGTTGAAGTGGACAATAGTTAGATTGTGCCGTATTCGCCCCTGTTGTCTAAAATATTTAATGCACATTTAAATGTTGAATATCGCAGTTCTGTGCAAGCGATCAAATACATTTGAAAATATATTTGCAAAGGAAATGACCAAGCTATTTTTAGTGTCCAACAAAATAACGCCGGTATTACTCTCAGAGATGAAGTGCAATTATTTAGGGCAGGTAGATACGTCAGCAGCAACGAAGCAGCATGGAGGATCTTGGGCTTACCGCTGCACGAGAGACACTCCGCTGTCACCCACCTGGCAATTCACTTACCCAATGGCGAGAGAGTATACTTCACTGAGCAGAATTTCCTAGACAGAGTGGCTACACCTCCGAAAATAACACTGACTTCATTCTTCGAACTGTGCGAAAATGACAACTTTGCCAAAACCCTGCTCTACTCTGATGTACCACGGTACTATACGTGGAATGCATCTATGAAAGAATGGAAGCGTCGTTTACAGGGAACACCGGTTGAAAACTTACCAGGTGTGAAGGCAGGAGACGTATTGGGTCGGATATATACTGTGCACGTCAGCAACTTTGAATGTTTTTGCTTGTGAATGTTGCTGAATCAGGTGTGGGGCCCGACATGTTTCCAGAGGCTTAAAATCGTAGATAGTCAAGAGCGAATAACGTTTAGGGAAGCATGTGAGGCTCGCGGACTATTAGAAAATGACAACCAGTGGGATTCAACTATGGCGGAAGCCGTCCTTTGTCGCTCAGCAGCCAAATTTAGGGAACTGTTTGCGATTTTAGTGAGCACCTAAGGACTCTCAAACCCGCTCCAGCTATGGGATAAATATAAGGACGCTTTATCAGAAGAGGCTGGATGGCACTCACAATGATCTAATCATTAACGAAGCTTTAGTATTGATTGAAGATAAAATTATTTCCATATCTGGAAAATGTCGTGCTGATTTCGGACTCCCCACACCTCAGAGAAGAGGGGAATTGTCAAGCGATGTTGTAAAGGAGCTAAACTACGATATCGCGGTTGTAGAAGCGCAGGTCAATGAAATGGTATCACGTTTACTTCCTGAGCAGCGTCAAGTCTATGAAATGATTTTGTGCCGAGTAAATAGTAGAGAGGAGGGTTTATTCTTTCTTGATGCACCAGGGGGTACGGGTAAGACATTTGTGCTGAATCTTCTGCTTGCACAACTCCGCAATGACCGCAATATAGCTCTGGCTGTAGCTTCCTCGGGCATTGCTGCAACTTTGCTTAACGGTGGCAGGACTGCACATTCCATTTTCAAATTGCCGCTTAATCTTTCAAGCGAAGATACCTCAACATGCAACATCACCAAAAACAGCGGACGGGGAGTCCTTTTTGCAGCAGTGCAAGTTGATAGTATGGGACGAGTGCACAATGTCGCACAAGCATGCAATAGAGGCGTTGAACCGCAGCCGGCAGGACATCCACAGAAACCATACGTTGATGGGCGGCGTTGTCGTTTTGCTCGCAGGCGACTTTAGACAGACACTACCAGTTATTGAGAAGGGCACACCGGCGGATGAAATAAACGCATGTCTCAAAGCTTCGCCACTCTGGTATAGGATTGAAAAGCTCCATCTTACATGCAACATGCGCGTCCGACTGTACAACGATCAAGAATTGTATGTTTTTCCCGTTTGCAAATAAGCTTTTGAAAATTGGTGAGGGTCGTCCAGAAACGGACGCAGATGGGAAAATTCAATTTTCCGAAGAATTTTCCCATCCAGTGGCTACAGGAGACGATCTTATCATGCAAGTTTTTCCCGATTTGGATGTTAATATAAGTAATGATGAATGGTTGTGTGAGAGGGCAGTGCTATCGCCTAAGAGTGGGTCAATAAAATAAACAAAAGAATTTTAGACATGACCGCCGGCAATTCAAAATTATACACATCCATAGATACTGTGATGGCTGATGACGATAGTACTGCCTACCCCGTTGAATTTCTCAACTCTCTGGAGTAAACGTTATACCGTCCCGTATGTTGGAGCTTATAATTGGCGTTCCAACTATTCTGATGCGTAACCTTGATGCACCCAGACTGTGTAACGACACTAGGCTTCGTATCACAGAGCTGGGTATTAATATTATAAAATGTACCATTATTACAGGAACTGCTAAGGGAGACTGCGTTTTGATTCCCCACATACCTATTATTCCCAACAACTTGCCCTTTCATTTCAAGAGATTGTAATTTACATTAAAATTGGCTTTTACAATGACGATCAATAATAAGTCATTTAATGTTGTATACAGATCGGTATCAGAATAAAAATAAATTGTATATATTTTCCCGTAGATCTTTCAATGAGTTACAAATTTTTTTTAGTACACTTTATCAGACACTGTTTTGCACAGCACCTGAATGATAAGGTTTCATTACATTTCAGGGCGCGAAATTTCCGCTCGCCAGCTCGCCATTGGCGAATGGAATTTTTACTGTGGCGAGTAAAATTTGGTCTAGTTATAGATAGAATTCTTACACGATACGGTGACAGAAAACATTATTGTTATAGATTTAAATATGGCAAAATCTTGCCTTCTTATAATCTCATATTTAACCTCTCCTTTTTAGATTCTAGGAGAGCCCGAGTCTGTGTGTGCGCTGCCCGAGATCGTCCCAGCCTAGAAAATAAAAAATGCTTAGTGCATACATAAAAGTTTTGATCTATTCGGCAGTTTCATTTCTCACTCTGTTATTTCTCCAAGCAGAGTGAGAATAAACGAGCAGAGAGCCTCTTTGCCCGTCACCTACTATCCGAGAGAAGAGGTATGCGAAAGTTTGCCTGTGCGATATTGTCACAGGAAAATGAGCACGAGCCCTTTTAAAAATACTGCCTATGTTTATTTTGTTGAATAATGATCAAAACACAGTTCATATTTTCCAGTTTTTTACTGAAGCACCAATGATTTGCACTTGTGATGATTTGTAAACTACGATTTTATCGAAAAAGTTATTCCGAAATGGCTATTTCAAATGACAACAACGAACAAGTTATATACATCGACATTCCGTCTGATTACATAAATAAAATAGATGAAAGAGACTTTTCTAATATAAAAAGTTTAGTAAATAAATAGATAAATATAAGATAAAAAACTTTTTTAAAACCACGTTTTTAAATTTTCTGTTGAACCATAGCTATAGAACTAATTACATTAGCACTTTATCAATGCGTATTGTTACGAAATTGTAAATAATTGTATTTATTTTTGTATAAATTCTTTCAAAGAGGCTTAGTAAGTTGATAAAATATCAATTTTCTGCATTTCCAGCTCTTTTTCGCGTCAAAATAGCTTAAATTTCCCTTTAAAACGCATTAAAAAGCTCCAATAGGCAGGTAATGGATTTGGCGCCAAATTTGGCGACTTTTTGACCATAGCGACTTTTGGCGAGAAAATCCTTATTATAGATATTCCAAAGATAGACGTTCTAATGTGATTGGTTAAAGAGTTGCGGGAAATTTGAATTTAAAAAAAAGTTGGTTTTAAAAATAAAATATTAATCCTTTCAGGACAACATGCATTTGCATCATGAACTACATTAGCACTTTATCAATGTTTTGAAAATGTTTAAAGTGAAAATGACGTCAATTTTTGCCAGATGCATAATTTAACTTTTTACAATTTTGTAACGCTCACGTTTAAATAAATGTATTTATTTTTATGTCGAAAGAAAATAAACTCGTAATTTTTTTATTTTTTGTTGGCAACATTTAAATTATAGCTAATATTTTAATGACTATTTTTATTGTTATTATGAGCTTTTATGAGCTTATTTTCATATTTTATTTAATTAAAAGAAAACTATTCGAAAATTCGGAAAACTGACTTCGAAGCTACTGTGAAAGTTTCAAATGTCTAGCTAGTAGGGATGTTAAAATAGATTGCAAGTTTTGTACCGGACAAACAAACAAGAATAGAGGTTAATAAAAACATGGTAATAAGAAAGCTTAATCTTTCATAATAAAAAGATTTTCACAGGATATTGTTTGACATTTTTTTTTTTTTTATTGACGCTTTGCATTTATATAAGTAGATATTTTAATCTTTTTCAAATCTCAAATACAATACATCACAATGATTTTTAATTATAGATGATTATGAAACCTGATGATATACGACAAACTTTTAATATATATAATTTTAGACATATTTGTAAAAGCATTTCAAATAATTAAGAAAAATAAAAAACCTAAAATGCGTAAAAAAGGAAAAAATGACAATCCTATTTTGTGGCGAGTAAAACTTTTTTTTTCGGCGAGTGTTGTATGAGTTGAAATTTCGTGCCCTGCAACATATTATGATCAAACCGTCAGTTCCCACACATACACATCAAAATTTCCACGTGAACGAAGTCGCGCTGGTACAATATACATGTGCAATATTTTAGCGCAGGTTGACATAGGGTGGTGATAGCATTAAGGCCGATTGACTGCACTAGGTTCCAAGGCATGAGGGGGAGTGCCTTCCGTGGGCGACTTTCTAAGAGGGAAATAGCCCGTATTTACGCAATTTTCGGTGAAATCCACGGAAAACTCCGAACGGTTAGGCCGACGAGCGCGACCGGGTATTGAAACCTGCACCACCCGTCTACCAGCTTAGAGGACAGTACCTCTCGTCGCTGATGGACCGGTAGACATAGGGAAACAAAAAGCGACTTCTCTCACTAAATAAGTCTTTACATTGAAATGTTTCATTTAGAATGACGTGCTTAAATAAATATGTATAATGATTAAAACATTTTTCTGATTCGCGACATTTTAAAGTAAAACTTTTTGATGGATAGAATTTTGTGTTTTGAAATTTAAAGTAGAATTTGTGGTTGAAGATGTAAGTACATTTAGCAAGTAAGTAGAATTAGTGGGTGAATCTGACTGTACTGTTGTTAGAAATTATAGCAGGAAAACATGTACTTAAAAAAATAGAGATAAAATGAATTATTCCTGTTAGAATCTCTGGTAGAAATGTTGGCACCGCGTTGAATTCATTCAAGTAAAAGAACTCTTCGAGAAAAACTCAATGAGACATACTAATATCAGATACCGTGATAAATAAATAATTCAGACTAAAATTCAGCACAAAGGGAATTTTTTTCTGTCAGAAATATTGGAAGAATTATTGTCACCTTGCATTCAGTAAAGTAAATCAGCCTTTTGAAAAAAATATACTGAAATAAACAATTCTGCATACTAAAATTAAGCGATGCAATATTTGAATAAAATATTGTTACGAAGTAGAATTTGTGGTTAAAGATGTAAACATGTATAGTAAGTAAGTTGAATTAGAGGGTGAGCTGTTGTCAGAAATTATAACAGGAAAATATATACTTAAAAAAAATGCAGGTAAAATGATTTTTTGTCTTTTAGAAACTCTGGTAGAATTGTTGGCACCACGTTGAATTTATTCAAGAAAAACAACTCTTCGAGAAAAGCCCAATGAGACATACTAATATCAGATACCGTGATAAATAAGACAAATAATTCAGACTAAAATTCAGCAAAAAAGGAATTTTTTCTGTCAGAAAAATTAGAAGGGTTATTGTCACCTTGTGTTTTTAAAAGTAAATCAGCCTTTTCAAAAAATCATACTGAAATAAATAATTTTGATAATTAAAATTAAGTGACGCAATATTCGAATAAAACATTGTTACAAAAATTTCGACTTTCTTGTGTGGTGAAAGTATTTTATAAAGAAACACTCAGGTTCTAGTCGATTAATGCCTTTTATTCAAACTATATTCTTAAACAGTCTAAAAAAGTTATTAATATAACGACTGATCTCGGTACAATCAAATAAAACATTCCTTTCAATTAATATTCTTGAAACAGTTCAATAAAGTTTTCACTCGTGCCTCAACGAATATCCCGATATCAGTCCAATAGAACAGCCACTTGTTTCACAAGAGAAAGCAAACAGCGTTAAACATTCCCCAAAGAAGGAATTCCGCTGATTCACGAACAAAGAAACTTGAAATGCAGTCTCTAAAAAGGAATCTCTCAGATCAGCACTCTGAACACAAACGACTGTGGAAATCAAACTTTCTCTATTTATACTTTTTGGCAGTGGAGTTAGGCGATGGTTCTGTGCTAGAATCCATTGGAAAATTTCAGAACTGAACTTCTATTGAAGAATACCCCTCGAAACTTCGGAAACCCCAAAATACCATTTTTCACCAAATTTGATCACCAAGTCGCCAAGTTTATTGGCAAGGACGATCTTAATAGACGTGAATAGACAGATTTTTCTTTTCAACTTGGCAACAAATCTACTTTTATAGAAACAGGCCATTGAAGGCAGGAAAGAGGTTTAATCTGTTTCAGCACTGCTCCTCTCTTCGAATACTGCACGTCCTCAGCAGTATCTTTACATCGTTTCATGGTTTGATGCATAGCATAGGACAAACGTAGTGATGTGAATTACTTTGAGTTAACTACCTAGCGACATCTTTAAGCTTTATAACAAAATCTTTCAGTTTTTTAATATAGCGTTAGGTCTTACTAGTTTTGTGGTAAGGATTTACATTGATTTTTCCTGCGATTTTGCTTTTAAAACTACAACAGTGACCTTCCATTACATGATTTTCAGCCACCTTGTGTCGTATCGTGACATTATTCGTTAGATGATCAAGTCAATCTTTTTTCTGGTGAACTGATGTATGCTTTCCAACTATGCTTCTAAATCTCGTAGATAGTCGTCAAGCGAGGAAGGCATATCACATGTTAGCCCGAACAGGATATCACAAAGCAAGCGAAGTGTTCGTACAAACAATACTTCAGATGACGTCAATCCCGTGGTATCGGGCAGTGTAGATCCCTTTAAATAAAATATATAGGCCGGCGCATCACCGCCATTTCGTTGCCTCGGATGAGGGCAGCATTCCCGTTTGGCATCCTTATCGCTTAACTAGCAATTTTAAGAAATCTTCATCTGAAGCTACGATCGGCCAAGACGGTCAAGAGCAATAAGCAACAGGTAATATCCCTAACAACACATTTATAAACAGTGCATTCTTGGTATATGTTTTCATCCTCAGGATATTTTGTGGGTGTACTGGGGATAAGATGTGTTGTTAGGACTATTTCTGTCTGTTTCAAATACAAATCATAACTTTTTGAAAAAATAAAAATGCGCTTATTGTTTAAAAGTGGAAAATATTTATTTATTTACTTGCTTTTTCTGCTATTTCTAGCATATACAATTCATTTAAAAAAACGAACCTTAAAATAAATGTAATTACGACACGGAAATGAAACAACTTTGGCGACCCCAGAAAATGTCGCCAAAACTCATACTAATAAAAGGTCTTCTTTAATTAATTTATTGTTATTAACATAAATATTATGATTAAAATAGCACATACTTTGTATTTTTACATTTGAGCACGTGAAAAACACAGAGAAAAACATAAGTAAATAAAAGTTATATTATTTTATTCTTCCTAAATTATCTTATGGAAATCTGAACATTTTATGTTCTTTCTTAAATGATCACAGCAATTTTTCACTAAAAAATCTCTCATATGATAATTTACCGAGCTAAACTTATGAAAATGATTAAAAAAGTAACTCCAAAGTAATACAAGACGATAGAAATAATGGCTGCCGTTTGTTTATCTACGCAAATGATGGGCACATGCGGCATCCCTAAGGCAACAAAATGTCTGATGCGGCAGCTCGTATATATAGGAGCCTTAGGGCAGAGTACATCCGTAAGCAAGCGGATGCATCCAGAGGTGTAAATCCCAATCCGTTACTGATTTATTTTTCTCTGAGTCAGTTCTGTTGCCTTATGATGAAATAATATGGTCAAGATAAAAGACTTATTTCCTGAAAAGTTTAATCATTTTATGATTTAATTTTAGATTTGTATTTTGTTATCGCTGAAATACTTGCAGAATGTTGATTAGTCATGTTAAAACATCCGTCCTAATATGATAATATCATTCAAATAAACTAAACAGGTTTTACCACTCAACGCATCTATCGTGTCATCGATACGGGGCAAAGGATAACTACCTTTCTTCGTTATATTGTTAAGATACCTGTAATCGAAGCAAAAATGTGATTTTTGTCCTTTTTCTTCACTAAAACATTGGGAGAAGTACCAGGGTACTGATGACTTTTCTGTGACACCGTTCATGTCCATTTCCTTTATCAGTTCATCTCTCTTAACTATAGGCACTCGACTTGGGTGTTAGTTTATTGGCGGATGTTCTGTTGTATCAATTTGTGTAATCATTATATATTATCTGTATACACTGCAAATTCAAGTGTCTTAAATTCAGACACATAAGTGTCTTAAATGGGTGTCATTATTTTCAGACATGAGATCTTATCTTCAATTTTAAGATACGTAAGATGTCTTATGTTAAGGCATGAATGTGACTGGATTTAAGACACCTGAAGTGACTTAAAGTAGCCCTTTTTAACCTCATTTTTCATAAATAAATTAAAAATAATTAAATAAATAAATAAGATTGCGTACACTGTAAAAGACATGTCCTATTTGCTGCCAGAAATTCTCTGTAATTCTCTTTGAGAAAATACGCGCAATTTACGAAAAAATTACGTTGTAAGAATGTACTTTCTCAAATTACAGAGAATTTCTGGCAGCAAATAGGACATATTTTTTACAGCGTAGGGTTTAATTACCGGTTAAAAATGGACATAGAATTTCTTAGAGCACGCAGAAAATATTAGTGCGAAAATTTCCACTCATAGCAAACCTCTCCGGCAGGCTGGACTCGAACTAAGAAACTACGGATTCGCAAGCCAGCAACCAACCGACTGAGCTACAACCATCAACAGAAGATCTACTTTGATTAGTAGTATATATATGTAATATTCGTCAAACATATCGTAAATTTAACTTATATATATATTATTAAAGTTATCGACGAAATACCTAAAATTTAATGTACATTTCCGTTTTAAATTTCATGTGCATATTTTTAGCGGTTTCTCTTTATGAAATATGAGTGACAAATGTGCAAAACGGACAGCATATGATATTTCGAAATCGGTTTCTTTTTTTCTTTCTCTCTTTCTCTTTTTTAAAACTTATATTTAACGGAAAACAAACAATTTACGTGAAATCCAGAAAATTGGCTGTTTTACACTGATATGTAGGAACTCATGAGGATTTTCTTTGTTTCTTTTTTAAAGATTCTTTGTTTACATAGTCTATTTCATTTTCTTCGAAAATTCAATTTCACAAAGCTACATGGTCTAAATAGCCTAAACACTTTTATAAAATATTATTAAAGGAAGCGGATGTGGAAAGAATCTTAAACCCCGTTTGCATATTATTTAAAACAGATTCCGGGTGAAATTTGCTAAGTTCATACAAGTGTCTAAAATTTTAAGTGTCTAAATTTCTAGGTGTCTGAATTGTAAAATGTCTTAATTTCCAAGTGTCAAAACTGCAATGTGTCTTAATTTCAGACATATTAATATTATTCAGACTCTTAATTTAGTTTATTTTTAAGAAGACATTAATGTGTCTTAAATTCAGACGTGTGTGGTGTCTGAAAATTTGTATCTTTACGCGTGTCAGACATTTATGTGTCTAAATTGATATTTCAGACACATTTCTGATTGAATTTAAGACACTTCTATTTCCAGTGTAATCCTAATATTTCTATAATGTTGCTGTATAAATTTACAGAATCCGACATCTGTGTCACATTTCGAGAATATGTTCAAAGATTCATTCAGTTAATCTTTTATTGCTGACAGCTGATCTTCATATTATACATCCAAATTTTTCATAGGCGGCTTTAGATGCTGTAGTTGCTCTTCGGATACACTGGCAGGTCGGGTAATAATATCGGCTACCGGTGCACATGCGGCAGTCACAGTTTCTTTTATTAAAAATTTTGGATTTATCGTCAAGATAGGCGATCAGGAATGATTTATCTTTCAAGATCAACTAAAAAAGCGGTTACAAGTAATCCCTTATTTGAGTCTGGCTTTGAAAAACACTGCTCTGCAAAAAAAAAAAAAAATCGATATCTGATACCATTCTTGCAGATTCTTATGTAAAATTACCTCCTGAATCAGAATCTGGCCCCATTTTGCCCCATCACCAACCTTTTTTTTTTTTAGTACGCCCCCTCCCCCATTTTTATCATTGTTTGATAATTTCATACCCACCAGTTTGATTTGGGGAGGAACAATGATTATTTTAACCGTTAAATGTCTTCTGACCTGAGGAGCTAGAGTGGTAGAAAGTTCTAAAACACGAACATTTGTAGTAAGGAGTATATGAGGGGATTTGTGCCTAGAAAAAAAAATCAATAAAAATAATCAGTTTCTGTTTCTTTTTATTTTCCCGCTACATTTCTCTTATTTTTTACATATTCCGGCTTCCAGTTTGCCATTTTCTTACCAAAACACCCCAAATAATAAAAATTATACAGTGAAATTTTTTCAAAGTGTTGGTGAGTGGAGTAAATGTCTCAAAGCCCTCGCAAGAAAGTTTGACTGATTCACTGTACGACGTTTGCTTTCAATAACTCTCACGTTAAATGTTTTGGGCAGTAAAACATGAACAGTAAAATATCCTCCTTTGACAGGCATTAAAACCACCACACAATATCACCACCGTCGAGAACGCCATAAAGTTCACTCTCTTATCGCAAAACGTGTGCTAAATGTAGATAACGACTGACGACTACAATAATAAGAGCAATGACCTTTAACACGTATCACAACAGGAGGTTTTACTGTTCATGTTTTACTGCCCAAAATATTTAACGTGGGAGTTATTGAAAGCAAACGTCGTACAGTGAATCAGTCAAACTTTCGTGCGAGGACTTTGAGAACTTTACTCCACTCAGCAACATTTTGAAAAAAAAATCACTGCATAATTTTTATAACTTGGGGTGTTTTGGCAAGAAAAAAGCAAACTGGAAGCTGGAAAAGGGAAATTCGTTCTCAGCAATATCGCATTTAGTCCCGTATAGACTAATATCGAGCACACGGAATATTATTTACATATCCTTGTATAATTCAAGCTTTAATAATCGACAGATTACGAAATTTTAAAAATTTATACAGATTTTTTTTACTAATTTTTTAATGTAAAAATTTATGAAGTATTAAAATTAAATGGCATTATTTCGGGTAGCAGACTTCTTCAGAAGAGCAGTTTCCCATGATGTAGATTCAGTCAAACCTAAGATTTTTCTTCATCACCGTCCTCAGGCCTTAAGAGGCGAAACCACTTTCGATCGATGCTTAGCATCGGTTCATTTGTAATATTGTAATACATCTGCGTCGATTTTTAAAGATTTTAATAGCTTCGCGATGAAAGCGCAGAAATGATATTCGTAATTTGCAAGTTTTATTTTATTATCAAAATTGATATTAATTTTATTATTTTTGTTGACTTTAGTTAAAGCGGTGGTCGTTCTATTGAATTTTATATCTGCTTTATATTCCTTAATCATGTTTTTTACGTTTTCTTTTGTCATACCAATATAACTGCCTGTAAAACTTTATTTATGAGATCCTGTGTTTAATAATAGCGATCATAGTACAATTATATTTACTGCAAAATGTTTAGCAGCAAAATAAACCCTGAATAAGTTGATTTCTTTTTTTTTTTACACAAGAAATTTGTAAATCTGGAATGTTCAAATTACCAAATGGCTGTGTCTTTTATAATTTAAACGCTGCTACTATTACATTATTTTTAGGACCAATTACGAACAGTTTGAGCTGTAATCTTTAAATACAAAGTTATTAGAAAAGATTTTTTTATGCTTCTTTAGGTATGGAAGATGTATTTTCTTTCTGTGGAAAAAAAAAAAATCTTCCTGTGATTACAAATATGTAACGATGAAAGGATGATATATATATATATATATATATATATATATATATATATATATATATATAGCTGTATGTTTGATGAATAAATCCCTTCCACTGGCTATGCCAGTTAATGATCAACAACTGATAAGCATATAATGATTCATCCGAGTAAAAAAAAAAAAAAAAAAAAATCTTTAATGCATGATAGTAAGCATATAATTAGAATTTAAACCAAATTTCCTATGTTTATTCTATAGAATGAAATTTATTTATCATATAAAAATATGGTAAAAAAAACAAACAAAAAAAAAAGTAAAAAAAAAAAAAAAGTTCGTGTTAAAAATGTAAAGTAATATATTTGCTTAATATATTAATAAATTGGGACAGTTGTGTTTATTAAAGATTTATTTGGCTTAGTTACCTATTGTATAATGCTGGAAAAGTAATCTTTTCTGTGATGAAAGACTTTAGTCAGAACAATTATAATATGATATTTTTGATTTTTTAAAACAAGTAATGCACCTGTAAAGTTGGTTGTAATTAGCAATTTTGATAAAACTATTATTCTGCTTATTATTTTGTGCTCTATTCATTGAGATAAAACTCATTTAAATAATTTATCTATACACTTGATTAGTCATTAAATTCTAGATGTATAATTAAAATTGACGATTGCTATTTCAACTTGTAATTTGATTTGTTTGACTTAATAATTAATTCACTATGGATACTATAGAAATATTTTCTCATTTGACACTTTTTTGGTGTTGTGGCATACAGCCCCCCTTCCAATTAATTAAAGTTGGCCAGACCTTAATCTCTACACAGAGCAGGTGTGCTGATACTTACAATAGTTTGGCTCCAGACTGTCTCGAACTGTGACACTAAAGTACAAAGAAGCTGCCCTGCTAGTACGCCCTGATGGTCGTGAGAACAGCGGAGTTTCCGAGGAATTTCTTCGGCCAGACGAGAAGGCGCCCGCCCACTCAGCGAATGAGGGAGGAGCGCGGGTTGCCATCGAGAGAAAGAGTTTCCCCAGGAGCAGGGCTGGAAGCAGAGAGTCGGGGATTCGTATCTTGTCTTCGGCCAGTGAAGGTCGGAGGGTTTTTCTTGTCCCGTTTACCAGGAGAGGTAGCGAGACTTAGTGATTTTTTTTTGTGTTCCTCTAGGAGCAGAGAACACAGGTCAGCTTATTTTCTGTCACCAGGGAAGGTGTGCAGGTCAGCTCGTAAGAGACATTTTACTTAAAATTATCCTAGGACTGAATTATATCTTTTCTGTACCTGGAACGGTGCAAGTATTGTTTCAGTAAAGCGAATTTCGGATCACGGAGATCCACTGAAACTGTTTGTTAAAAGCATCCACTCAACTATCGATCCATGCTGTAACTCCTAGCCATTGTATATAATCCTCCAACATCAATATTGTAACTAACGGTTGTACATAGAATCTTGTTTAAATTTTAATTAAATTAATTTTCTTATCAACTTCTGCTGTGACGGGATTTTCTCATTAGCTACCAGAACCCTCGCCCGAAAGTCCGAAACGCCACAGCTATACTAACTTGGTGGCAGCGCTAGAGGGATGATTGTTGGAGAAATACTACACTGCCTGAAGAAGTACGGACTACGGACGATAGAAACGTGATAGACTCAACGGAAGGATCGGAAGGATAGACGCAGCGGAGTACGTCGAACCATCAAATCAACGGAGGATACATCTACGTCGCATCGACTAGAATCTCTAAGACAGAGAGGAGAGCCCTCAGCCTGAATTATCCGGAGCCCATCCCGAATTCCATAGTGCCGATCCGAGAGCCCATCATAAGTGCCAGAAGGAAGGACGGAACTCGAGCAACGACAACAAAACAGGGGTGAGTCAAACTTTTCTAGTGAGGCTGTAAAATTTTTGTTATTTAAGGTATTAGATGATAAATGTATAAAGTTAAAAGTTATTTAGAAATTTATTAAGGGAGAGTAAACCTTAAATTAACATTGTTTTTGGAAAAATTAAAAATGTGGCATATCACAAATATTAGAAACTCTAAGTAAAAACAGGGAGGAATTTAAATTATAGGTAAATTTAATTTAAATATAACTCATATTTGTTTAGTTTGGAAAAATATTAATTGGTTTGCACATATTTGATTATCTTGTTTTAAATGAGAAAGATTATATTTGAAAACAGATATTATTTGAGAAAAACAAAAAGGGTGTTAAAATATCTTGAGAAAGATAACACAGTAATTTCATATTGTTTTGTGTAATTTATGAAAATTAAAAGTGAATCAAATAAGTTACGGAAAGAGGTTTCTTTCCTGGAAAAGGTTGTGATTTCAAATATTTCAAATTTAATGTGTAGAATTGAATATTAAGTTTTAATTATTGGAATCGTGTTGTATTGGAATTTTATACACCCCAAAAATTTGCAAAATTGAATTATAGGTTTTATTAGTGTAATTTTGTATATGTATTTTTTGGAATTGGGTAAAATTGTAAGAATTGTGTAAAATTGTTAGGAATTGTGTAAAAGTGTTAGGTATTGTGTAGAAATTTTTTTGGGAATTGTGTAAGATTAAATTGTGAATTTAGAATTAGGTAAACATGTCAGAATTAGGGCAGTATAGGAAAGCGGAACTGCAAGAGCTCGCAGTCGAATTCGGAGTGATTGTTGAAACTTCGGATAGGATAAGTGATATCATAGGGAAAATTCAAAAGTCTCCAGATTATGATAAAGACCTAGCCCTAGCTCAAATTAAGTTAATACGGGAGGATCTCTTAGAAAGAAAGGCGGAAGAGAAAAGGAAGGCGGAAAAGATTGCGGAAAGGGAGGCTGAAGAGAAAAAAATCGCTGAAAGAGAAGCGGAAAGGAAACATGAATTAGAGTTAGAAAAACTTAAAATAGCCCAACATTCAGAAACAGTAAGTCTAGCTTCGACTCGTAGCGAACGCCCCAGCCGACAATCACTAAAATCGGTTATGCAAAAATTTGAACCGGAGAAATCGGACATGGCACTATTTCTTGCGTTATTCCAAAGACAAGCTAGGAAGTTAGAAATAGATGACGAGGATCTATTGACTAATTTATTAGCTTTATTGCCCGTAGAAATCGCGGAATTAATTTTAAAAGAACCCCAAGAAATTAGTGACGATTTTGAGAAAGTCAAACAAATGCTATTAGATCGATTTAAATTAAGTCCGGAAAATTTTAGAATTAAATTTATGCAACACCAAAAACAACCGGGAACTCTTTGGCATGATCTAGCTTATGATTTAGATACATATTTAAATGGGTGGTTAGAGGGAGTAGAAGTGACAAATTTTGAGGATCTAAAGAAATTAATGGTGGCCGACCAGTTAAAGAAATGGGCTAATTTCGAAATGAAAGATCATTTCATAGATTCGTGGAGCTCTCTCAATGAACCGCGAGAGTTAGCTAAGAAGTTTGACGCGTACGAGTCAGTTCGCAGAAATAATAAGAAAAGTTGGACCCCGAAACCACCACTAGAAAAGAAATTAGATAAACCTCGCAACTTTGATAAAAATAGGGTTGAGAAAAATGCCCCAGAACAAAAAAATTGGAGGGATAAGTCTGATCTGACGGAAAGATCTAAATTATTTGAGGCACGAAAACCTATTGTTTGCTATGTGTGCTCTTCCCCCGATCACATTAAGCCAAATTGCCCAGTCTGGAAAAGCAGACAAGAGAAGGCTGAAAAAGTAAATCACGTAGGAGACGCTGAGAATTTAAACCCGGCTTTTGAACCTTATTTAAGTGAAGCCAAGATAAATGGGGAAAAGTTTACCATTTTACGTGATTCTGGGACGTGCCTCGATATTGCCCCTCATAAAATAATTTCTAATGAGCAATTAAACGGGGAAACCGTGTGGGTTAAGGCAGCTTTAGCCAACGAAGTGAGATGTCTACCCATAGCCAATATTGAATTAGAAATTGAGGGAATAGGGTTAATTAATACGAAAGCCGCGGTAGCGGATAAGGAAGTTCTCATGGATTATTATTTACTGGGAAATGAGACGCAGAAATTAATCGAGAGAAAAAAACAAAAACCCGAATTAATCCATGCAGTCGAAACGCGAGCAAAAAGGCGTAAAAACGAAACTGCGCCAAAAACCAGTCTGGCGAGTGAAAGCGCTGGGAATGATCAGGGGGAGGCAGAAATGTCGCCAGAGAGCGAGCCTACGGAAAATCAGGGTACGGAAGAATCAATTTTCCTCCCCGAGTTAGAGGAGGATAGGATCACCGCTCTGGCGCACGTTGGGAAAAACGAGTTTCGCCAAGAGCAGGAAAAAGATGAAAGCCTGACGGAGTTGTGGGTGCGCGCGAAAGAGGAGAAATCGAATTTAACAATAGATCAAGGTTTGCTGTACAGAATTGCTACAGATCACAGAGGAGAAAAAAGACGTCAGCTAATTATTCCGCGGAAATATAGGAATGAAATTTTGAATCTTTGTCACAGTTTAATATCCGGTCATGTGGCCATGACTAAAACTAAGGATAAATTGCTGCGATATTTTTTCTGGCCAAATATCATTAAAGAGGTTGAAGCCTATGTAAAATCGTGTGATCCTTGTCAGAAAATTGGGAAGGCAGGAGAGCAAAAAAAAAGCCCCTCTTAAACTTGTTCCCATTATTACTGCAATTTTTACGCATATAAACTGTGATATTGTGGGACCACTCCCACCTTCGGAAAATCAAAATAAATATATGCTCACGGCTATGTGTTTAGCATCGAGGTATCCAGAGGCTATCCCGATACCCGATTCAAGGTCGGAAACAGTGATCGACGCGTTAATGATAGTATTTAGTAGAATGGGATTTCCGAAAGTAATCCAAACAGACTTAGGGGCTTGTTTTATGAGTAACTTAACCTCAACTTTCTTAGAAAAATTTGGAATTAAAATAACTCACAGTAGTGTGCACCACCCACAGACAAATTGCATTGAGCGTTGGCATCGTTCAGTTAAACGGTTATTGAAGGTAATCTGTTTAGAAAGTGGAGAAAGTTGGGAGAGGAGTTTACCCTATGCTTTGTTAGCTTTGCGGACGGTAACACATGAATCAACGGGATTCAGCCCAGCCGAGTTGGTTCATGGGAGAAATCTGCGAACCCCGGAAACCCTGCTATTTGAGAAATGGACAGAGCAGGAAGAGGAGCAAAACCCAGTGACGGAGTATGTTTTCGAATTGATAAACAGACTCCAAAGAAGTCAAGAGCTCGCAGGGGAGCAGATGGAGGAAAAAAGGGACAAACGCAAAATCTGGTATGACAGAAATACGGTAAATCGGAAATTTAGTCCCGGGGACAAAGTGCTGGTTTTAGCCACAAGTAAACCCAATAAATTATCCGCATCATGGATAGGGCCAGGCACTATTGAGAGTCAAATGTCAGAGACTAATTATATTGTAAATGTACCGGACAGGCGCGAAAAGTCGCAAATTTATCATGTCAATTTACTAAAACCTTACGTGCAGAGAGCAGAAATCGTAAATGTATTAATAGAGGAAAATCGGGATAATAAAACGACGGAGGCAGACTTAGAAATACCTTATCCTATAACTGACCCGGAAGAATTTGACCTCAATATGGTAATTAGGGACAGTAATTTAGGAAGTCGTTGCACGAAAGCCCAACAGGAGCAATTAGGAGCATTACTAATTAAACACAAGAAAGTGTTTTCCAATATTCCAGGCCGAACGAATTTAATTGAGCATGATATTGAATTGACTAGTGATAAACCCGTTAGAATGAAGCCATATAGGACGTCACCTCGACAAACCGACATCCTGAAATCCGAAATCCAGCGTATGTTAGAATTGGGCATAATTAAGGAAGGGGAGTCAGATTATACCTCGCCTATGATATTAGTAGAGGCCCTTGGCAGAGAACCCCGCCTGTGCGTTGATTATCGCAAGTTAAATGAGATGACTCGTGCCGAATTTTTCCCTTTGCCTAACATAGAAGAGAGGGTAGAGCAAGTGGCAGCATCAAAATTTATTACCGTGATTGACTTAACTAAAGGCTATTGGCAAATACCTTTAACCCCTAACGCACAACGTTTAGCGACATTTGTAACTAGTTTCGGTTCATATCAACCTTTGGTAATGCCATTTGGACTTGTCTCCGCCCCGTATAGGTTTTCAAAATTCATGAGTATTCTATTAGAGGGACTAGAAACTTTCTGTTTGCCTTACCTTGACGATATGGCTATCTTTTCTAATTCATGGGAAGAGCACTTAGAACATTTAGATATAGTTCTAAAGCGGGTAACCAAGGCAAAATTAACCATTAAATTAGCCAAGTGTAAATTTGCCCAGGAGACGGTCAAATATTTAGGGCATGTTGTAGGGAAAGGACGTAGGAAACCGTCCGAGATTGAAATTAAGGCCATTACTGATTTCCCAGCTCCAAAATCAAAAACGGAAATTAGAAGGTTTTTAGGGATGTGCGGGTATTACTCCCGATACATAAAGAACTATGCAATAATAGTAGAACCGCTGACCCGAGCTTTAAGAGGGAAAACGAAAAAGGAAAAAGTATACTGGAGTCCCGAAATGGAGAAGGCTTTTAGGGAGTTAAAAGATAAAGTCACCCGTGACCCAGTACTGTACGCTCCTGATTATACTAAGGAGTTTATTATTCAAAGTGACGCCTCAGATAAGGGGATAGGTATTATCATGGCTCAAAGGCAAGGAGATGAAGAACATCCAATTCTGTACTTAAGTCGAAAATTTACTAAGGCAGAGAAAAACTATAGCACAACCGAAAAGGAATGTGCTGGGATCATTTTCGCAGTAAAAAAGTTAAAACATTACCTGGATGGTCGAAAATTTACCATAGAAACTGATCACAACCCATTAATATGGTTAAAGAGAAATGCGGGAAACAATCCCAGATTAATGCGGTGGGCGTTAACCTTGCAGCCCTTTAACTATGAAATCCGACACAGACCAGGAAAAGACATTCCTCATGTGGACTGTTTGAGTCGGGTGGATTAAAAGTTATCTGTAAGAAATTTTGTATATAGTTTATTATTATTAGTATTGTTTTATTATGTTAATTAATTTGTAATTTGAAACTTGTAACTTTAGTGTAAATTTAAGTATTGTTTAGTCAGGAAGATTAGCCTCTCTAGAATTGCTTTGATGCACCCTAACCTAATTTGATTGCAGAGATTTTCTGGAGTTTTTCAACCCCAGAAAACCAGCTTAAAGGGGGGGGGGGAAGTTGTGGCATACAGCCCCCCTTTCAATTAATTAAAGTTGGCCAGACCTTAATCTCTACACAGAGCAGGTGTGCTGATACTTACAATAGTTTGGCTCCAGACTGTCTCGAACTGTGACACTAAAGTACAAAGAAGCTGCCCTGCTAGTACGTCCTGATGGTCGTGAGAACAGCGGAGTTTCCGAGGAATTTCTTCGGCCAGACGAGAAGGCGCCCGCCCGCTCAGCGAATGAGGGAGGAGCGCGGGTTGCCATCGAGAGAAAGAGTTTCCCCAGGAGCAGGGCTGGAAGCAGAGAGTCGGGGATTCGTATCTTGTCTTCGGCCAGTGAAGGTCGGAGGGTTTTTCTTGTCCCGTTTACCAGGAGAGGAAGCGAGACTTAGTGATTTTTTTTGTGTTCCTCTAGGAGCAGAGAACACAGGTCAGCTTATTTTCTGTCACCAGGGAAAATGTGCAGGCCAGCTCGTAAGAGACATTTTACTTAAAATTATCCTAGGACTGAATTATATCTTTTCTGTACTTGGAACGGTGCAAGTATTGTTTCAGTAAATCGAATTTCGGATCACGGAGATCCACTGAAACTGTTTGTTAAAAGCATCCACTCAACTATCGATCCATGCTGTAACTCCTAGCCATTGTATATAATCCTCCAACATCAATATTGTAACTAACGGTTGTACATAGAATCTTGTTTAAATTTTAATTAAATTAATTTTCTTATCAACTTCTGCTGTGACGGGATTTTCTCATTAGCTACCAGAACCCTCGCCCGAAAGTCCGAAACGCCACAGTGTTTTTAAAGGAGTTATTTTTATTAAATTTTATTATGCGATGTTTAGAGAGACTGGTTTAGATCTTAATACCAATGTACGCTTTTCTTCATAATAAATTGCTTTGACAATTTTATTTTAAAATAAATTAGTTAAGATTTAATATTAAAGCAAGTACGAAAATTTTGTTTAACTGAAGAAGGACATTTGCATATCACTCCTGCTTAAAAGTTTAGCGAAATTTGCACATGATCAGATTTTTTTTTTCAATTTAAAAACTTATTTCTCGATGAAATGTTTTAAACATTGGGTATTTAAAGAACTGGGTCTTCCTCATGTTTCTCAGTGAAGATTGGTTTAAGACAACCCTTAGGGGGCCGGTAAAATATTGAGCAAAATCAATAATGTTTGCGACCACCCTGTATCATTAAATAAATGAAATAATCTGTAACTTTAGGATATGTTAAAGTAGACCCAGTACAATTTGTGAATGAATTTGTATGACGACTATCCGTTAAATAACGTAAATGTCAGCTTGTGTCAAATGTTCAGTTTGTAAATACTTAATAGTTTGTTTCCTTAATATTTAGAAATTTTAGCATCTTTCAATAATTCATCTTAATTTTCTAAGCGTTATAATCAAAGCATAATGCTCTTGTTCTTAAATTGTAAAGTATTGGTTTTTATTCTCTTAGAGATATAAGACTATTTCTCGAACCAATTACACTAACTAACATAAAAGTTAATGAAGTGCACACTTAAAGAGCAATACAATATTAAAAAAAAAAAAAAAAAAAAAAAAAAAAAAGGCAACTATATGTAAAATTTAATAATTTATCAAAATATACAAATTTTACTGCTATAATTAAACGGTATCTATAAGCACCTCTGTAGCAGTACTTACATTCATTTTCATTTAAATTATAATATCGAATATATATTTTTATTGTGGCAACATAATAAGCCCATACTATTTAGCATCAAAACTTCAATCCAAGAGAACTTATTTGGGATTTATAAAAACTCTTTGTTTAACGATATGAATGAAAGGCAAATGAATTTTTAAATATATATGCTGTATCGTTACATATTTTGCAAATCACTTACATTTTATATATATCTTTTACCATAGGACAATTATTAGCAATTTTATATCATTATATGAATAAGTGGAATAGAAGTAGAATTTTTATATAAATTCATGGCTCGTATGTGTGAAATAATAAATATTTCTTAATTAAAGGTAATAAATTTAGAAATAAAAATTAATACAACAATGCATATTTAGATATGAAGATTAAGAATAGTATAATAAATCACATATTTCAAAATCTTTACTTGAAATGGGTTCTTCAATTGTTTTCACATAACTCATTTTTCTTCTTAAAAAAAAAAAAAATTCATTTTTTCTTTTATATCTATACATATTTTTTAAAAAAGAATTCAAAATGTAAAACCTTCTCAAAAATTTTTACTTTTTTATTTAAAACTCAGATTGAGAAATGAAATGCAAAAGAAAATTAGACAGAAATCCCCTTAAGTTAATTTTATTTTGTCTTAAAACTAAGACTCTAAAAGAAATACTTCCAACAAAGTATGTCAAAACGAAATTAATATATTTACTAAAGCTAATATATCTATTTGAAATCCAAATATCTTTTTAAATAGTTAAAACCTCTTAAGCTGTTTAACAGTTTCTGTTCAATTTCTTCAAAACTTAATTAAAATGATGGATGTAAATATTCTTTCGCTTAATAAGACTGTTTAAGAACGTTACTTAAACTAAATTCTAAAGAATTTTTGGTATCTTTTGAATGGGTAAATCTATTAACTTGGAAACTTTCTATTATGTTAAACGTATGTTTCACTCCATTAAATACTTAAAAGAAAGACTTATTATAAGTAATTTTCTATTGAACAAAAGCTAGTAATTAGTAATTTTCGATTAAAGTAAGTTTCACGCACACAAATATTTTGGTGACTTAAATTGCAACTACAATTTAAGATTATGGCTTTGTGTTAAATGAATAAATATTTCTTTATAGTGGCAGTCACGATTTGTATTAAGTTTTCGAAACAAGGACAGATGAAAATCGATTTATGCGTTAAATTTTCCGATGTAGCAAATTTTATAAACGGTTAAAATGTTTTAAGAATTGTTTATTTGTAATTTTCATAAACGTTTTAAAAGCATTGTATAAGATAAAGTTTTACAAAACGTGAAAAATATTTTCTTCTTTAATAAATATTTATTGGTTTTACATGTCAATTAAAGCTGCCAAATCATTATAAAAACTATCAGTCTATTTGATTTGTTTATTAGCTATGAAGTTCATTTTTGAATGTGTCGTGCATAAATATATATGTGGCAATTTTGTAAAGAGTTTATCTGATGGCAAACTATTGTTTACAGGATTAGGGAAAGCATATAAATACACTTTTTAAATTTAATGGTTTAAAAGATACGGAAATAATTCTTGCGTGACATTACGCACGAAGCAAACAAGCGAGAAGAATATGTTTATTTGCGTACATGATCTCTTATGAAACAAAGTATTCGTGATTACATTTTTAACACGTTAACCAAACGCATTAATATTACAGAAGATTTCATTTTAAAAGGTTATGTTATCTCACGATACGTCGTTTCTTGTATGTTATAAATAAGAATTATACTTACTATAGATTATCAATGAGAATTTAATTATTAACTTCATTTTCGTATTGATTCTGATGAGCATACGTAAGCTATTCTAAAAACTGTTTTGATGTCGTAGTAACATTTTGTCGCATAAAATAATTTAAAAAAAAAAATACATAAAAAAATATAAATTATAAAATGTAGAAACTAAGCAAAAAAAGCTCATAAAAATATAAAATTGCTCCCCCAAGCTTATGGACTTAGTCCAAATTTTTAAATGCTTTTCTATTAGCAGGCTAGATGCATTTCTGAAGCTATTTCTTTCGATTTTGTCTGCCTGTTTAGTTTTTATTGCTTTGTCTTCAAAAAATATTTGACTATAACTTAATAAACTACGCAATTTTAAACAAACCTTTGTATTACAGCATTATTTTACCAGAACAATTGGGACGAACCTTGGTTGAAGGTTTCTGTCAGTTCAAGCTGTACAATCCGTCGAAGACGAAATCAGTCACAGTTATTTTGTTCGAATCATAGTTGCGTCTTTTATAAAAGGACTTAGGGTTCTGCTTAAAACTTTAAAAAACTTTTGAAATGACTGGTTTTCAGAAATCAGTGAGTTCTGCTGTCTCCAAAATCACGGTTCCTGTTATCGCATTTCCTGTATTTTTTTGTAAGTATGATAAACTTGCAACCTTATCACTGATGTTGACGTAAATGTATTTTTCATTTTTTTTCTAGAGAAAATAAAGACACATGAACCGACCATAAGATAGAAATTTCCTAATAAATAATTACTTTAGCAGTATCTAATGCTACTGGTTATGGTACATTAGTTCAGAAAATATACCATGCATTCCTTAAGTCTAAATTCTGTTCGCTTTATCATAAAGAGTTCGTGAGCTCATATGTTGTAGCACACTAAAAAAATTCTGTGACTAACATCTGAATTTCTACATTTTAATTTGAAAACTTCATACGTTAATCGAAAATTACGATTTTATTAACAGGGTAGAATAGGGCAAAATTTCTCACCAACATGTACGGGATTCTGCCGTAAACCCAAGCAGCACCGAAACGTTCTCTGAACGTACAAAAATTGTTCTGCAAACACGTTCTAAGAACGTTCACTCTGAACGTGTTATAGACGTCTATCTGTCCATCTTGAAGACGTACAATAGTACGGTTCAGAGAACGTTCAATGAACGTGTAACTATCACCATCGGTGTTATAGAAGCGTTCTGAGAACGTTCTATTTATACGGTCTCAGAACGTTCTAAACGTTTTTAGAACGTTTTCAAAACGTTATACACATTTTCAGAACGTTCTAGAAAACGTACTGTAAACGTTCTAAAATAGTGTAGAAACGTTCTAAAAACGTTCTATACACACGTTCTCACAACGTTATGTAAACAATTTTTGAACGTTCTTTGTACGTGCTAAAAATGTCTTTCATGTATCATAAAATGGAAGAACTCGCAACAATTGTTCCGTGTCGAAAGAAGACACGACCCTTCGTCAGACGAACATAGTAGGCACGAGTACTGAAAATACAAGAGCTACGTTGCAGTTTTTTTTGCAGCATTCGTGCCTACTTTGTTCGGTTGATAAAGGGTTATGTCTTTTCTCGACCCGGAACAATTGTTGCGAGTTCTTCCATTTTCTTCGAATTCTTGAATTTTATAGTGTCTATTCAAAGTTCTGCACTTGTTATTTTATTTACTTATTTTATTTTTCTTTTTTTCCTTCCTTTCCTTATTTTTCTTTTCTTTTCTTTTTTCCTTTTTGTGTAGTGCATTGTAATATGGTATAAGAAACGATCAAGTATTTTGAATATTCTGGATAAATATTTGAATTCAAAAACAAATAAATAAATTCAAGATTTGGAGAATTTTGAAAAAATTTAAGATATATGCCCCCTGCTAACTAATTATTGTTCCCCCCTAGATTTTGCATCATTATAATTTAACAATAGAATATAACCATATTTTGATATTGATTTTAATAAGTTAAGCAAAAAAAAACTTAAATATATTTTTATGTCTAAATTTTGAAACTTACTGCAAATTTTAGCATTCAAACAAAAAAAATTTTTATTAAATTTTAAATTATCAATGGAATCTCAGATTAATGCCCCGATATGTTACATATTCTATTTTTAAACTATAATAATGCAGAGTCAGTGGAAAACAAAAAATAAAAATTAGTTAAAAGAAGTACCCAAGTGTACAAAATTAAAACAATAAACTGTTTCCTCGTTTTCTTTTTTTCCACATAATTCTTAAACAAATAAACACAGAAGTATAGAATTTGGATAGCATGTTTTTTAAAATACCATGAATCGAATTTTATATAACTTTAGCATAAGTAATAATTTTTAAACTAAAAATCAGTAAATTTTTCTCGAAAATAAACTTTGAAAAAATGAAAAATTTCAGCAATTTTAGAAAAGAAAACTTAATGAAAAATGGTCATGAAGGTGCATTACTGATAGGTTAAAGATTTACGTACATCTATATTTTATTTGTAGATTAAAACCGAAAATTTTTTCTTGTAGTCATTTTTTTTCTTTCTTTTTTCTTTCTTTATTTTTTCGCGTGTGAATATTTTTTTTTAAATTTTACATAGAAACATGAAAATCGGATAAAACGTTCATTATTAAATTATTTATCGACGTTTTTATTATTCTGGTGATGGTCACAGTTTATACAAATTAGTAATTATTATTAATATTATTATTATTATTATTTTTCAAAAATTCCGTTATTAAAGTAAAAGAGAAATGAACACAGAAAGAAAAATCAGGATTTTGTTTTTAACATTTGAGGGCATGTGCGTGTCCACTTGTCTATAATGCATCATTAACACAATTTTTCATTAAGTTTTCTTTACTAAAATTGCTGAAATTTTTCATTCTTTCCAAAGCTTACTTTTGAGAAAAATTAATAATTATTACTTTAAAATTATTGCTTATGCTAAAGTTATGTAAAATTCGAATAATGGTATGATAAAGAACATGCCAGCCAAATTTTATGTCCATGTGTTTATTTGTTTAAAAGTTATGTACAAAAGAAGAAAATAGGAAAGCAGGTTTGTTCCTTTAATATTGAACAGCGGTGTATTTTAAATACGTTAAATATAAATATATATATATATATATATATTTAAATAGACTCCGTGAAATTTCCTTAATATTTTCATATTTCAAATCATGCGTATGCAAAATTTATTTAAATTATTGATTTTGAGTTTATAAATTTTACATACACCATGCAGTGAAATATAACAGTATAAAATGTGGTAAAACTTTTTGAACAATAAATAAATAATTAATTAAAAGTTGTTTCTGCAAACAAAACAAATAATAAAATAATAATAATAAATAAAATAAAATAATTTAAAACATTTAAAAATATTAAGAATCACCTTCATATTGTTTGTGTATGTTTTTTTTTTTTTTTTTCTTTATTTCTTTTCTTTATTTCATTTTTCTTCCCTTTGGATTTTGTGATTCATTTGTATGTACGTGTGCCTTTGTGTTATAAAATTTTACGTACATGTCTTCAAATATAATAACATACAGTATTTTCATTTTTTGAAAACTATAATTAAAGAAAACTGAAAAGTTTTAAGATGCTCCTTACTGACTAATTATTATTTTTCCATTTGATTTTGCATTAATACATTTTAACAATAGAACCTAACCATATTTGGGTAATTAATTTGCGAATTTCTTGTTAAGTTAAATATATATATACAGTCGGTAACAAAAGTGTCCGAACACTAGCAAAAATTCCTATGTAAATTAAGTACACTTCGTACGGTTGTATTAAATAAATCCTTGTCGAATCCTATTCTTAGTCAGTGTAAGAACATGATTCGATAAAGATTTATTTAACAAAACCGTATGAAGTGTACTTTTTTTACATAGGAATTTTTGCTAGTGTTCGGACACTTTTGTTACCGACTGTATATGTTTAAATACTGAAACTTATTGCAAACTTTTGGCATTCAAACATAGAACTATTTTTAAAACTTTAACTTATCAATGAATTCACAAATTAATACCTAGATAAGTTATATATTCTATTGATAAAGAGTAATGATGTACAAATGATGGGAGAAAATAAAAATATTTAAGAGAAGTATTAAAAAAAAATTTAAAATTAATTAATTAATCTATTTTTTTTTTTTTAATTATTTAAATCGATTTTGTGAAGATTTAATTTTAAAGTATTGATTTAGAGTTTATGAATTTTACTTACACATGCATTGAAATATAACAATATAAAATATGATAAAATTTCTTGAAAATCTTTTAAATATAAAATAAATAAATTTTAAAATTTAAAATATTTTTAAAATTTTTAGAGAGCCGGCTGCTAACTATTTTTCCCTTGATTTTACAATACTACAGTCTAACAATAAAATCTAAAGAAATATACTTAAATATATCTAACATTAAACTGTAATAATACAAAATCGAATGGGGAAAAAATAATAATAATAAATAATTAAAAGGTAGTTAGCATGAAAAATTTAAAAAATTAAAGTTTTCAAATTATTATTATTACTGTTTATTTATTTATTTATTTATTTGTTTATATTTTATGGTTTTTGAAAACTTTAATTTATTTAATTTTGTTAAATTTGAATGCAGATTTGGGCAAAACTATGGAAATCCTAGACTAGACATATGAAAATTGTGTAGAATAAACTTATCTGTGATAGTGTATCCAAATGTCAGGAAGAAATCTTAAACCAAACGCAATGAAAATAAAGACAGAAAAAGTTACCGTTATCTATCTTGGACCTTGGAGTCCGTGTTCGTGCTTCCGTTGTCATAACTGGCAAACCCAATAAAAATTTCACAGTTTGGCGAATTTTTTCGTTTTTTTTTTTTAAGATTCAAGATTCAGCAAAATGTATATCACTTTTATATTATTAATTGAAAAGGAATTTATTTTAATTATATTTATTATTTTTGTGAGAAATACAAAACTCAAGATTTTTATTCGGATTTTTTTTTTTTTTTTTTTTTTTTTTTTTTTTTTAATATTACGTGTTATTGCGTATCTATTTAATAATATTTTACAAAATAATTGACGTTTATTATGAAGTAAAATATAAAAATTTGATCGCAACTAAAATAATCGCATGCCTGCTTATATGAATCAATTACAATAAATTACAGGAAATGTTAAACTAGTGTCTTGTGACTATCACACAATTTTTTTCTTTATTTTCTAATACAATTCACATAGTTTAGATCAAATCACACATTTTACACAGTAAAATTGAAAAACAAAATAATATATATATATATTAATAATAATATTAACTTTTTTTTTTTTTCTTTTTTTTAAATATCGATAACTTTGTTTTACATTATCACAGATAATTGATTCAACCGTTCGTTTTAAAAGATATCAACGAGTAATTTTGAAAAAATATTATAAAAATTTACACACCCGAGGAGAGGGGAAGGATTGCTATTCTTCTTGTTAAAAGTCTTGTTCACCGTTAATATTTTTTTAAAAAATCAGTTTGACAATGATCAACTAAAGAAATCCCTATTGTGTGTATTTATAAGAAATTTTTTCCTCTATTGTAATATTAAAAATTTTGAAAAAAATAAATGACAGTGCGACCTGTTGAGCGTTATATGTGTAAAAAAAAAAAAGGGGGGGGGTTAATAATCACTAACTGATATCAAGGGGGAGCTAAATATAAGTTTTCAGGAAATTCTGTTCATTAGTTTTTGACCTAGAGTTGACACAAAATTCTTATCACACATATCCAAACACACAGACAAACTGGCATTTTCTAAGGAATATCAATTTTTTATTAGAACATTTTAAAAAGGGAAAAATCTATCGAAACGCGGGAGCCAAAAATATTTACGAATCAAACCTTTCTTCTTTTTATTATAGAAGAAAGTAATAAATTAATAAGGAAAACAAAATTTTTAGCTACTTTATTTTTTTTTTTTTTTATTGTTTCAGCTTCTAAATTTACAATATCATAGATTATTTACAACGTATGATCACTTCACTGTTTATTATTATTATTATGTTTGTTACTTACATAAGAAAAAAGCACTAGATTTGTGAAAATGTTTAACTTCCGGTTTTCGATAAATATGCACGTTTTGTGACTTCTGAGTATGATTTGGCTTTTTTTTTCACTTGAAAATGACTGAGTTCGTTAAAAAATAAAGAAATAAATAATAGAAATAAATAAATGTGGACGCGGTTTCTCACGAAGCAATTGACGCAAAGTAACATAACATTTGAATGGACCAGGAATTAAATTAGTGCTTATTAGCTTTTAAGATATTATCGTCCATTTTGTGGCGCTGATATAATGTGATCCCATATAAGGAATGGTTGTATCAGAACTTGTATGATACATAAATGCACTAAAGTTATATATGAGATCAGCATTATGTAAATCTCTGCTGATTCAATTTGGGTGCATATCGGTCGACAGGTGCTTCTGCTATGCTGCAATTTAATCTTGTTAACGGGAAGTCAGTATATCAGTTTCTATGATATTTTAAAGCATCACATTTCGTTTGTGAGATGGCTATTGTAAAGTTAAATAAATTAATTTTCCATATCGTCTATGTTAGGTGGCGCTACTACGTTGAAGTTTTACCCGTTTAGTTAAAATTTTATTTCAACTTTTGTCATTTAAATACCACAAACTTGGTATGTGAAAAATATATTATTAAAATTTATTCTGATTGAATTCGGATACAAATTGGCAAACAAGTTGTGCTGCTATTACTTTTTGCGATTTCTAGATGTCTACAGTCTACAGTCTACATTTCAGCATCTATTGCTGAAAATTACACGAAATTACATATATAAAAAGTTTATTATATGATGGTAAGTTGATTAAAATTCTGCAAATGCTAATCGTAGCTAACTTTGTTCATATAGAATGATATAAAAGAAAGTTTTGTGATGGTCCCAGCATAACTAATTTTGTATTATAGTTGTATCACTCAACGAAAAAATAGTTATATTTTTATTGATACGAGTATAATACAGAAATTATTTATTTTTTAGTAATAAATTTCGTAATTAACAAAAGAGAAAAATAATTCGAATCTCATTGTTTATAAAAAAGTTTCCATCTCTTCTTCACTATATTGTTTAGTTTAGTGATAAACCCTACGGTTAATGCCTTAAAATATGCTTGATTTCAAATGAAGAAGAAAAAATCTCCTGAAATCTATCTTTAGAGCTTTATATGGAAAATAAAAGTTTAAAATAGGTTATTTTTTATATAGCTCTTATATTGTATAAAAATTTCGTGCACATTATTGTTCTCTTGAGTAAATATTTATCGAGTCATGATCTTAGTCTTATGCTGTTCATAGAAAAGAAAGTTTGTGATAAAAAAATAACGGTCAAACTATTAAAAAAAAAAAAAAAAAAAAAAAAAAAAAAAGTATATGAAAAATGTGGATGTGTTCAGTAATTTTGCTGCCGATTGTATAAAAAGTTTTCTTGAATGATTATCAATATTATATGAACAAAAGAAAATTTATTTCATATTCCTTAGTTAAAAAAAATCTGTGTATTTTTATACAAAATGTTATACCAGAGGTCTGCACGAGCCGAAAGTTTAAGGCCTGAGCCCAGTCCGGACGAAAACCGATAAAGTCAGGCTCGGTGAAGAAAGGGGGGAAATGAATAAAAACAACAAGAAAAAATTGCATGCATTTCTACGCTTTTTTATTTTTATTTTATTTTATTTTTATTTTATTTATTTATTTATTTATTATTATTGTTAATATTATAATAAGTATTAGTATTATTATTTTGTATCTAATTTTCAGAGGCTTTATTAGATTAGAATTTTTTTATTCAGAGGCTAAGCAATTTATTAATGGAAAATGATGCCATTCTCACGTAATATCCTGACAAAAATAGCGTTATAAACATACACACAATGACACACACATGCACTCACATATAGAAAGAGAAAGTTTTCTGAAATCATTTTTCGCTCTCATGATGTGTGGAACTTCAAGATATCGCAAAATTTTTTAATTACGAAAAATTTACAGACAAAAGTCAGATTTATTAATATAGATTTATCATAAAACATATTTTTTTTTTCATTTATCAGACCCTTTCCAAACCCAAATAAATAAATAAATAGATAATAAAATAAAAATTACTTTTAGTTCCCCATCATACTATAGGTATGGGGAACTTAGGTATCGTGAAAATTTTCGACCTCGGTTTTTTGACTTTTTTACACGTTTTCAGGTTTGAGGAATCCAAAAATGACAAAATTTGTATGGTGTCTGTCTGTAGGGTGTCTGTTAGTGGGTTAGTGTGTTAGTGTGTTAGTCTGTGTACACAATACCTCAAGAACAAATTGTCGCAGAGAGGTCAAATCAGTTTTAAAGTATTACTTTCGACACTAGCAAGAACCCTATTCACTTACAACATTCGAATTTAAAAACTTTGTAAGTTATTAGAAATTTACGATTTTCTTAACATGGGAGAATAGGACAAAAATTCACTTAAACGGGCATTAAATGGAAACTGTTTACTGTAAAAATGTCAGACCAGTTTTAAAATAGTTTTGATGCCGGAATGAACATCAGTAACTATAAATAAGCTACTTTGAAAATTTCGCAAGTCATTGGATATTTACGAATTTCTTAACATGGCAGAATAGGACAAAATTTGACATAAACGTCAATTTTGAGAGATATTTTCATCGTAAAGATGTCAGACTACTTTTGAAATATTATTTAGGATACTGGCATGAATATTATTGACTATGAATTTTCCAATATAAAAATTTCGTAAGTTATTGGAAGTTTACGAATTTCTTAACATGGCAGGATAGAGCAAAATTTCACATAAACGTCAATCTTGAGGGATATTTTCATCGTAAAGATGTCAAACAACTTTCGAAATATTATTTAGGGTACTGGCATGAATATCATAGACTATGATTTTTCCAATTTAAAAAATTTGTAAGTTATTTGGAATTTACGATTTACTTAAAATGACAGAATGGGGTAAAATTGAGCATAAACTTCCATTTTGAGGATCATAAATACATTAGACAACTTCAAAATTACATTTATGATATTTTTTTGAACATGATTGAATACAAATATTCTAATAGGAAAATTTCGTTAATTATTCGTAATTTACGATTTTATCAACATAGCGAAATTCTACATTTTTCATATAAATATGAATTTTGAGGATTATTGCATTGGAAATAGTAGCATGAAAACTAAACAACGGAATTGACCCTGATAAAATAAATTAATAGATTAGAATAAAATAAATATATCGAAGTGAACGAAGGATAGCCTATTAGGCGGGGATTTCATTCTGTCACTCTATCAAGCTTTGGCGAAATTCATTTCTTTTAACATGATTATAATATGTCTCGCACTAGAAATATATGAGAACATAAATAAGATGGGGAACTGAGCAGAGTCCACCTATGCCAACTAACTAGTTAATTATACATTATCAATATTTAAAAAAAAAGACTGTTTTTTATTTAAATTTTAATAATAACCTGGTGGCACTCATCCGACTTTTTCTTACTCTTACCTAGCATTTGAATGCTATAAACACAAATTGCGGATTAAGGTGTAAGGTAACAAGTACTATATATAAATCTACGTTTCAAATATTTCAAACTACTTTTAGGAACAAATAAATTTTGATGAATAACTCTCTTAGTGAGGGGGGTTAAATATAGTACTTACTATAAATAATTCTTGGTTGATATTAAATTTAAAAGTTCATTTGAAATTATTCAATCAACTTCGATCTGACCACTTTTGAAGCTTATTAATCTTAGTCAAATATTTTAAGTAGCAACCTCATAATCAACTTCAAAATACAAAATTTAATTTGTCTGCAAATATATGTTCTAAAGTTAGCTGATAACAGACATACACAAAGATTAACATTTTAAAATTTCATTTTAGTATTTAGGGACCCTCAAAACGTGTAATTATGCGCGAAACAAGCCTTAAAAATTTCACTTTAAAATTTTTTTATTTTGTTCTCTGCATAGGTATAAAGAAATTTTTATTCCTGGGTAGACCTGTAAAGGAAAGGAGAACGATTCTCATACCATATTTTCCACAAAACATGCTTTATGCATATAAAAAATATATGTTCATTTCATTTTGTTTAGTACAGGCTATAGATGTTAAACTGTAAATAGCAAAAAATTTTACCCACATACTTAATGTATTTGACATATTATGGATATCCCTGTACACGAACCATTTCCATGATCTCAACGAAAAGCTAAGTGCAGCATCCTTATATGACACTGATTTAGAATGTTAAGTTTTCATATTCTGGAATTATTTGTTTTTTAGCTATGCTGATAACAGGCACACACGCATAGACATACACAAAGACACACATACACACTCAGAGATCAAACGTAAAAACTTGATATTTGGAGTCAGGGGACCTCAAAACGCGTAACTATTAAAAAAAACGCAGTTTTCAAAATTTAACCCAAAAGCAATACTTTCTCTATCTTATCTAAGGATAAGAAAATGTATAAAAGAAAAGAAATAATTAAGCAGAGGAGAAAAATAGCCAAAGTAGCGAGAAAGTTGCCAAACCGTTTGGTTTGACTTCCCGCAACAGCTGCAAATTAAAGCGCGAAAATCTTTGTGACTGCAATTCTGCTGATCATGCATTATATTACTCATTCAATAACATCCGGGATTTTTTTTTTTGTTCACGATTTCCATTAGACTTAAATCTTAAACATTTTTTAAAACTTGTACATTGAGGCCATCACAAAACATTCGTCCATATTTTCCCATTCAAATTCTTGCAGTACAGAACATGTTATTTATTAAATTTATTATTTATCAAGTACTTTCCTCTGGCGAATGCATACGATTTTCATAAATCAGAAGACAATCAGTTTTATGCTATATAGAAGATCTAGAAAATATAATCTTAGAAAACATAATTTTCTAAAGGTTTTCATTTTTGTTATTATTATGAAAAATGATAAAAAAAATAGATAAATTTGTTTTTAAATCATCAGAAATTGATGGTTCAACCATTCGTTTTAACGGTAATGTTAAATTCTTTTCAAAGATAAACATATTGAAAAATCTTCCATACACCCCTTCTCCTCCCTCGGGGATGATGGATACTTATTCCTTGCGGAGAAATTGATGTCCTATAAATACCCCCCCCCCCCAAAAAAAAAATATATATCTTGTTGACTATTACTGGTTATACAACCAAATTGTATCAGTAATATATCAAATGTATATCACAAACAAGGTATGGTGAGTATATATATTATAGAAGCTGAGGTATAGGCTTTCCGTAAATGGAAAATATAGGCTTTTTATAAATTGGAACGTGGCAGCGCCACCTGTCGTCCGATAAGCACCCAAAGTCAATCAGTAGAGTTTTACATAATACCAATTTTACGCACAACGTTTAAAACATTTATAAATCACAGAAGTTGAAATATTTCGTTCCCGTTATGGGATTAAATTGCAACATAGCCACGCCACATGTTGGCCGATGTGCATCAGCAACGTTTTACATAAAATCGATTTCACATATAACTTCAGTATATCACAAAATTTAGAAGTTTTAGTTTAGTTTTAAATCACATAAGTTGAAACATTGCCTTTCAGATAACGGAATTAAATTGCAGATTAGTAACGCCACCTGTTGGCCAATGTATACTTCCAAATTGTATATACACCTCCTTATACATACACCCCGTATATCAAGTTTAATGAATTTGTACACTATAGAAGCTGAGATATAACCATCACATAAATGGTGGGATTCACTACGTAGCAGCGCCACCTATCAGTCGAAATATCCCATATGCAATTAAAAAAAAAAAAAAACACCAATTGAGGGCAAGTTTCAATTATGTAACAAATTTCGTTAAATTCTGTCCATTGATTTTTGAAATAAAATATCCACATTTTTTTTTTTCACCAATTTAAAATTTTGTAATTTTTTTTCACTTCACCGCTACTACTTCTAGTTGAGCATTCTTCATTGACGTGCTAACAAAACGTTAAACTGAAAATATAAAAAATGCCCTATCTGCTATCATGTTAAAAAGTTATAAATTTCGAATAACTGGCGAAGATTTTAAATTAGGATGTTGCAAATCTCTGAATAGGATTCTTATTGATATCATACGTGATATTTTAAAACTGGTCCGATTTCTCTGCAATCATTTGTTGTTGAGATATCGTTTACCCGGACAAACAGATTAACACACTAATAGGCACCGATAACCATTAACAGGCACCATACCAACCTTTTGATTTTCGGATTCTTCACACCACAAAACGTGTAAAAAATTCGAAAACCGAAGTCTAAAATTTTCATGATTAAACAAGTTTGCCTACCAATAGTATACTTAAAAATCATTTTGTCATGTTCGTTATAATTACACTGTTACAGAACGTGTTATGACGGTCATATACTTGAACGTTCTATATAGAACTAGAATTGTACGTGTTATAGATGGTACAGAGCAAACATTTTCAGAACGTTTTAAATAATACTATTTTTGAACGTACAATAGAACGTTCTATTGACACGAAACACGGTGTTTGAACTACTGTAACCGTTATTAGACGTTCAAAGAACGTTCTTGTGCTACTTGGGAAGATATTGGACTAGCTTTAAAATACCGTTTGTGATACTGACATAAACATCATTGACTTTTCGTTTGACTAATGACTTAACCTTCTACTCAGAAAACTTCATAAGATATTCGAAATTTAGGATTTTTTCAACATGATGTAGTAGGTCCATTTTTACATAAACTTCCTTTATGGGGATTATTGCATTGGAAACATTATGTTATTGCGCGAAAACTAAAATACGAAACTTACTCTAATAAAATTCATCAACAAATTAGGGTACGATATACATATATCAGAGAAAAGAGGGGATTGTTTCTTAGTGGATGGGACTGCGACCATGTGAGTAAAAAGCAGCGTTTTACCTAGTATGCTTTTTCCTAAAAATTTATAACAACAAATATATGATGGGGAACTATTCAGTGTCTACCTACGCTATTTAGTTGAACAAACAATCCTATATACTAGCTTAATATAAACAATATATTTATTATTCTGTTTATATATTAAAAATATTTCTTTCTTTTTTTTTTTCACTATTATTATAATTATTATTATTATTTATTTAAGAAACGCTTTAATAACACACTATACAAATTTTCATTTAAAGAATTAGAAAGTAAATATCTTTCCAGCATATCTAACTATTTGTTACGATCTGTATTGCACATAATTTTACATTTACATTTAGTATAAAATCAGTACAATTTAGCATAAAACCAATATAGCTTTCATAAGCATAACTTTTGAAACTAACAACAATATGCAAGTTATTTCAAATAATTATTGACGAAGTAATACTTCTTCACTTATTTATACTGAAATATTCGAAAAATACAAATTGAAATATGCATATAAATTTGTCGTCGTGCTTTTGAAATAGGTGACAAATAATATATATCATCATGTTGATGACTTTCTAAACAATCAAAAGCGCAATAATAATTACGATTATTCTTTCCAGGTGGTAATTACTTTCAGGAAGCATCTCACATTCAATTACCATGAACTGCTCATTAGCGACAGTTTATGAGGGGAGGGTCAATTTGAAGTAAACGGAGACGATTTATTTAGAAAATAAAAGTTTCTGGATGATGAAGAATTTAATTTATAGATCGATGTCAATATTTTGATTTATATTGCCATTAAAATTAGTATGCACGGCAATTGATTTCTAGGAGAAATATTTGTCCGTCAATGTTTTCGAAATTAATTACTACTGGCTTTTATTATACAGGGTGATTGTAAAAAAAATATCCCGATGTATGAGATCATAGCTAACATATTGCTTACAGAAACTAAATAACAATTTGGTTGAAGGTATTTTGAGGTATGCGATCAAGAATCATATAAAAAACATCAGTTAAATTGTAAGCGTTACGGTTACAATGACAAAATTTCGAAAATTTCGAATGCCAACACCTACTTTTTTATATTGGAATGGGATCTCCATAGCAAAAAACCATAAATAGCGTTCGAACGATACCTCTAGCACGAAAATCACCAACGCTTGGCATGATAAGATTGGTTGGTTGGTTGGGTTTTACGTCGCACTAGTGCTGCGCAGATGGGCAATTGGCGACGGTCTGGGACTCACCCCTACAGATGGTCCGGAGACATGCCATCGCAATTTTGATCCTCCACGGAAGGGATGGCTCTCCCGCTTCGGTGACCCCAGAGGTATAATTTTTGATGGAAACATTGACATGCTAAGTAGAAATGAGAAAACAACTGTGATGTGCCTACCAGAGCACGGCTTTCATTTTTTTAATGACGTCACATTTCCCACTGAATTTTCGGATCTGACTGAAGTCTACTGATTCTGCTTCGAAACGAAAAGAATATACCACAGTTTCCTTAATTTCGTGTAAGGCTACTGAATAAGGGCTTTAATTTCGTTGTTAGTCGTAAGATGCCGTCATGACTGACGTCATCGCACTGAGTGTAAAATAAGGCATTGTGAAATGGCAATCAAAATCTATTTTGATGATGATGATGATGATGATGATAATGATGATGATGATGATGTTTCCCAGTAAGCGGCATATTGTTCACAGAACAAGAAAGTAAGATACACATTATGCATTTCACAATGACTTATTTTTCACTTAGTGCGATGACGTCAGTCATGACGGTGTCTTACGACTAACAATGAAATTAAAACCCTTATTCAGTAGACATACACGAAATTGAGGATACCATGATTTCCTCTTCTCGTTTCGAAGCAGAATCAGTAGACTTTAGTGAGAGTCGAAGACTCAGTGTGAAATGTGACGTCATTAAGAAAATTAAAATCATGCTCTGGTAGGCACATCACAGCTGCTTTCTCTTTTCTTCTTAGTATGCCTAGAGTTGGTGATTTTCGTTCCACAGGTGTCGTTCCAACGCTATTTATGCTTTTTTTGTTATGGAGATTCCATTCCAATGAAAAAAGTAGGTGTTGCCATTCAAAATTTTCGAAATTTTGTCACTGTAACCGTAACTGTTAGACTTTAACTGTTTTTTTTTTTTTTTTTTTTTTTTTTTTTTGTATGAATCATGAGCGTATACCTCAAAACACCTTCCACCAAATTTTTATTTAGTTTCTGTGAACAGTAGGATAGCTATGGTCACATATATCGGGATAGTTTTTTTATAATCACCCTGTATTTTTCCTTTGAGTGACAAAAATAAGTAATTAAACATTTTTTTAGCAACTAAATTATTTAATATACTGCATAAAGTAAGAAGTAATAAAAATAAATTCTCGGAATATTTTGTACAAAACTTTTTCGTTGCGGAATGTATTTAAGCGTATACCTCTATGGAGCTAACTTTTTAAACTAGCAATAACATGCAAGATTTTTCAATTGTCTGTCAAAATAATGCTTCTGTGCTTATTTATACAGGTATTTGAAAATCACAAATTGAAATTTGTGTATGAATTTATCCTCGCGTTTTTGAAATACGTGACAAACCAGATATATCAACAAACAGATGATTTTCTAAACAATCAAAAGCGCAATAATAATTATGATTATTCTTTGCAGGAGGTAATTACTCTCAGGAAGCATGAAGAGCTCAGTTACGACTGAACTGCTCATTAGCAAGAGTTTATAAAGGGAAAGTTAATTTGAATTCAAAGGAGATGATTTCTTTAGAAAATAAAAGATTCTTGGCTATATGAAGAATATAGTTTATAGTTCGATATCAATATTTTGATTTCATATCCATTAAAATTAGTATGAGCAATCATTGATTTCTAGAGAAAATATTTGCCGATAAATGCTTTTGAAATTAATTGCTACTGGCTATCATTATACTTCGTTTATTCTACAAAAATAAATAAGTACGTAATTTTAGTAGCATAATTTATTTAATATGTTATTTGTAAAAGAGAATAAAAATCGAAATATGATAATTATGGAAAATGTTTGATGTTTGAACGAAGTTTGGTCATTAAGAAAAGGTTTGTCTGTCTGTCTGTCTGTTCTTTTATACGTTCAGCCCCTACTGAACGCAGAAGTACAAAAATTGACATACGGATGATCAGGAGCCTTCCCGAGGGGCTCCTGAAAACAGAATTTAAACGTTTTAATTAGTTCTGGAGATATTAAATAAAATGTCCACTCATGTCTAATCTAAAAGCGATCTCAATGACTGAGAATTCACCACCATTGCATAAAAAAGATATTTTAACGGTGTTAAAAGCAGAAAAAGTGGAAAATAAATTAGAAATATTTGTCCGATCGTTACGATTTCGATACCAAATGAAAGGGGCATTTTTTCTGAATCTAAGTGTGCAAGCGGCTTATCGGTACAACAATTAGATTTTTTAAAATTAACTAAAATATGAAATTTTTGTGGCAACATCATTTCAAGTGCCAGACGACCGTCTGCCATGAAAAAGGAAATGATTGTAACCGATCAAGATGTCACGTGTTTTATAGTGGGGGGAAAAATTGCAATTTTCAAATTTTTTCAAATTTTCATTCACATTACATTTGAATTAATATTCGGCCTAGACAGCATATTATAAAGCTACTGTTCAATTTTCATGAAAATATGTGAATAAACAAAAAAATTAGATTAAATTTTGTTTTATATTTTGCAGTATTTTAAATTGAGATATGAAATTTCGTAATATTTGGTTTTAACACCCGATAATTCGATTCTGAATGTTTTTGAAAGTGTAGAATTATTAGGAAGGGCTTGAGGGGGAGGGGGTGGCGAAGGGGAAAAAAAGATTTACAGCGTTTCAAATTGGTATTATTAGGTTTTAAGGAAAGATAAATCGATTGCGGATATTTTCAAGTGCAAAATTATTAGAAGGTTCGGAAAGGGGGGGGGGAAGGGGCAAAAACGTAGAAAAGGAACGGTTGTTTCAGAGAAAACAACGGAAAACCCAGAACACCTTTATTCTTTTATATTTTGCAGAGTTTCGAATTCTGATACTCCTTTCACATTTCATGCTATGGATTTTTAACAGTATTTACCCCGGAATTATGTAAGTTTCGGAGATAACCACGAAAAAGTCAGACATAAATTGTTTTATAATAGTGTTTATATCATTTTTGTATCTCAGCTTCTAATTAGATTAATTTCAAAAATAATATGTCATTTTGAAACTTATTTGAATTGAATTTCAAGAGTAGACGCCACAAAATTCTGTCACCTTCCATTAACCGACTACCGTAAGTAATGGAATTCGAGATTTCACGTGATTTACACGTTTTAAGGTGTCCTGATTAGGTTTTCTTTTGCATATCAGCTACTAATTAAAATAATTTTATAAGTAATACGTTATTTGAAAGCTTTGTTGATTTGAAATTGAACAGTAGATTACAGAATTTTCTACCGACAGATGGCGTTGTAATATTTTAAAATTTCAGTATTTTGAATTCTAAATATGATTAAATTATTTTTAATACATCATTCGAAAGATATTTTAAAGTACTTCTATATTATTGCATAACCTGCATTAAATTTATCCAATAGAGGGCGCTATTCGCAATTATTCGAGATTTTACCTGATTTATATGTTTTAAGGTGTCCTAAAGGGGGGGGCAAAAAATTAGAAATTTAGTTAGACCGTTCCACATTGGTATATATAGGTTTTGGGTGCCTACGATTCAAATGAGGATATTTTCGAAAGTGTAAAATTAAGGAGGGACAGGAAAGGTGGTGAAGGAATACGCGCGCGCAGCGAGCGTATATATGAATTCGTGCGCACTGCGCGCGCACGGGTCTACGCTGACGAAGGCAGAAGGGACCCGGTGGGAGTTTTTACCCGATCAGAAATGATTTTTTTTTTTAATTCCTTTTCTTAAGAATAAAAGTTTATGAGTAATAACATGGAATTTTGAGAACTAGTAAGGGTTGTGAAGGAATACGCACGCGCAGCGCTCATATATATGCATTCGTGCGTGCGAATCGCGCACGGGTCTATGCTGCCGAATGCAGTGGGGACCCGGCGCGACATTTTTCACGATCAGAGTTTTTTTTTTTAATTTTTTTTTTCACATGATAAAAATTAATGCAATTTTGAGAATCCATTAATTATAAGGATTCATTTAAAAATAGTGACCAGCGAAGCGGGCGTAGCCTGCTAGTACTTAAAAAAGTAATAATTATTCAGAATTCGAAAGCTTAGAATTTAGTGAGATTTTATTTATCTTATTTTTTATGTCGTTCTTATTCTTCTCGTTAAAATTTCTTTTCCATGGTATATTATTTTGGTTAGTTTTTAAATTTTAGAGCAATAGAAATGTTAATTTCTTTTTACATATTTATATACGTTAAGTTTATTTTTGCTGTTTCAAACTCTACAATTAATCTAAATCAGGAAAATGCTTAATTAAACTGTATTTGCACATATACCATTTGAAGTTTATTATTGTTATTATTATTACTAATATCAACTTCTTCAGAAAATTTATATACTAAGAAAGGAAAGACAAATGAAATTCTTAACAGTTTCGAATTGCGTCATGCCAATTAGTCACTCAAAATGTAAAGTAACTGTGAAAAACAACATTGCAATAAAATAATGTGATTTTACAGATTAGTCCCCATTGCTCGATAAGATACAAGCAAGAATTAACGGCTTAAAAAGTTATCTGGAATTCGCGCTACTGAGGCATGAGTCTAAATAAAGATCATTCCATTTTTCGAAAAATCCATATACTGGATATATTGTCACGGATTTGTAAATAATAGTCGTTATTTTTATGTAATTACGCTTAAAGAGACTTAGTCAGGTTAAAAAAGTTAATTTTCCTTGTTTCTGCTTTGATTTGGCATTAAAATAACTCTTTTTTCTTTAAAAACCCGTTAAAATGCTTCACCGGGGAAGAAATGGGCTTGGTGACTAATTTCACCAGTTTATCATCCCTTGGCGACTTTTTTGGCGACTTTGGCGAGAAAATCCTTATTATTGATATATCAATTATCTAAGCTCTATATCAAATATTTCACGAAATACCTCGAAAATTTTGGAAATATGTCAGTCTATAAATAAGACCTAATTTCAGCCGTCGGTAGTTCAGTTGAAGCGAAGCTTTTGCAGTGTTAAGAGCTCTGCTTGACCGAGCCTCTGCCATTGAATACAGACTATGCTGTGTGTGTTATACTCATGATAGAGTGAAAACTAAAGTTATGAAGATGGAAGAGAGTTTAGAAACGAAAGCAAAAGGAAATTTGATCACGAGTTAAACGGAAAATTTTCTGAAACAGAAAATAAGTTTAAAAAATAGAGAAAGAATTTGAGAGAAAAATGGAAGAAGTGTGCGACAGGAAATTGTTAAGAAAATTTGAGAAAGAGTTTGAAGAAAGATTTGGAAATGAGTGGCAAACGAAAAATGAGAGTCTGGAAGAAAAGTTAGCATCGATACCTCATAAATATGAAAGAAAAAGGGAAAGAATTCCGAATCAAGAACCAATGAAGTCTTTTATCTATGAAGGCAGATCATTTTGGCATATGTATACGACACAGTTTTCCATCGTAGCTGAAGCTAATGAATGGGACTCTGCTGCAAAGACAGTTAATTTAGCAGCATCATTACGAGGTGACTCAGCTGACATCCTGGAAACTCTTTCGAAGAAACAGCGGTATGATTTCCATGCTCTGACAAGAGTACTGGAGAAAAATGCTCGAAAAAATATAATCGTCTTCAGTTAAAGTAGAGTGACCATATTTTTTTCATTGAATTTGGGCACAAAGATGGCGGTGTCCTCAAATTTCGAGGACAAAAAATAAATAAATAATTAAATCACCTTAAATTGTAAAATTTTAGAAGATTTTTATGTAGAAAGCACCTAAAAGAACTTATTTCAGCTTATTTATTATACATATAATAAATTATTATAATTAAACATTATTAACTTTATAGCCTACGTCCCCAAATGTGTTGTAATTTTTTGGGGACGAAGGTAGTTTTCGAGGACATATGGTCAGTCTAGCTAAAGTCCAGTTATCAGAAAGAGGGTGAAAATTTACAAGAGGAGGCATCAGATAGTCAGAGACTATTACACTTAGCTTTCTCAGATTGTCACGCTCAAACTCATGATAATTTGGCCCGCCAATATTTCATCGATGCCGTGTGAGATCCAGAGACACAAAAAGCCGTGTGAGATCCAGAGACACATCAATGTTAAGCTGTTGAATCAGTTTTGGCGAATGTCCTGAAGATTGAGGCAGCCCAACAAGCCTCCCGTAAATACCGTCATAGCGTCAAAGAAGTCTTTCTGGATGATTCTCAGATCGACGTAAAGGAAATAAATTAAAATCTGGCAAACTTCAAAAGGATATTACGTAGTCTTGAGAGTCGTAAAAAAAAAGCTGAGAATACGGAGATTAAGTGCTAGAAGATATGGACATGTTTAATGAAGCTGCTTAATGCGACAAACTAAAGAAAATATACAGAAGTCGATTTCTGAAGCGTTTCATGTTTTTTTGATGGGTGACGGCGATAGTGGAATGTATGTTTATGTAAAAAATTAAAAATACTTCTTGTCGCGTGATTCCTGATACTGTGACTAATGTGACCAAAATCGTTATCCAATCGTAACCAATGTGCCTATCGTTAGCATTATGGAGACTATTTGACGCCGCCGAGCATAAAACTCAATACTGTGACCGAAGACAAAATTAAAATTCATCGAAAAATAAATTTGACCATCACATATGGAAATGCCAACCTATATGTACCAACATTTGGCCTATGTAGCGAATATAAGTTATCCTTTAATTCTTGGCCTTGATTTCCTGAGAAAACACGATTTTAAATTGGATTTTAAGAGTAATGAACTAAGTTCAAATTCAGAAGACGTAGCTGTGTTCCGACATCAAATCAGAATGTCAGATAACAGCGAAATCCGAATTATTTATCCCTCAACATACAGATTCAATAGTTTCTGGATCACTTCCCAAAGACGAAAACTTTCGTTATGGACTGATAAATACCCGAAATCAGATAATAGCATAAAAGGAGTCCCGGTAGCTTCATTTATGGTTAATATTTCATACAGCATTATTCCTGTGCATTATTCGCCAACATAAGCGGTAAAGTAAATATTGTGAAGACAGATGAGGTGTTCGCAACCTGCACTCCAGTGACATGTATCAACCGACAGAGCCTATCGACTGCAGTAAGATCTTCGGAGATTTTAACAACTGAGTAACTCAATAATGCAGAATTAGATAATGGACATAGGCATACTGCACAGAAGCTAATCTGTGAAACTGAAGACCTGTTTTCTTGAACACTTGAAGACGTCGGGAAAACGAACATTATGCAGCACAGAATCGATACAGGAAACATACCACACACCAAACAACAGCCAAGAAGCCAAACAACAGCCATTTGCTAAGTAGGAAATAGTGGCAGAATTACTAAACAAGATGCAGTGTAATGAGGTCATTGAATCATCTACAAGTCCTCTAGCCTCTCCCATAGTTTTAGTGCGGCAAAAGTTCAATGAGATTCTCCGTGAGATTCAAAGGATAGTTCAATGAGATTCACCGTGGATAATCGTCGTTGGAATGACATCACGAAGAAAGATATTTGCTCTCTTTCTAAAATTGAGGACACATTAGACAAACTGTCTGTCAATTAGTGGTTCTCGACGTTAGATCTGAAGAGCAGCTACAGGCTAGTACAGTTACATTCTGAAGATCGTAAGAAGACCGCATTTACTACGGAACAAGGATTGTAGGAATTCAAGGTTATGCCAGGGTTATGTAACGCACCTGCAACTTTCTATCGCCTGAGGGAGGCAGTCTTAAATGGAATTTCCTACGAAGCATGTGTGGTGTGCCTCGGCGATATTATTCTTCTAGGGCGTACTGTTGGAGAGCATTTATGAAACACCCTTAGTGTGTTGAAAAAACTCAGAATGGATAACATCAAATTGTATCCTAGCAAGTGCAACTTGTTCCGTCGTGAAGTGGGTTATCTCGGCCATATCACCTCTGCTGAAGGTGTGAGAACTGGATCTCTGCAATCGAGAGCTGGAATCCTCTGAAAATATCCATCAATTACGAAGTTTTCTGGAATATGAGTATACAGCAGGAAGTCCGTGAATGGCTTTTCAAGTATTGCCAGACCCCTCAACAAGCTGACTGAAGCGAATCCAAAGTTATTGTGGACAGAAGAATGATAAAGCATTCAAAAGATTTAAAGGGGCTCTAATATCTTGCCTGCTTTGATGTATCCACAGCCGACAATCAATTCATACTAGACACTGATGCAAGCCACGAAAGTGTGGGTTCTGTTCTGTCATAGGAAGTCGATGGCCATGCACGTGTCATTCCCTACTGGAGTAAATGTTTGTCTAAGCTGGAGCGAAACTACTATATTACCAGGAAAGAAATACTCGTCATTGTAAAGGCCATAGAATATTTTCATCGTTATCTCTACAGCTGAAAATTCCTGCTCCGAACTGACCACGCCTTTTTAACGTTAACTAATTTCTATAATACGAAAGGCCTAGTTGGATACAACGCCTCCAAGAATATGACTTTCAAACACGTCATCGTAAAGGAGCTCTACATGGAAATGCAGATGCCTTGTGACAGAAGTACTGCTCTAGAGCTGAAGAGAAATATCAACTGAAAACTCCAGTTGTATGCCAAGCAACGGTTTCAATGCCATCGAGCCCGGATCCGTGGTGCGATAAGAAAGTTATACAAGACAAGCTAGAAGTTTCTGGTATAAAGCGAATATTACAATTCAAGGAGACGTCCAGCAACAGACCTACCGGGCAGGACATTTCCAACTGAGTGCCATCTCGAAATGTTACTGGGCACTCCGGGACTGCATTCATATTAGAAACGGTGTATTGTGCAGAAAATGGGAGTCAGACGATGAGAGGAACTTGATGGTCATCAGTATTTCTATATTAGTATATGTGTAATGTAAATATTCATGTATAATGTATATATTTGTAAATAGTTTAATTACGTAATTTTGCAATCTGTATTGTTGTTTTACTGTTGCATGCAATTTAGTTTTTGTATTTTAAATTGTATGTTTTTTTAGTTTTTATTTCCTGACCAAGGTTTGCATTTTCCCGGACGTACAGTCTTTAGGAGGATGGCAGTATTTCGAATATGTAAATAATAGCTATTATTTTTATGTAATTTCATTTGAAAAGTCTTAGTCAGGCTATAAAATATTAATTTTTTCGTGTTCCTACTTTGACTTGGCATTACAATAACTTTTTACTTTCCGAACACTATAGTGAGGAAAGTATTGTAATCATGTCAAAAATCCGAATTCGAGATTTTGATGTTTCTATACGTTTTGAGGTCCCCTGAGCCCGTTTTCACTATTTTTACGATGATGTATGTATGTGTGTGTGTATGTGTGTTTGTGTGTTTGTGTGTATGTGTGTATGTCTGTGAGTGAACACGCTAGCGTCTAAACGCTTTGTTCAATTAACCTGAAAGTTGGTACGCATATTGTAAGTCACCATAGTACGAACCCTATAGATTTTGGTGAATCTAGCACTTATAGTTTTTTTACAGGGACACAAAGAAAAATTCTTTATCATTATGGCCTATGGGAGCAAAACCTTAAAAGTGCGATAGCATCTAAACGCCTTATTCAATTGAGCAAAAATTTCATACACATATTATAGATCACAAATACTCAATCTGTATAGATTTTGGAGAATCTAGCACTTATAGATTTTTTACAGGGACACAAAGAAAAATTCTTTATCATTATGCCCATGGGGCCAAATTTTTAAAAATGTGATAGCGTCTAAACGCCTTATTAATCTGAGCAAAAAATTTGTACACATGTTATAGATCACAGTTGAACTAACTGTATAGATTTTGGTGAATCTAGCACTTACAGTTTTTTTACAGGGACACAAAGAAAAATTCTTTATCATTATGGCCTATGGGACTAAATTTTAAAAAGTACGATAGCATCTAAACGCCTTATTGTATGCAGCTGAAAATTTATATGAGTATTATAAATCACTGTTGCACTAACTATAAGCATTTTGGTGAATCTAGCATTTATAGGTTTTTACAGGGACACAACGAAAATGTCTTTATCATTATGATCTATGGGCTCAAAGTTCAGTAGCGTTAAATAAAACAACGTGTAATAGATGGAGAAAAATACTCAAACACTCTATTATGGTTTTCTCTCTTTTGTTTGTTTAACAACTACTCTTTCTTTACTTTATCTACAAAACTGTTAATTACTCAATGTTCGGAAAGTCGAGTGGAGTCACTCCAGATTTTTTCTTTTTAAAACCTGTTAAAATTCTTCACCAGGAAAAAAATGCCCCTCTCTCGACAAATTTGTCAAGTTTATCACCCCTGGGCGACTCCTTTTGACGACTTTGGCGAGAAAATCATTATTATCAATACATGTCGATTATCTATGCTCTAAATCGAATATTTCATGAAATATCTCGAAAATTCTGGAAATATGTTAGGGTATAAATACGACCTCGGCTACCGACAGTTTAGTTGAAGTTAAGATTTTATCATGTTAAGACCTCTGCTTGACCGAGCATCTGCTATTGAATATAGCCTATGCTGGTGTGTTATGTTTATGATAGTGTTTATGCTGTGAACTATTATTTAAGCTGCGTTTTCTGGCGTATGTGAAGCTTATACTTAGTTAATCGTCTGGAATATTCTGTAAATAAACTTTTAAGTCTTTGCAAGACCTGCCGTTTATTAATGGATAATTCATGAACTCCGAGTACGCAACAATATACGTAGATAGATAAATGTGTGTGTGTATATATATATATATATATATATATATATATATATTGTAATCAGCTCCCCGACGCGGATCACGTTTATGGATATCTCATTACAGTGGATTATAGAATCTTTCGTTCTGCACATAAAATAAAAGACAAATTATGCCAGCCACGTAACACTGCATTTGTCGAAGATTATTGAAAATGGACGCTTTTAAACTACTATAATATGGCTTATTCCACGGTTTCATTTTAAATCGATTTTCGCAAACTTCCTTGGAGCATATTATTATTTTAAGGATTAACGGAATGAAATTTGTTGGACACATACATTGTAGTAGGAAGAACAATTGATTAAAATTTTAGGAAATTTGGAGTATTATGTACTGAGAGAACAGTACATAAAGCAGCGACCTCTGTGAGCAATAACAGCACATATCTGCCTAGACATTGAATCGAACAGCGATTGGATGACATGTACAGGTAGAGCACTTCGTGAAGCTTCAACACGATGCCACAATTCATCGATCGAAGTTACTGGTGAGTGGTGGGGGGCTAGTCGCTTTTCAATGATTAAACAGTCATTTTCATTGGTGCGAGATCAGGAGAACGCGCTGGCCAGAGCAACAATCGAACACATTCTGATCAAAAAAGGTCCAGACAGTACAAACAACTTGCGGTCCTGCATTATCTTGCTTAAATTTTGCGCTACGGAGGCCTCGAATACAGGGCAGAGGGGCGGGCCTTAACTCATCAGAAATTTAATGACCGCTGTTCAGAGTGCCAGGAATACGAACATGAAGTAATCGAGACGTGTATCTAATGGGATCCCATAACATCATTGCAAATGATAGACAGTATGATGATGCCGAATCCCAGCAGGCAATGTGCATTATTCATAATGCCGTTAAATACGGATAAGGCAATCTTGATGCTGTAAACAGGATTGTGATTTATCTGAAAAGTGACTTCACGCCATTCCTGCGTCCAGGTTCATCGTTGATGAAACATTAATGGCGCCCATATCAGTAATGCAGTTTTGAGGATAATCAGAATTTTGGTAGCCGCACACTGAGTCACCACCTGGATTGTACCATTGGGTACACGTCCCGGTCACCTCTTGTTTACATTCCCGCCACTCTGAATACCAGCCATTACATTTCTGACGAGTTAAGGCCCATAGCTCTGCCCTATGTTCAAGGCCTCCGAAGCGCAACATTTAAGCAGGACAATCCACGACCGCAAGATGTCCATATTGCCTGGACCTTCATTGATGCCGAATGTGTTCGACTGTTGCTCTCGCCGGCGCGTACTCTTGATCTCGCACCAATGAAAATGACTGTTTTATTGTTGAAAAGCGACTGGCCCCCCACCACTCACCAGTAACTTCGATCGATGAATTGTGGCATCGTGTTAAAACTTCATGAAGTGCTCTACCCGTACATGTCATCCAATCGCTGTTCGATTCAATGCCTAGGCAGATATGTGCTGTTATTGCTCACAGAGGTCTCTGCTTTATGTACTGTTTTCTCAGTACATATTACTCCAAATTTCCTGAAATTTTAATTAATTGTTCTTCCTACTATAATGTATGTGTCCAACAAATTTCCTTCCGTTATTATCATTCCTTCTTGGTGTTACATTTTCAATGTCGAGCAGTGTATATATCTGAGGAAGAGAAAAGAAAATTAATTAAAAAATACTTTCCAATTGTAATTGGTATGCTCTTTTTTTTTTCCCCTTTCAAATGTTATGAATTATTTAAGAAACAGAAACATGTTTTGCTTATCATTCTTGGAAGATTTTATTTTTAGTTGAAAATTTCTTAAAACCGCCAGTGAAGCGATAAGATCGCCAAGCGGAAATGCTGTCCTCTTACGAGGCAAAAAAAATGGTGGTGATGCGCCGGCTTATTATTTATTTAAGGAGCTCTACAAATTGCATTTTTATGCATCGATTAGCAACGAAATTACGTCGAGTGTTGCGTTTATTTATTTATTTTATTTTATTTATTTATTTTATTTTATTTTATTTTATTTATTTATTTATTTATTACTTTACTGTACAATCCCAATAAAATATTTTAAAAATATTTCCTTGTAATAAATATTTAGAATGCCAAATTTGGATTTCTTGCTAATATCTGTTTGTGAGTTGCTGGCAACAGACATACAGATCAAATATTAAAAACTTTATATACCTGTTCTAGGGACTTCAAAATACGTAATTACAGGGAAAATTCAGTTTAAAAAATTCAAATACAAGATAGTTTCTCTACAACATATGAAATACAGAAAGAACGAAATGTTTTTAAACAATAGAAGGGGAAAAATGTTATATTTTTAATTTTTCTTTATCGTAAAAAAAAATATATATATATCAATAAATAAATAAATAAAACTTTATTAAAACTCTTTTCTGTTAAGTTTATTAGTGTGGCTTTTAATTAAGAATTTCCATGTGGTAGGTGTAGCCCTTTCTATGGAATGTGGTCCACATTTAATTAAAAAATAAATAAAACCTACTTCGAACGTTATTTTTAAAATATTGTCGAATAAAAACTTTAGAAAATAACTATAAATTAATATCCTTTATTCCACTCAACTTATGTGAGTGTATATGTATATGAAGGGAAGGGGGATGGATGTTGTCATTTATGTTTGAGCGCAAAACCTCCTCGGTCTGTAAAACGATCACGGATAAAACTTTCCTTCAAGAAGTTAGAAGGGAGAAGTAAGGGGAAGTAGGCAGTGAGCGGAAATCCCACCGTGTGCAAGTCCCACAAGCGCAACTCTCACGTAACCCTTACAATAACGTTAATCATTTCTTAAAGCTCAGCAAAGGGTAAGTGGTCTTACTAACTTTTCTTATTTATTTTTACAATTTGATGTATGCCTGAAAATATTACTAAAAAATTTTGATTAATTTCACATGTTTATTACTGATTGAACGAAAAGAATAAATTAAGTTGATATGACTCGTTAATAAAACTAAATTAATCCAGTCTTTCTGTTCATTTTTATATTGATGTACTTCAGATCAAGAACTATCATTTGAAATTAACTTTGACTCAGAAATTGTTCTTTTGTCGGAGTAGTGGTCCATCTAACATACGGAAATTAACAGTACTTCTCTCATGTTTATTCCTCTTGAGATTATACCAGCAGGATTAAGTGACACATTTACATGCCTCCAGTGATAGTCTCTTGGTTAAAAGTCTTACTTTCGCTACTCTGAGACTAAAAAATTTTCATTTTATTCGACGAAATATCTAGCTAAGTTAATACAATTATTGAGTCAAAAATGCAAATATTTACACAATGTTGAAAACGCCAATGTAAAAAATATATTGGAAGCAAACTGCAGTTTTGGCAGCATTAAGCATACTGTCATCAGTGTAGAATGACAAGGTGGATTTTTGCTCTTATATATAGATAAGCAAGCGAATTTTCGATTCTAAAATTCTGCCTCTCTGTATTTAAGAACAATAATCTACCTGGTCATTCTTCCCTGATGACGGCAAGCTAAACGCTACAGAAACTGCAGTTTGCTTTATATATATATATATATATATATATATATATATATATATATATTACATTGGCATTTTCAGCGTTGTGTAAATATTTATATTTCTATATTATAATTGTTGAGTCAGTACAAAATTGCACCTCTGAAGGACCGACTTAGCACTGACTGAACTTCCTTAACTAAGCTAGCTAAAAGCAACACTGCACACAATTCCAGACGGGGTATTGTGATAGTCTTGATTTGAGATACATTAGTTTTGCTATCAAAAAATTTAGTAGTGAAGTTATCTTAATTTATTTCCAAGATACAAGGGGTGTTCAAATGAAAAGGTACGAAACGACACTGTGGGTATAAATGAAGACTTTATTCAAAGTATGCACTATAGGCCTGAGCACAACTATCCCATTGATTAACGAGCCGAAGGATTCCATGCTCCCAGAATTCCTGTGGCCGTGACGAGACCCAGTCCTTCACAGCGTCCTTGAGTTCGTCGTCCGAGTTGAAGCGCTGCCCTTTCAGATGCTTCTTCAGGGGACCAAACACATGGAAATTGCAGTGCGACATGTCCGGGCTGTAGGGTGGATGGTCAAGATGCTCCCACTTAAACTTGGCCAGTTCCGCGTGTGTGACTCTGGACATGTGTGGACGCGCGTTATCATGGAGCAGAACCACACCCTCCGTGAGCAGCCCAGGTCTTTCGTTCTTGATGGACCTGCGTAGGCTTCGGTGTGTCTCACAGTACACATCGGAGTTGATGGTTCTGTGCTGAAGGAATTCAACAAGTAGTGGACCTTGGACATAGAAAAAGACGGTGAGCAATACCTTGTCTGCTGACGCCACAGCTTTGAACTTTTTAGGGGGACGGGACGACGCATGCTTCCACTGCATGCTGTCCCGCTTTGTTTCTGGCTCGTAGTGATGGCACCAGCTCTCATCACCTGTGACGATCCGCTCCAAGAAAGCGGGATCTTCATGATACCGAAACAGATTTTGAAGTGCTATCCCCATACGCAGTTCCTTTTGCTGATCAGTGAGTTGCTTCGGAACCCAATGCGCGCACACCTTCCGATAACGCAACTTGTCGTGGACTATTGTCCACACTGTTCCAACGCTGACATCAACCTTCACCGCCAACATTCGTAATGTGAAACGGCAATCACTTCTCACTAAGTCGTCCACCTTGTCAATGAGATCGGCCATGATGACTGTGTTTGCCTGGCCTGGTCTCGGGTCATCAACCAAACTCTCACGGCCTGCACGAAAACGGGCACTCCATTTTCGCACTGACTTGTCGGACACACAGTCTTGCCCGTATACGGTCACCATCCGGTGATGAATAGCGGTCGGTTTAACACCTTCTGCTGTCAGAAATTGGATAACGCCTCGCTGCTCCTTAATCGTCGAATTTTGCAGCATGAACGCCATCCGGTCTTCTCACGCACTACCGCGTCAATTGGACGGCGCTCTTTATCAGAGCCTCTGCTCTCTCCTGCGCATGCGGGTGCCCGCGCATGCTCCGATCCACAACGGAGACTCCAATCACATCCTTACATGTCTGGCTACGTTCCTCCCATAGTGACATAGGCAAATATGCTAACGATTACGTTGTTTCGACGTTTCGTACCTTTTCATTTGAACACCCCTTGTAGATTGCAGCACCCTATACATTTTTAGATGCAGTCAAGAAGACAAAAAATTCTATATATTCCATATTTCATGTAAGAGCGTACCGTTGATGTATGGTTTAATAATTTCTAATTACTGATGAAGGAGTTCTTTTTATTCTAATTTTGTTGCTGATGGAAGCACTTCTTGCCATTGCATCTTTAATTAACACAGTTTTTGAAAGTATATTTTCGCATTCGTAATAATTGGACAATCCCAGAGGAACAGAGAGCTTAGCGATTTGTGATAAACCATCTCGTTTTGTGTAATTTTCTCTTTGATCAATATATACATGGAATGTGGCGCACTGAGATCTCGGAGTCCTTAGGATTCCTAATGTCTTTTATAGACGCAAATTTTAAATCTGATTGCACCTTAAAAATATTTTCTAGACCTTCGTAATGATGACTAGCATTAATAAAAAATGTATTCACAAAAAGCTTCATTACACCCCGTTGAAAGAACTCGATAATAACAGTTTACAGCTTTCGCGCTTCCAATAATGAATCACTGCTCGATTATATGCATACCTGACAACATCCTAATTAACCCCTTAATTACCCCGGGCGTATATATCGGCCTCGCTAAGCCGATGTGTTAACTACCGCGTATATATATGCTTTACTGAAGTACGATCCTTTGGGTTACGCTGCTACTAGTAAAACTATTTCCGCAGCTTTGGAATGAAATTAAATGACCGTGACAGTATTTTCAAAGGATTACTTATTTCAGAGAAGATATAAGGAGTGGGAGATATCGAAAAAGGGAATGTTTCTGGAACTGTAAACGCATATTATGCGCGCCTGTGTGAAAAATTGTGGCACTAGGAAGCGAATCACGAAATTATTAGCGGCCTCCCATTCCTTTTATTGCGCCAGTCATTTTTTAAAGTGTTCTTATTCTTATTTAATCGTAATTACATTCGGAGAGAGTTGCTCTAAAAATTAAGTAGTGTAGGAAAAAGGACGGATAGTAACAGTACTACGGAATATTAATTAGAATGTTAGGAGCTATTTATGTCATCCGTATATGTATTGATGTTTAAAACTGCTGAAGCTATTGGAAATACATTTATTATTCTTCCACTAAAGCTCTCAAAGGCCTCGTGGCAAAAAAAAAAAAAAAAAAAAAAAAAAGCGTAGTGGTAGACCAATATGTTATGGATTTTAGTCTGTAAATTTTAATTGGGGCATATACTGATTTTCTTCCAGAGAATACGTTGTAAATATTTCTGGGAAAGGTGGATTAAACCTTGTCCAAACATCACTTAGATGTCAGGTATGAATGCATAGAAATGTATGCGAAATTTCGTTATAATTAAAAATAAATCCTGATGTATATTACCCCCGATTTAACAATATGGAATTAAAAGAATAATCCATGATTGTTTTCGCAGACGCGTCGAAAACGACGTGCAAAGAGTTAGTTACATGATAAAAGCACAATGCGATAAAGTATGTAATAACTTACATTATACAATTCACAAGGTCCCAGAGTTCTTCCGTCAAATTTATAATTAAAGTTTTTTCCAACTTAATTTATAACTCTACACATCATCATCTTTTTAATTCTTTTAAATAAAACGTGTTTTACTAATTATACTAATTTTCTCCTAAATTTACGCAATAAAAATAAAAACTTCAAAGTTAAAAAACTTAATTTATTTTGAAACTTGTACTTTTAGTTTGAATTAAAATGTAAAAAAAAAGTGTCTTCACTTTAATATTATTTAATATTTAAAATATATTATTTAGAGTTTTCGAAGACCAATAAATTCGAGTTACTTCTAACTATTTAAGAATAATACCATCAAAAATATATTAAGTTCTTAAGTATATCATTTATTTTATTAATTTATACGAACCAGATAACTACGTAAAAAAAAAAAAAAATGAAGGTTTTTTTTTTTTTTTTTTTTTTCCATCTTCTTCTTTTAGTAAAAGTAGAAATCAAATTGATTAGTGACCGCTTCCCAAGAGAATTGCGTCTAGTCACTTCAGTGCCTTCCCACCGAAAAAGCATCAAAGCATTCTCAAGTAGCTTCGTAATCAAGTTACAGTCAGTAACTTCGCAAACTATTTCTGTATTGGGGCGTCTATCACCATACGTTTTTCACCTTTACATGTGCTTTAACTCCGTATATACTTTTTGTCGAACATATTCAATCATGAAGAAAAACATATAAATGTGACTAAAAAACGTATTTCTTTAAGTGTGAACACATTGACTCATACTAATATTTTATTTTACTCGATTTTATTTTTTCCATTACTTAAGTATTTAATGTTTACTTTGTACTTATTTTTATTTATTTATTTATTTATTTTTTAATTTCCACTTGCATTTTGTAACCTTAAAATTAATTAAGATTTTATGCATTTTTTAAATTATAGTTTTATAGCATTTTGATAATATTTTCGCTACGACTACAATAGGATCGATCAGAATTTTTGCCGAAATTTTTGTTGTACAATTAAAATTTTTTCATTAAACACCTTCAAAACTTTTTTCATATTTTTTCTTTCCTTTCTTTCAATGAAATTTGATAATTCTGATTTTTTAAAATGGGTTAAGCACAATAACACTGTAGCGTATAATAAAGTATTAATATAGTAAACATAGAAAGTAATCAAATACTAAAAATAACTAAAGAATTGACGTTTGACTTTTATTATAATATTTTTAATATATTTTGCAATATCATATAATAACTTTCTTTTTTTCAGAGATTGGAGTAAATAGACATTTGCTGAACATTTGCTCCACGTAACATTTGCTGACGAAAGAAAATAAGAAAGATATATAATTAGTTCATTCGTGTAACCCCTTAAATTGAACAAATAGCTTAGATAATCAGCACACAATATTACATATAAATTTAATAAAATCTGTTAGAATAAGTTTAAATTAATAAATATAAAACTTTGAATAAACACTATAAAATTCAAGGACTCGCAACAAATATTTCGATTCCAAAGAAAACACTTTAATAACAATTAACACTTCTATTCTTTACTAACACTTATTCCTAACAATTTGAGAAACAAAGTAAAGTGTGTTTCTCGCATTTCTTCCAAATTTAGATATTTCTACGGTTTTTCTAAATATAAAAATAACCATGACGGTTAAGGATGCAACATTTGAAATATTTCTTTTAATCATCTTCTATTTAGACGAAATTTCAATTATATAGTAAGAGAACTACTGCAAAATTGAAGTTCATGAATATGTACATATTAATAATTACAAGATAAAAAGAACTTTTTATATATCATGTTTTTGAATTTTCTGTTGAATCATATAAACGTTACCGAAGACCACGGGAACCTTGAAAAATCGGCTAAAAGTACTAAAAAAATTTATTGCTATCGTGTTTTGAGCTATTATAAAAGTTTCAAACGGCCGGGAAGTTAGTTAAAAATCGATTGCAAATATTATACTGGTAACGCTGTCGAATGCAGCAGGGTCCCGAAGCAGTTGGTTAAAAATATTAAAAAAATGCATTTTCACCGTGTTCTTAACCATTCTGAAAGTTTCAAATGTCCAGCTAGTCGGGAAGTTAGTTAAATAAATTTTCTGTTGAATCACATAAACGCTGCCGAAGGCAGTAGGGACCTGAAACAGTTGACTAAAACTATTAAAAAAATTTATTGTCACCGTGTTCTGGGCTATCCTGAAAGTTTCAAATGTACGGTCGGGAAGTTAGTGAAAAATTGATTGCAAGCTTTGTAATGGTAACGCTGCCTGGCAGTAGAAACCCGCAACAGTTGGTTAAAAATATTTAAAGAATGCATTTTCACCGTGTTCTGAACTATTCTGAAAGTTTCAAATGTCTAGCTAGTCGGGAAGTTAGTTAAATAAATTTTCTGTTGAATCATATAAACGCTGCCGAAGGCAGTAGGGACCTGAAACTGTTGACAAAAAGTATAAAAAAAAAATGTATTGTCACCGTGTTTTGGGCTATCCTGAAAGTTTAAAAAATCTAGCTAGTCGGGAAGTTAGTGAAAAATCGATCGCGAGCTTTGTACTGTTAATCCTGGAGAAGGCAACAGGAACCCGAAACAGTTGGTTAAAAATATTTAAAAAATGCATTTTCACCATGTTCTGAACTATTCTGAAAATTTCAAATGTCTAGCTAGTCGGGAAGTATGTTAAATACATTTTCTGTCGAAACATATAAACGCTACCGAAGGCAGTAGCGACCTGAAACAGTTGACTAAAAGTATTAAAAAAATGTATTGTCACCGTGTTCTGAGTTTCCTGAAAGTTCCAAATGTCTAACTAGTCGGGAAGTTAGTTAAAAATCGATTGAAAGATTTGTACTGGATGAACAAACAAAGAAATTGAAGTTAATAGAAACATGGTAAAAAAAAAAAAAAAAAAAAAAAAGATTTTATACAATCCATGTAGCAATGATCAGTAATTTTCTGAACTTTTAAGAGAAAATCTATTAAAAAAATTATTTTTTAGAGAAAATGTCTGAAATGTTAACAAAATTTTCGCTTTATTTTTTTACATAAACCATACGAAAATGTAAGCTTCTGAAAATTATGATTATGGAAAATAGGGTTTATCTCGAATCATTCAAATAAAAATATTATTTTTATACGTTTGTTGAGTTCACATATTTGCATATTATGAACATTTATAAATGTGTTTATCCATTACCCGTATTGGAAACACTGTGCAGAGCATCAAGCTTGCTATTGTGACGTTTTATCAAAAATCAAAATAGAGTACAATTTTTCAGTTTTTAACAAAATGTAATGCACATAAAACTGTTTAAGCAGAAAAGTTTTCCTTTAAAAAATTCTTTGTTCAAGCTGAGATGCCTACTTTAAAGTGGATGGTGAACTTTTTTTTTAGAGTTATGATATTTTGCATATAAGAGAGAACCGTGTAATATGGACCATCGTGTTCAGTGTGGTCCGAAAAACATGATAGAAAGTAAGCGATTGTTGTGGAAAAAATAAAATATGCAAGAACATGAAACCTATGTTATTGAATAAAGATATGAATGACATTTAATATACAAGGTGCTCGAAATGACTACCGTCCCCGACTATAGTGTTATAAAGCCAGTTCGGAAACTCTGTCATAAAGCGCTGGAGTGTGTCGGAATCAAGTGCATCAGTCTCGATTCTGGTGGTCGATTTCAGGTCCTCAAGTGAATCAGGAGGATTCCTATAGATTCTGTCCTTGGTGTAAACCCTTAAGAAGAAGTCGCACGGATTTAGGTCTGGACTGTATGGGAACCCTCTATCCCGTGCCCCGTGAATTTTTCTTCGTCCAAAGCATTCATTATTTCCGGTAATCAAGCATTCACCTTAAATGTCAATATGTGTGCTATTACAATATGGAAGAATTATACTTATATCAAAAAATTTGAAATCAGGAACTTAAAATACTTTCTATCATGTTTTTCGGACCACCCTGTAATACGGACCATGAGAAAATTTATACGTTCAGCACTAGATGGTGAAACAATCTTATTGCCTTTACTGAATACTAGCAGGCTTCACCCGCTTCGTCGGGCACTATATTTAAAGGATTTATTTTTAATTGAATAAATGAAACGTATAAATAAATATATTTCGATTGGCGACTATTTTCTGATAACAGTTTTAGTATGGAATATCCTTGACAATAGCAAAAGTTTTTTAAACTTCTCGAATCTGTGCAACAAAACTATTATTAAAACGAATATTCTCGAAAACATTCAAATAGAAATGTTAATTCTTCGAATATTCTGGAAACAGTTGAAGCTGTTACTCGTACAGTAAAAGTGACTATTCGATGAATGGTCGAATCAGAGAACCACGTAAGTCATTTTCGCAACAATCACACTAACGCAGGTATGTACGCTTCACGCGCATGAAAAAAAAAAAATCTTTGGATAGCGCTACACCGCTGTGCATGAATCTCAGAACACACGAAACTCGGTTACGCGGCATTCACTATCACGCATGTTAAAACCAAAAAACTTCCATTGACATCCCAATTCGCAGTGAATGAATCTGAAAACGCACGTAACTCGGTTCCGCGGCAATCACATTCAAGCATGTTAAAAAAAAAAAAAAAAAAAAATCACTGGACACCCCTACCTCAAATCAATGACAATCAAATAAACTAATCAAATCTCTTGTAATTCCTCATAACGTAGCTCTAGCTCAACGTAAAATACACTCAAATCAATGACAATCAAATAAACCAATGAAATCTCTTGTAATTCCTCAAAACGTAGACCTAGTTCAACGTAAACTACACTCAAATCAATAAAAAAACAAAACAAAAAAAAACAATCAAATCTCTGGTAATTCCTCATAACATAGTTGTAGTTTAATGTAAAATACACTCAAATCAATGAAAATCAAATAAACGAATCAAATCTCTCGTAATTCCTCATAACGTAGCTCTAGTTCAACGTTAAGTACACTAAAATCAATGAAAATCAAATAAACTAATCAAATCTCTTGTAATTCCTCATAACGTAGCTCTAGTTTAACGTAAAATACACTCAAATGAATGAAAATCAAATAAACCAATCAAATCTCTCGTAATTCCTCATAACGTAGCTCTTGTTCAACGTTAAATACACTCAAATCAATGAAAATCAAATAAACCAATCAAATCTTTCTTAATTACTCATAACGTAGTTCTAGTTCAACATAAAATACACTCAAATCAATGAAAATCAAATAAACCAACCAAATCTATGGTAATTCCTCATAACGTAGCTGTAGTTCCATGTAAAATACATTCAAATCAATGAAAATCACATAAACCAATGAAATCTCTTGAAATTTCTCAAAACGTAGCTCTAGTTCAACGTAAAATGCACTCAAATCCATGAAAAAATCAAATAAACCAATGAAATCTCTCGTAATTCCTCAAAACGTAGCTCTAGTTCAATGTAAAATACACTCAAAATGAAAATCAAATAAACCAATCAAATATCTCGTAATTCCTGAAAACGTAGCTGTAGATGAACGTAAAATACACTCAAATCAATGGAAATCAAATAAACCAATCAAATCTCTCGTAATTCCTCATAACGTAGCTCTAGTTCAATGTAAAATACACTCAAATCAATGAAAATCAAATAAACCAATCAAATCTCTCCTAAGTTTCTCCATCTGCGTCATTATAGAAATGGGAAGTTTTATTTTCATATTTTTATTAATTAAAAGAAAAGTAATCTAAAATTCGAAAATCTGACATCTATGTGCACAACGACCCTTCGGAGGGCACCTTTGTGTTAAATCACGTGACTGTCCGAGCTACCGTTTTCGAGAACAGTGAAATATACATATACATACATACATACATATATATATATATATATATATACAAATATATGTATACAAATGTTGTTCGCTTAATAGTATAAGATTGTTGTTATCCAAAGCAGGAAGCGACTTGTACATACGTACCTGCATTTTGACGATTATGAAATTGAGTTTTCAGTTAATATATGATCATTGATGTGTCAAGTATGTAAAATGAAAGTATTACTTTCTGCTGTTAGGTTTGTAATATAATTTTCGCGGTAATACACTGATGGAAAAAAGAATCCCAACACCAAGAAAAAATTATTGTACAGTAATAAAATTTCAGCAATATATTTGTCTAGGTAACATATTTAATTGATTAAAGTTTCAAGATCACAGGTAGAGCCATTGGCGAGAAGAGCCATTTCAAACGTGAAATGTTGGTACATTAGTAACCGGTGTAACCGCCAGAATTTTGAATGCAAGCAAGCAAACGTGCATGCATTGTGTCGTACAGATGTCGGATATCAGTTTGTGGGATGGAGTTCCATGCCTGTTGCACTTGGACGGTCAATGCAGGGACGGTTAATGCTGGTTGTGGATGACGCTGGAGTTGTCGTCCAATGATGTCCCATACGTGCTCGATTGGAGAAAGATCTGGTGATCTAGCAGGCCAAGGCAACATGTCGACACTCTGTAGAGCATGTTGGGTTACAACAGCGGTATCAGGGCGAGCGTTATCCTGTTGGAAAACACCCCCTTGAATGCTGTTCATGAATGGCAGCACAACAGGTTGTATCACTAGACTGACGTACAAATTTGCAGTCAGGGTGCGTGGGATAACCACGAGAGTGCTCCTGCTGTCATACGAAATTGCTCCCCAAACCATAACTCCAGGAGTAGGTCCTGTGTGTCTAGGCCGCAGACAGGTCGCTAGCAGGCGTTCACCTGGCCTCCTTCTAACCAACACACGGCTATCACTACGACCAAGGCAGAAAACACAACAAATCTCCACTCCGGCCTCCAATGAGCTCTAGCTTGACACCACTCACGTCGCAAACGGCAGTGGTTTGGAGTCAGTGGAATGCCCGCTACAGGGCGTCTGGCTCGGAGCTGTCCTTGAAGTAACCGATTTGTAACAGTTCGTTGTGTCACTGTGGTGCCAACTGCAGCTCGAATTTCAGCTGCAGACGCAGTACGATTAGCCACAGTCATACGCCGAACACGGCGGTCTTCCCTCTCAGTAGTGCCACGTGGCCGCCCGGAACCCGGTCTTCTTGAGGCACTACCTTCCCTTGACCACTGCTGCCAACACTCATGCACAGTGGATACATTCCTGCCAAGTCTTTCTGCAATATCGCGGAAAGAAAACCCACCTTCTCGTAGCCCTACTACACGACCTCGTTCAAACTCAGTGAGCTGTTGATAATGGCTTCTTCGTCTTATTAGAGGTATCCTTGACTAACATTAACCCACTACGTCAAATCTCAACTGTAAATAACGATCACGAAACTTACAGCGCTTATTTAAAGCAAACCTCATTTGCATGTTCATAGTGTCGCTACTAGCGCCACACTTATGCGCGTAGCTCGAAATTTGAATCGACGTCATCGTTCAGA
>OZ005657.1:281313893-281352893 GCA_963930645.1 Salticus scenicus | reverse complement strand
TTACAGAAATATCCTTCTCAATCACCTCTTTCGTATACATAATCTTTGTTCAGTTAGGTTTAAAAACAAAAATATCTCTCACATAATTAATGTTGCTGCAAAAATGCGTTATCCTAAAAAATTTATTTATTCACTTGTTTATCATAAAGGGTCTCTGTCTAACACACAAAAAAAAAAAAAAAAAACTACTACGGTTTAATTAAAAAAAAAAAAAATCTGGTGGATGGGTGGGCAGATGTTTGATTAAGGAGGAAGGGTGGTGCTGTTTGGCTGGTTGGTTGGGAGGGTTTGATGCTGAATAAAATTTATTTAAAAAAAAAAAAAAGTGGGGGGGATTACTGTAAATTACATTCTTATTTTTCTGGTTGATACTATGAATTTTGAAATCTTTTATCCTTAAATTTAATTTTGTGCATCTGGCTACTTGAGGCTTTCCTTGTTAAGTTTGAACAATCCATCTATTTGCATAACAAAAATAAGATCTTATATTTAATAAAGAAGCATCACAAAACTGGCGTTGTAAAAATTATTACTTACAAACTTTGAATAAACACCATAAAATGCAATAAACTCGCAACAATTGTTTCGGGTCAAAAAACAACGACCCTTCATCAGGCGAACAAAGTAAGCACGAGTGCTGCAGTCAAAGCGGCAACGCAACGCTTTGACTGCAGCACTCGTGCTTACTTTGTTCGCCTGATGAAGGGTCGTTGTTTTTTGACCCGAAACAATTGTTGCGAGTTTATTGCATTTTATGGTGTTTAATCAAAGTTTGTAAGTAATAAGATCTTATACTATTTAAAAAAATAAAAAATAAATAAAAAAAATCTTTTAAATTATAATTTTAATTATTGAATACTGCATTATAATGCTTATCCTTATATGTGTAATCTTTGGCATTATTGCTTGTAATTGAGTCTGCTTAAAACTTAACATTTAATACTTTGACTTCCAAATTATTTAGTTTTGGGTTAATCACATATGTTCAATTCTTCTTATTACTTAATTGGTGATAAAAATTATTCTTATTACTTGATTGGTGCTAAAAATTATCTTAATCTTGCAGTCAATACTTCTAAATTATCTTAATCTTTCAGTCAATACATCTTAATTACACTACTTATTGCATTGACTTCTTCTCCTGAAATAATTTAACTGACTTAATGTTTTTATAGCTTACCGAAAGATGGCGCTTGCACTCTGTTGTCTTATGCCTTCATTCTTCAGACCAACTTAAATGATTTATTATTAATGTATTTGGTACGATTTAATTTAACTCTACTAGTTTTAAATTTAATTAACTATAAAATCTATTTTAACATTATCTTTTAATATTTTCTATGTGTATTTTATCTTTAATGAAAATTCAGGTTTACTACAAAATGTTTCCAATTAAAAATAGTATAAATAGTGTCGTTGCTGTATAGGATCTTAAGTAAAATTGGATACATTAAATTCTATAACTAATACGGATTTAAGTTTAATATCTTTAAGCAGTACAAAACATGTAGAAATTGTTTATAGTCTAATGATGCAAAAATGCATGTTTCGTTTAGAATACAGTATTATTAGCATTAATAATTTATTTGCAATGGCTACAAAAAAATATAACGCTGGATCAACGATTAATAATGAAAATTACTCGACATTAATTTTAGGTTATGTTATGGTATTTGAACACTTCCATAAAGTTGAAACGTTTTAAACATAACAGTGCAATGGTTAAGCAAACTACATTGTTATTATTATTGTTGTATATGGATTCCTTTTTCTTTATTTTAAAAAATAAATTTTAATAAAATAATTTTAATTTGCTGTGGTTGCAACTGAGGCATCGTAATTTTTAAAAGCAATTTAAAGTAACAAATGATTATTTGACAGAATCCTACTGGAAATGTGCAATCACTGGAAATTTACTTATGTCTACACAACGGAAGTTCATTGCTTAGTTATTTTAGACATACATGGCAAAATACAAAGATGGATACTGAGAAGTACAGAATTTAATAAAATATAAGGGATGACAAAAAAATTAAAGTGTTTAATTCCAAGAATTACGAAATTTTAATTTACGACTCTTTATTCACAAATAAATTCCTGTGAGAAAAACGGTTTTAAACGTTAATAAATTTATGTATAAAATTTCAACATTGTATCTTTAAAATTACTCGAAATAAATAAATAAATAAATAAACATTTGAAGTACGAAAAATTTCAACTAAACTTGGTGCTAAATAAATCAACATAGGAGAAATCTTCAACGTATACAATGCCAAAGAAAATAACAAGTGAAAAATCACAACTTTTTCGGTATCATTGAGTGCATCGTTATCAGTGCATAAAGATGCGAAATATAAGAAGCTTCTATACATAACACGGATTAAAAGACTCTTCTTCCGTGATACATAAGTAGGAAGACCGGTTTCTACGTAATGTTTGCTAGCCAGGTTGATACACGTTGAAGGTTTTGTTAGGTCGAATTAATTGAAGTATTAATTGCGAATTAAAATGTAAATATGATTATATATTTCACTTTATTTATTTAGTTAGCTATTTTTCTTTCCATATCTCGGAGACATTTTACCATAGAATGCGGAAGTTTTGTATATCATTTTATAGTTGCATGGGGCGAATTTCGCTCAGAGAAGTTACATAGTATAATAGAGGCACGTAAAAAATAAAATTTTGTATTGAATCATCTGAAATTTTGTAATTCTTTTACGAAATTGTGTATCTTCTTTACTGAACTTTGTAATTTGTAGTTTATGTCTAGGATCAACATCTTAAAAAATTAAAGCCGAGATCAAGCTATTTCAAACACTGTATATTTCTTTAAGTAAGAAACTGACTGAATTTAATTTTAAGTATTCAAAAGTAATAAAGTTACATAGTTGTGGAAGAAAACGCCATAGATTCTTTGCTAAATAACAACATCATGATGAATGATAATACATGCTAAAATTTATTTTATGATAGTAATTAATGAAGAAAATGTAATTTATGATGATGAATATGTAATATCCATGGAATTTCTTCATTTATTACTTTCTTCTATCTTCAATAGAAGAAAGTATTGGATTCGTAAAAATTTTCGATTTCGGGTTTTTGATGGATTTACACGTTTTGAGTGCTGTAGAACACGATTTTACCATTTTTAGGAAATGTCTGTCTGTCTGTCTGTCTGTGTGTGTGTGACAAAATTTTGTGGCAACTGTATCTCTGGAACTACTGCACAGAATTTCATACAAATTGGTATGTAGTTGCCAATGTATGTAATTTATGCACCTTGACATAAATTAGTGCCTATCAACTTTTGGTAAAAATCGTCTTACAGGTTGCGTTGCCATCCCGCTTTTTCTAATTTTTAACAGGGCAAAAATTTTCAAGATGGGTATCTTTCGAAATCACTCGTCAGTACTTTTAAAACGAATGGTTGAACTATAAATCTGTGATAATTTAAAACAAAGTTATCGATTTTTTTTACTTTTTACGAAAAAAAAAAACTTAGAAATTTTTTTTTTTTTTTTTTTTTTTCCTCTCCTCTTAATTTTATCAAACTCCCACGGTTTCCGTGTTCTGACAAACTTAAACAAATTTTTGCTTATTTTCCCTAATTTTGTCAAAGTCCTACGGTTTCCGTGTCTTGACAAACTTTAACATATTTTTGCATTTTTCCCCTAATTTTGTCTAACTCCCACGGTTTCCGTGTTTTGACAAACCTTAACAAATTTTCACATTTTACCCAAAATTTTGTCAAAGTCCCACTTTTTTTTTTTTTTTTTAAATCTCTCCCCTTAATTCTATCAAACTCCCACGGTTTCCGTGTTCTGACAAACTTAAACAAATTTTTGCATTTTCCCCCCAATGTTGTCAAAGTCCCACGGTTTCCGTGTTTTGACAAACTTAGAATAATTTTCACATTTTACCCAAAATTTTGTCGTCTAAGTCCCACTTTTTTTTTTTTTTTTTTTTTTTTTTTTTTTTTTTTAATTATTGCTACTGAGTGAATTTGTATAGGAAAATATAGAAGAAAGTCTCGTGTTGGCCACAACATACTAGTTTTTTGTTTAAACGAACGTACTGTTGGAAGTAACTACAAAAATAACATTGAATATGTGAATCTGTAGCGTGATATTTAATTTGATGTCAATTGATACCTAGAAAGCACAGAGGTTACCGTTATACACTGTTAAACGTCTACATCTGAAGGCGATAGTTCGGAAATGTAAACCAGTCATTATTTTTAACTTTGAAGGGCCGTAATAGTTGCGTTGAATAAATTCAAGAAAAGATGCCGCAAATTCAAATTCTTTTAACTCCAGAGGACTGAAAGGATAAACCTTAAAAACAAAGTAATGAATAGAGAGATATCCATATGGCTGAAGTTTTTAATCCCTTTATTTCTCTGAAGATATTGGATGATAGTTATGGAGGATGGGACGGTGCCTTACAGTGCAAAAGAGTAATTTTCTTCACATACTTTCAGTTCGAGATACAAGCAGCGAATGTAATGAAATTTGCCAATTTCTAACGAAGAGTAACATTTTGGCATCTAATTTTTACGCCACAAGAATGTGTAAAACGGAAAAACTTTTAAGATACGTTATACTCTAATCAAGCTAATAATTTTGAATACCCAAAGCCGGATTGCCATGATATGATAATCCTTAAATTTCGTAAAAATTTCGTTATAAGAAATGAGAAACTTCAACGGACAGATACATAAAATATAGCAATAAATTAATTCTGTTCAAGGTTAATTTCGACTAACTAAATAAAATTACGTTAGATATTAGGATTATGATTTAGGAGGAACATAAATGAAATGAGGCATACGCTATTCTTTATATGACGGAAAGATATCATGAGATTTTACTTGCAGAGTGATTTCTTTTGCATTTCTTTTATTATTATTATTATTTTATTGATGAAGAAACATTTCGACGGTTATTAAAGATTAATATTGAGTACACGAATAAATTATTACATAAAGCATTAATTTTTTTTTTTTTTTTTTTTTTTTCCAATGGCTAGGCAAAAGTTACAGAGGACTATAAACATACGAATTGAATTATAGACAATATAACATAGAAGACCGAAGTCATTGCCTAAGGAGCGATCTTGCCTCCCAATATCTCGACTCTTCTGTAGAACATCGAAGAGCCCTACAACGGGACAGATGGTCCCGGTCCATTACTTCTCCAGAATCACAAAGTGGGCAAGTAGGGTCGTTTAAGATACCTATGCGCTTCAAATGAGCGGCAAGGCAGTCATGTCCTGTAGATAGGCGGAAAGTCGCAACTGCCTTACGTCTTGGTTTATCAGGAATTAGAGTAGGACTTAAATTCTTCCATTTCTTTAGAGCTGTACGATTCTCAAGATCTCGTAAAGCATTAGATGCAGACAAATTCTTTAAAAACAGCTTAATCCTCCAGTAAGAAATGGCTGTATTGGGATGTTGTATAAAGCATTAAAATAGATTTGAATTAAAAGGAACAGAAAATTTTAAAAATATATGTAATTTATACATAACACTATAAATTTAAATTTTTACATTTGCGAGACTGGGTTACCAGAAATAACACTATCGAATTTATTTACTTTCAAAAGCATGCAATGAAAACAGTGTTTTATAATTGGTTGAAGTGCATAACAAAATCTTGGATGTAGCTTTCCTTTGTTCAAAAGAGCGGAAACCAATAGCTCATGTCATTTAATAAATAGAAAGAATTATAAATCTTAGTTTAAAGACGGAAATGCTTTCTATATTACAGAACGAAAAAATTCCATTTTTTTATCTTGCTACTGTAAACTGGGAAGGATAACAATTTTTTTAAACATGTTAATATTTTTTAAAGTACTTTGGAAAAACTCATTTAAGTATTAAGAAATTTCGAACGCGATTAAAGAAGAAGAAGAAAAAGGAAAGAAATGAAATGATGAAGATAAATTTAAACAGGCAGTTAAAGAATTGTGCTTAAATTTGTTTTTCTTTTTATTTAATGTTAAAAAGTTTTGCATACAAGTTAAACATTAACATTGTTTTTTTATTTAATAATTTTAAATATATTATTTATTTATTGTTTTAATATAATTATTTATATCTCTTCTTTCTTTTTCTTTTTCTCTTTTTTTTAATGAAGAATATGCGAAAAGAATACTTCAATATAATTTTAGCTTTACCAATTATTTTAATAAGTTTAAAAAAAAATTTAAAAAAAAAATTGCATTTGTTTTTAAAAAGTATGAAAAATTAAAAAATAAAAAATATATTTTCTAAAATTATAATGGATAGAAACGTTTTATACTTCATAGAAAAGCATTGTAATACTAAATGTGAACCTAAATGTGCTAAAACTTTTCGGATTTTTCAGAGAGGTCGTTTAGTGAGCATCCCAAAAGATTTTATGGGAGCAAACCGGCCACGTTTTAATTATTCTTGCACTTCTAAAAATCGTATTTGGTTCACTCTCTATTTACTGTCTCTTTAGAATTTCAGTAGCTGTTCCTAATTACTTCAGTGTCTTTGCTTAACTTTAAAACTTCTACAGCATCCTTCTCCGAAGCGTTAAATTTTCAGGAAAACGCAACAACTAGAACGACTAATTTGCCAAATGGATTACATTACTGAATATTTATTATTTTTAAAATCTTCACACATCATTTTCAAAATCTTCACAATTCTCTATTACATCATATAAACTATCATATAGTAGAGATAATACTAAAATTGAGGATTGCTATAAGGATTTAATTTTGTGATGATTTTAAATGAAACTAAACAAATACCGTAAATTCAAAAACATGCAGCTGCTAAGAGGAGTAAATTATAAAAAAATCTTGTATTTGAATGAGTATAGTATTTTTAAATTAATTTCTCATAAAACAAGCAGTTCGTGTTTATTTAAATAAATATTTATATTTCCAAGCTTAAATTTGTTACCAATATTAAACAATAATATTTCTATTCCTTTAAATCGTATTTTCTTCTTTAAATTTTTCTCAATCAATGCATTTATTTTATTTTATTTATTTATTTATTTATTTTTGAAGAAGTTTATGTAAGTATATATGTCTAAATATATGTATTTATATAGACTTATAACATGCTCTTACTCTTTCACACACACAAACATACATATTTATATGTATGTATATATCTGAATTAGAGTCCTGCATTGGGTCGGGTAACCCGATTTTACCCGAACCCGACCTGACCCGCGGATCGGGTTCGGGTCGAATCGCGTTTAGCTTTTAACGAATCGGGTCAACTTCAGAACATGTTTTAAAAAAATTTTGTATTAATAAAGCAGAAATTTGTTTGCTCTATATACCCATGAAGAATGTACGCTTACCCAAATTGTGATAGTAAAATAACCATCCACATTCAATAAAAAAAAAAAAAAAAAAAAAATCTATTATTATTATTATTTAGATTAAAAGCTGTTGAAAACAGGCTACTTCTCCCACAACAACCAGATGTGTGATTCATCTATTTTGATTACTCGCACCCTTTTAAAATAGACTGTGAATTTCATTTGATAATTATTATTATTATTATTATTTTCTTGCATATGTTTTTAAGAAGTTATAGGAATGTAGATTTAGATGAATTTAGCGGACTGTTTAAGTGACGTTTGTAACATTGCATTGTTTTAATATTATTATGTGTGCGATAAACATTAAACAATAAAAGTACAAATACTAAGCTTGAAACCCATTTTTATACACTTGAAGGACACAACACAAATAAATAGTAAAAAATTATTATTAATCCATTGTTCAGATTTTTTAATTTTTAACTTAGTATAGTAATTATATTTTTAATTCTTTTTAAAATGATTCACCACAACTGCGTGACAATGGAAATTTACTTTATTTTATAGCTTAAAAATGTTTTGCATGATTTTCAGATAAATTATTAGATTTTTTTTTTTTTTTTTTAGATTCAGGTTTCGAATCGGCTTCGGGTCGGGTGCGGGTCTATTAAAAACTTTTAATGCGGGTTCGGGTTGATTAATTTATTTTTATTTATTTATTTATTTGTGGGGTTCGGGTGGGGTTTCGGGTTGATTAAAAATTCACTTGTCGGGTTCGGGTCGGGTAAAATCCGACCCGTGCAGGACTCTAAAATATATGTAAATGTAGAGAGCCTGTCTATAGTTTCATGTGAAACAGCCATTTCTTTGTATTAAAATTAGCGCAATCATAATTAGATGTAGTGTAAATACTAAATGTAATTCTATTTGCGCTATTTAGAATAATCACACACATTTTTTTCTGTCTTTGTCAGCTCTCTTGTCCGTCAGATATCGCTAAAACAGTAATACTTTGTTTTTATGGGATTGGTAGTAAATATTTTAGGATATTATTTGCAGATATATTATGCGGATGTCTCAAACGGATTTCAATAAAATAAAAACTAAAATTTTTTAAATGTGAAATATAACGTAGTTTAATTAATGTGGTTTCAACAATTTTTATTTATTGATGTAATTATAAGAACTTAAAAAGTTTAAATCACTTGATCATATGACTTTTGAAATGATATTAAAAGGATTTCTAGCAACATTGTGGAAGTTTTTTTCTTAATATTATTTCTGATTTCTTGAAATCAATTGATGTGTTATTTCTTCACGTATAGGTTTTAGATTTGTGGAAATTTTGCATTATTTTTTAAATGTATGATTAAGAATCAAACTCTTCTAAATCTATATTTAGAGTTTAGTTAATGAGGAAACAAATTAATACTAACTAGAAGAGATTTATCAACTACATATAACTTTCCCTTAAAATGTTTTTCACAAGAAAATAAAATAAAATAAACGAAAATACTTGCTATTTTAAAACCTTACATTCCTATATAAATAATCAGTATTCAGGAAATTTACCCGGTTTGATAGACTGCTACATTCTCTAGCTCATGATAATACATGTGATTTAACATATGAGTCAACTTATTTACTGCTTTAAGACCATCGAGTGCCATTTGAATTTGGTATGAAAAATGCTCACAGATAAAATTTGGAAGTTGTTCTGAAACAAATTCTTTTCAACTTGCCTTTATTGATATCATAAAATCTAACTGCCATATCTCCAGCTTTTGACGAGGGGCATCATACTAGAAGCTTTCAATAACAATTTTTAATATAATTTAAAGTATAAAATAAATATGACTTATTTCTATTTTGATATAGTGGTGATAAATCTGATTTAAAATTGTTTCTGAAATTTTGGTAGTAAGGTTAAAGTGAAAAAAAAAAAAAAAAAAAAAAATGATGTTTGCATTTCTTTTTCTTTTCCTGGCAGCATTTAGTACACCGACAAGGAAAGTGACACAAGTCAAAAAAATGGTAATATTTAATTTATGTAATTGAAAAATATGTATGAAGTACCCCAACGTGCATGAAAATCGTCAAGTCTCGATCTTGGTATTTATCCACCTGAAAGGCAGTTGTTTCAGTTTTATTCTAAACTAGTTAATATAGTGTATCGTAATCTGTATGTTGATTTTCATCAAATACTGTATTTTTGGGTTGTGTCTTTTTTTTTTTTTTTTTTTTTTTTTTTTTTGTCGCGGTGTGTTTTGATCAATTGTAGCTATACCTCAAAATTTGTAAACATATATAGTACTAAAATTAATATGTACTAAATTGAAGGAATTTAACGAACTTCTCTTTTGCAAATTTCTTTGTTTTCGAAGTAAGAAAATCAAAAATATTTCTTGTAAAATAACCTCAAAATAGTGAAGTTCGTTCTCTGTATAACAAGTTTATGCCGATATGTTAGTACCTTTTGAAACACTTGGACGTATTGCAGTTTGAAGAATAAATACCTCAACAAGTTTTTAAAACTTTGCAAAGATGCCAGACATGAAAAAAATCTTTTTTTTTTTCAAAACAAAGGACTCATTTAAAATTCACAGATATTTAAAGTAATTATTTTGTAGGCCATGTATTAATTAAAACTATATACATTGTAGTTCTACATTTAAAAAAAAGGTAATAATAACTATTTTTTCAAAAATAATGAAATATAATATTTGTGAACTAAAATGCTGTTTCATTCTTTTTATTAGTAATACAGAATTTCGACAAATAAATATAACTTGAAAATATAATTAAAATTTTTAGACAATATTTAGGGCTTGTGAATTTTAAATTTACTTTTGTATAGTTTAAAGTATTACAAAATGTGAATCAGTATTTAACAAATTTTTCTATGTAACGAATTATTTTGGAGAATTTATAAAGTCTTTGAAAAAATGTCCGACCATATATTACAATATATATATATATATATATATATTAAATATGTTTTGTGACTTAAAACAATATGAATAGAAGAATGTTTTAAAATGAAAAAAAAATTACTTAAAAATCTAAAAATTCTGCCTTCTTGTTACATGGGAAATAATCTGAACGATTTTAAAAAGTTTCCATAGTTTTCCACATATATAGTGCTATCAGAATACTGCATAAAAAATATCTGTATATAATTAGTCATTATTAGTGAAAATGAAATTTTATCATATACTTGCTTCATATGATATTTTTTATTGCTTTAAATTTTTCCTTTTTAAGAATTCTAACAGATACAGTTACATAAATATCAAATTGTTTACAAATAAATATGTGAGTTACCATGAGTGTCTCATTATACTCTAATGCAAATCACTACAATTTCATCTTCTTGCGATATAAGTTTTAAAATCTCATTTAAATAACATGAAAAATGTTCAGTATCGATAAAATAAAAATTCGCTATCATTAAATTTCCTGTACACAATATTGATGACTTAATACTTAGTTCCATCACAGCACTTGAATACTTGGGACTAATTAGTCCTATGCTTTCTCGATACTCGTGGCAGCTCAATGTCTCTAGAGTTTAATGCTTAAACTTTCGTTGAGATTGTAATCAACGATTATTTAATTAACCACAAAAGATGGTCTCAAAATATTTTTTAATCGTTTTACATTAAATATTAATTTTATATTGTAAGTTAAAAGATAAAGGAATTTTACCTCATTCTAATAGTGTACTTTTAAAATGCATTCAAAGATCATACATATTCATATACTTTTTTTTTTAAGAATTTATATTTTGTTATGACATTATTTATTAATTACTATAACCATGTAATTAATCTGGTGTGTCACTGACACAACTTTCTCTTAACATGCATTTCAATGTTATAAAGAGAGATTCTGCAAATTAAGTCTCAAGAGCAATAACGTAAAATAATAAAGTTCAATGTACTTTAAAAAATAATCCATAATAGGTTTAGGAAATATTTTCTTTGACATATAATTCTGCGTGAAGGGGCTACCACCCCTTTCAACCCCTCGTTCATTTATAGCACCTACAATTAGCACCTAAATATAGCACCTAAAAAAATTCTAGGCTGTTGTAAATTTGCTTTCAAACTGGCAAATATTCAAATTCTTAAGTGGCAACCTAATACGAAATTCAAAATACAAAATTTGATTTTCCTGCAGTTATTTGTTTTTCAGCTATGCTGATTACAGATGTGCATACACATCAACCGTTAAAAATCGGACATTCGTAATCAGGGCACTTCAAAACGGTATATTATACAAAAAAGCAAAGTTGAAAACTGAACTTAAAAAAATACTTTGTTTACAGTACGTACATGAAAAATTACTTTTCCTTCCTGAGCAATGTTCGTTGACATTGTAAAATGTAGCAAAGCACTTCCATCAATTGCATTCAATAGAAAAGGTCGTTTAGCATAATTTGGGTAGCTCTGTTTATTGTCTCTAAACTATATGCATATCACATCGAGTCTGTAAATTTATAGTTTTATATGAAAAACATTTAATATAAAATGAAATACACTTCCGGAATTTCCATGTATAGTCCCAATGTATATAAATACTTTGTGAGCCCTGTAAACGAATGATGAATGATTTCCATGCCACAATCTACACAAAAAATGCTTTTATGCAAATATAAAAAAATAATAATACAATTTTCTTTAAGGCAGTCTATAGATGCTACATTGTGTTTATCAGAAATTTCCCCACTGACATAATATATTTGAATTATCTTGGATGTCCCTGTACTCGAACCATTTGCTTGATATCAACAAAAATTTTAGTGTAGCATCATTATATGTTACAGACTTAGAATGCCGAGTTTGGAATTTCTACTACTGTTTCTTCTTGATATATGCTGATGACAGTCACACAGACACACAGACACGCATATGAACACAGACCAACCGCTAAAAAAGTGTTTTTTGGATTAAGGGGACTTTAGAACGTGTTAATATTAAAAAAACTCAATTTCGAAAATTTGTCCCAAAAACAATACTTTCCCTACCATGTATATGGTTTAGAGAAAGTAAAAAAAAAAAAAAAAATGTATAAAAAAAAATTACATTTAGTTAAAGATAAACTACTTCATCTCATTTAAACAATGCTTTGAAAAATCTCACAATATAATCAGACCAGCTGATATTTAATGAAAACTAGAAAGTTAATTTGTTTTATATACTGATTTAAGAAATTAAATTCGATATAAGATTGTTAAGGATATTGTATACACTGATAATTATAAATTTATGCAGTAATAATTGCAAATAGATAGGAAAGATAGAAAATAAAGTGCACTCTCAATTGAGTAACTTTAAAAAGAGTTATGTAAAATAGAGCAACAATTAAAATTATTTTTATTCAACAAAGTGAAAAATTAATCTTTCGTGGAATTTATTAATTTTATTTTGCAGTAAAATGAAAATGAAAATTGATGTTGAAAGTTAATTAATGAAAGAAACGTTGTAAGCAAAAACTATAAATTGCAAAGACTCGCAACAATTGTTTCGGATATTGAACGAGTGCCTAATTTTTCTTCTCATGGGGAACAGTCATTTACAACCCGAAAAAATTGTTATCAATTTTCGATGTTTATGCTTTTTTTTTGCAATTCTTTCGTATTAATTTGATGTGAGTCAGAAAAAAAGAATGTGATACCCTCAAATATTGATGCGATTTTGGTACGTTGCGTGAAAGCTCTTATATAAAAAACTCAGGAATTTCTCAAATTTTATTTTGATTTTCGCCTTTAAGAATGAATTTGAATTCTTTTACAATTTGAAATAGATTATTCTTTTGAATCTGGGATATGTACTATGTAATTAAAATACAAGAAGTACATAGAGCCGTAAATAAGAAAAAAAAATGTATATATATATATATATATATATATATATACATATATATTGAAAACCTTTTCAAACATTGAAGAGAATATATATAATAACAGCAATAATCAATATATATATATATTTTTTATCATCAATAGTCACAGAAAAATGTGATTAATATTATTTGGAGGGGGTATCTGAGATTAAAAAATGTAATAAAACTTTGGCTTTGTAGCAATTAAATCGCATGCATTTTAAAAACTGCATTAACTTTCATTTATTAAATAGTAACATTCATTTCTACTACTATATATGGTTTTCTCGGATCAAGGCAGCCTAAAAATACATGATTATACAATCCTACTTAAATCTTTATTGAACTATTTTTAAAAAAAACTGGTACGGGTCCATTCAGAAATAAGGAAAAATTAAAAAAGATCGTCCAATAAAGTAAGAACATACATTTAAGTCACCAAGGAACATATTATAAAAAAATAAATACTTGTTTTTATTAAATTAAGTAATATTGTACATCATATATGTTTTGGATTTCTCGGAAAAGGCTCTAACGATTTTGATAAAAATTTAGAGTTAAGAGGAGTTTTCTGAGATAGCAATTCGATAAAATTCGGAGATGTGATATTTTAAGAGAAAAAATCGATATGAGTTTCTTCATCTTCAGAAAAATTAGCGTTTATTACTTATTTTGTGTCTTCTGTGTCTTCTTGTGTCTTCTTTTATTGTGTCTTGATATTTGCGCATTCCTCCTTTTGTAATTGAAACCTCGTTTCAATCTGAAAATATTACCAAATCATCTCTTATATATATGTGCAACTATTTTATCAATAATTTGGATTTTTTTTTTTTTTTTTTTTTTAAATTACTGTTCTATTCTATATTCCGAAAACAGAACAATGATCTCTAAAATATTCGATTGGTTTTCGTAAAAGTTCATTAACTTAATATGTTTTGTACATTTTTATTGAGTAGTTATATTATTTATTAAAAATTAACAGGAAGTTATTTTATTGTTTGAATGTTTAATAAAAAATATTTAGTTATGAATGCTGCGTTTTAATTTTCTCTGGTTATTCTTTCCTTTCCATCGCACGTAAATCTAAACTATTACTAGGCAATGGGCATCTTTCTACGTATTGGAAAATTGGGTTCCGTCCACAGGAGCAAAATATTCAGAAATCACTTTTGACTTCTTTGTATTGGAAACGTAAAAATATTGCAAACATTTTTTATTTTGGCGTTTTACAGACAATTCCCCTATTTTATTAATGTATATATGATGTCTTAATCAAAGGTGTGAAAACCTTTGCATTAACTAAAAATGATTATTACTCACAGTGATTATTGGAAAAGGAAATTCCGATTCAAAGATGTTCTATGACGCTTAGCAGAATCATACTCAGAAATGTACTTTAAAAGGAGGTTGAATTCAACTTATGAATATGTCGGAAATATAGATTTTTTTTGTTAAATTTAAGTTTTTCTCTTCGAAATTCCCAGAATTTTTTAGAAATTCATAGTTTTAGATAGATATTTGAGAAAACATATTCAATAAAGGGGGGGGGAGGTTAGTAGCATTTCTAGTGAGTGTAATTAATTGCTTTAGTAATAAAGCATTTCGTTATTATCTCCTGAATCTTTCGATTATTATTATTATTATTATTTAGAAATAGGATAATCATAGGAAAAAGGCAGTTGCGCATTTAAATGGAAGTTTTGCTTTCAGTGTCTCTTATTTATTAATACAATATTATTCTCCGAGATTTACAAAGGAGAACAATTGAATTAGAGGATAGTTGTCATTATGCTAATTTGCAGCTGAGCGGAAAATAATTATTAGAATGAAATATTTTCCCTCTTTGGTTCAAAGTGTAGTGGGTATCAATTAAAAAGCTGATGATTTCAAATTCCATTTAATTTGTTTTTTAGATAATGAATCTCGACTCGGAAGCTTTTAATTTTTTCAGCTATGTGCTTCATTTTAATCTTCAGGTTTAAAATTACAAGATAGCCATTAACTCTCTGACCGTCTTCGAAGAAGGAAAAATTGAAAAGTATTTTTCGTTGTACAGTTTTATAACATACTAAAAATTGCTTTTTTCATCTTAAGATTAAACTCTATTTATTAATCTGACTGTAAACCTTAAGATTATTATTTAAGAATTTCTCTATAAATAAGTTTAATATCCATAAGTATACATTTTTTAATTATAATAAAATTGCGTTCAGAAAATCATAGCTTTTTGAACAAACATATGCGTTATAAGTGCAAAATTTTGAATAAAATTTCAAAGTTTATTCAAAGTTTTGTACTTAGTACATTTAAATGCTAGTTCTGTGGTGCTTTTGTATAAATATATCCGTTGGTGGCGGTCAGATGGACTTAAATATCCTTACGTTATTCGAAATTAAAAGCAAACAGCTGCTTAGTTCAATGTAAATAAATTTTAATCATATAGTTTTCCAAATGTTGGACTTCGATTTTGGAAAAAGTAAATAAAAAAGTATTTCCACTTTACTCCAATAACTAGAATATGAGATTGCACACACGCAGCTGTAAGAATATTTTCCCATAAAGGACTATAATACAAGAATGTATTTACTACAAACTTCGTTTTAACACCATTGATGCACGGATTTTAATGAACTGACCCATAAATGCACCAAAAAATTTCCATTACTGTTGATATTTTGTATTGATATTTTTTTTCTAACGCAGAACGAATTAATTTCGTGTCAGTTTTCATACTTGCAGCAATTTTAATCATACAAGATGGATAGATTATTAACGTGTATTTACTTCTGCACCTTTCACATAGCTCCATAACAAAGCCTCACAGCTCATTTAACCAACATAGTTCTCAAGGCACCTGTAGAATATCTTGGATAAAGGAACGAAATTGGATATGCTTAAGATATCGTGGAGAGAAGATGCGCTATATGGGAAAAAGTGTGCTCTAGTCTTACGATGTATGGGAATCTGCATGTAAAATGTACGGCTAATTATCTGTTTTGTATTTAAATTATTTCCTGTAAAAATCCCGAATCACAATTTAATGAAAGGAGATGCTTTATATTCTATGAATACTTTGCTTTGCGAACATTTATATTAAAATATTTGTGTAAGTATAAGATTTACAAAATTCATTTGTGATAAATAAACATATTTCTGGATTGTTTTGTACGCTTTAAAGAAAAATAAATCGTAAATGTCATATTCAGTTGCTTGGATATTGCCTAAGTAAGGTTGCTCACATATGCGTAATAATTGCAATCGCAATTGCCTCAATTTCTAAATATTTCCGTCTTTTCTCACAAATTAGAAATTGTTCCATGATTTTTTTTTCTAGTTGAGGAACCAAACTGCAACTTTATATTGATGTAAACTATAATATTAAAGCTCAAGGCATATATTGGATCTATAATGTTTCATGAAATGAAATGCATGAGTCGGAATAGTACATAAACCACATTTCGTTTACTTTACTTGAACAGCTAATTTAAAACTGAGTTCATCTTGAGGTTAAAGGGTATTGCGGGTTAAGCATATGAAAACTGCGCCATTGTCGAATGAAGAGTTCTTGCCTTCTATTTATTGTTCTTTATCTGAAACATATTTTGCACACAATTTCAGATATCTACCCTCAACGATTAGGGAGTAATGGGGGTGGCAACCTAAAACGTTATTTTTTTTTTTTTTTTTTTCAATATTCAAGATATCTTATCGAGGTTGAAACTATTTATAAATGTTTATGAAGTACATAATATGTACTTTTTCAGAATTTTCACTCGATTTTAAACGGTAGAAAATGATAAGTATACTTTTGATGGGCGATTTTTTATACTATCCACCAAAGTGACACCTGCAAAAAAAAAAAAAAAAAATACAGTTTATTTCTTTATTAGTTAGCTCTTACATATAAAAATTACAGAAATGTCAAATTGCGGGAACGTAGTGAAATAAAATAATAATCACTTAATACAGGGGAGCAAGAATTTCACTCTCAAAATAAAAGACTCACACCAACACTCGTTATCAATAATCTCTATTAAGGTCAATCGCAATAAATTAAACCACAAATATGATATAAATTATTGATAAAAATACGCTGGTGTAAGTTTTCCGCCCTGAGACGGAAACTCTTGCACCCCTGTAATAATACCAATGATATAATATTTATTTAAAAAAAAAAAACTTAATATTAATAAATAAACAATGTAAGCAAATATAAAAATGCTCTATTAACATTTGTTATGAAAAAGCACCAATTAGCAATAAAAAATATTCTATTTAATTGTTATAAGGAATCTTACATCTCGCCTTTTTTTTTTTTTTTTTTTCAAGACACTTTTAGGGATAAGGAATTTCCCTAATTTTTGCTATCTTTATTTTTATGAACTTTTATGAATATTTTTATGAATTTTTATTAGTCTCTGTCCTGTTTAATCGCGACATATTACTATAAAAATACTGATATAAAGATTTTTGTATGAAAATAGCATAGATGCCAACATTTTAATTTATTCCAGAGTACTTTTAGCCCCGTCTTTATTTAGCACCACTTTATTTATAGAAAAGATTTGTTAAATATATAACTTCGATAAAATCAGGCAGTTTTCCCCTTAAAAAATAAGTGGTATGGAAAAAAGGCGGAGGTAAAAAATACTCCGAAATAAATTAAATTTTGCCAGAATAAATTAAATAGCGGCCTCATCGGCGACATATGCATAGCTGTAAACGTTTTTAATTCATTCTGTAACATTGTTAGTTCTGCCTAACAATGTTACGAATTAAAATAGAAATGTTGGCAGCTTTATTTACAGCTAATTATATGCCTCGTATTCCATGCCCACCTTTACACGTTAGGAGATGGGGGAAACTCCCGCCTTTATTTTATTTTATTTTATTTATTTATTTATTTATTTTTATTTTATTTTATTTATTTATTTATTTATTTTTTGCTACTTCTATTTTCATAGATGCCAATATTTTGATTTATTCCGGAGTACTTTTAGTCCCGCCTTTATTTAGCACCACTTTATTTATAGAAAAAATTTATCAATCATATAACTTCGATAAAATCAGGCAATTTTATCCTTAAAAAATAAGTGGTATGGAAAAAAGGCGGGGCTGAAAAATACTCCGGAATAAATTACATTTTGTCATCTATGCTATTTTTGTGTACAAATTTTTATAACAGTATTTTTGTAGTGTTTTGACCTGATTAAACAGAATAGAGACTATTATATAAAAATAAAGTTAGCAAAAATTACGGAAATTTCTCATCCCAAAAAGTGTCTTGAAAAAAAGGCGCGATGTAAGATCCTGATAATAATTAAGTAGAATATATTTCTTTTATTGCTAATTGTTACGTTTTAATAACAAATGTTAATAGAGCATTTTTATATTTGTTTGCATTGTTTATTTATTAAGTACAGTCGGTAACAAAAGTGTCCGAAGACTAGCAACAATTCCTATGTAAAAAAAGTACACTTAATACAGTTTTGCTAAATAAATCCTTGTCGAATCTTGCTCTTAGATTGACTAAGAACAGGATTCGACAAGGATTTATTTAATAAAACAGTATTAAGTGTACTTTTTTTTCTATAGGAATTTTTCCTAGTGTTCGGACACTTTTGTTACCGACTGCAGTTTTTTTTTTTTTTTTTTTTTTTTAATATTATATAATTGGTATTATTATTAAGTGATTATTATTTTTTTCACTACGTTCCCGCAATTTGACACTTCTGTAATTTTTATGTGTAATAGCTGACTAATAAAGAAGTAGACTGTATTTTTTTCGTAAGTGTCACTTTGGTGGATAGTATAAAAAATCGTCCATCAAAAATATACTTATCATTTTCTACCGTTTAAAATCGAGTGAAAATTCTGAAAAAAAAAAATATATATATATATATATATATATATTATATGCTTCATAAACATTTATAAATAGTTTCAACCTCGATAAGATATCTTGAATAGTTTTTAAAAAAAATTAAATTTAACGTTTTAGGTTGCCACCCCATTACTCCCTACTAATCGTTGAGGGTAGTAGTCTAAAATTATGTGCAAAAGATGTTTCAGATAAAGAACAATAAATAGATGGCAAGAACTCTTCATTCGACGCTGGTTCAGTTTTCGTATGCTTAACCCGCAACACCCTTTGGACGTACTGAATATCATTCTTCAAGTGACACATTGGAATTTTATAGTTATACGGTTATGTTCTTATGTGAAGAATATATTATTACCATAAATATAACAATCACATTTATATAAAAATAAGTATATTTATTACATTCTTTTATTTTTTTTTTCCCTATCCCTAGTTCAAATGTCATCACATAAATTGAAAGGTATTAAGTTATTTTGGTATAAAATAAGTAATTTCATTAAATGTAGAAAGTCCAAAATTATTATTATTATTATTATTATTATTATTATTATTTTTCTTTTTAAGTTTTGTATCACATGTTTACTTATGTTTAATTAGAAATAATTAAATACATGCTCTAAAATCAAATATGCTTCATTTTATAAATGCAACATATAGGGTATATTGGGGGAAGGTTTCGTAGTTTTTATTTTGGTTGAAATCTCCTATTGGTTATATTTGTAACTTATTAAACTCTTATGGAAGTTTTTACTTTTGAGTACATATTGAAAATATATCTAATATTAAAAATATTATAAAAACTTTGAAAAGCGGCATCTTACCCCAATCATGAGGTAAGATAGCCGTCTGCTTCCTAGTAAGATAATTTATGAAATTGCAATGTAAAATACGCATTTTAGTTGAAATGATAAAATATTTTTAAACTTTTTTTTTAACGTTTAGTATCTTAAAATATTGTTTTATTAATATTATCTGTTACATTATTTGCTTGTTTGCTAAACTTAATGCCCAGTGTAACTTAAAATAACAAAGAAGACAACCAGAAAAATTTCCTCAATGCAAAACTGCCACTGTTCCTCCCCCAAAACTGTGGATAAGACGTAAGTCCGATTGTTAATTTACTAAAGGGGAAACTGAATCCATTTTATAGGCTTGGTGTAAAGGCATTGTACTTTTAAAAATTATAAGGGTTTTTTCTCTGTTTCTGTTTAAACTACGTTTTACATAACTAGCTAAACAAGAGACAAGTCAAAACTTTATTATTTATCATATGAAGAGAGATAATTTATTGATCTAAACTATTTTCAGAAATTCCTAAAAGTTCGCAAATACTAACATGTATTTCATTACTGACGTACCTCTACTTTATTAATGGCTAGCGGTACTCTGTGGCGCCTGCGTATATGAGAACCCCGTGATATGCCTTATTTTCCAATGCGGTATAACATCCAAACTTACCCTAACAACGAATTTTTTGTTTGTTCTCATTTAAAATTTCAGAATTTAGAAGCAAGAATTTACAGTAAATAAAATTATCATATGACTTTATTAAGAATAAGTCGAATGTATCGTATTACCAAAATATATACTATGTTACGTTTTAAACAATGTACTATATAATAAAGGATTTTCAAAATTATACCTTTGAGTACGTGAAACCCTATTAAGATATACTAAATTAAATTAAGATATAAAAGCTTGGATGCACAATTAATGCGTTTATGAACACTGTTATCTCTCTTTGATGGCTTAATGAACTCGATTACTACAGCTTTGAAATTAAAATATCACGTTTTCTGTTTAATCCATACATTGTGCTAGTAAATAATACGAAGACTCTTGAAAATATTTTGGGTTTTCCAGTTTAACATCATTCAAAGGTTTTTTCTTTTTTATTTCAGATCTTTGGAATGATGTTACAGAAAAATGAATGCCTAAAAATATATTATTAATTTGGATAATTTTGATATTAACCCGTTAATGCCCGAATTAATTTTGCAAAATATTATTAGCTGATTATTTCATTTCTAAATTAATATAGACAACTGACAGTAAAATATATTAACTTAAACAATTCTTCTGATAGTTTTAAATTTAAAGCCTATCCTCATTTATTAACGTTTAGTATTCTAGCGAGAAAACTTCGAGATAGAAAAACTTTGAGATAACAGATTAATTTCCTCTTATTTGTTGACAAAGATCTCGAAAGTAAAGTATTATAATATATATTATTATTCAACTTGATTTAAGTTAGCATACCTGCGCAAAAAACAAATATATGTGCGACGAATAAAAAAACATAAAATGACTATCCAAATTATGAAATAGTAATTAACAGTAGGCACGTAAAACTTTCAGGGATTATTTAGAGTGACGCTATAAACTGTCACAAAAAAGCATAAATCATTCCAAAAAACATCTGTGCCATTTTATTAGCTGTCATCAAATGAGGACACTGGGCACTAACGGGTTAATAACAATATATATATATATATATATATATATGTATATATATATATATATATATATATATATATATATATATATATATATATGTATATATATATATATATATAATTTAATACTTTGACTTCAAGATTACTTAATGTTGGGTTAATCATAAGTTCAATTCTTCTTAATACTTAATTGGTGCTAAAAATTCTTCTTATTACTTGATTGGTGCTAAAAATTATCTTAATCTTGCAGTCAGTACTTCTAAATTATCTTAATCTTGCAGTAAATACATCTTAATTACACTCCTTAATGCATTGGCTTATTCTCCTGAAATTATTTAACTGACTTAATATTTTTAAAGCTAACCGAAAGATGGCGCTGGCACTCTGATGTCTTATGCCTTCCTTCTTCAGTCCTTCACTTAAACGATTTAATTATTAATGTATTTGGTACGATTTAATTTAACTCTACTAGTTTTAATTTTAATTACCTCTAAAATCTATTTTAACATTATCATTTAATCTTTACTCTGTGTTTTTTATCTTTAATAAAAATGCTCTGAAGTATATTCGATTAATCGATTACTGTCGAGCTTTTATTTTACTTCAATTTAGGTTTTGGCATCATTCTTTTCTCCAGTTGGTGTTAAATGTTATACATGTGGTTACTCAGCTTTTTTCATGATATCACTTTGGTTTCAATTAAGTTTTTAATTAATCTTTATTTAATCTTTGTTTTAATTTAATATTTCACATATTTCTCATTCTTTATTGTTCTTACTGCATCGATCTTTCTCCAGTTGGTGTTAAATGTTATGCATGTGGTTACTCAGCTTTTTTCATGATATCACTTTGGTTTTAATTAAGTTTTTAATTAATCTTTATTTAATATTTGTTTTTATTTAATATTTCACATATTTCTCATTCTTTATTGTTCTTACTGCATCGATCGGGGCGTGAAATGATATAAATTGCTATGAATAGCAATATCGTTTTACGAAATCGTTGCAGTTTTCACAGCTTTATGAAGTATGCGCCCCTTGAAATGCATGCTTGTAACTTTAAGCATTTACATCCAATTAATTCTGTGATTTTTTATATGTTTTTCTCTCTCATAAGTATAATGGTCCTTTTTTATTATCATTCAGGTCGGTGTAAGTTTTTCATGTTACTATCGTAACTCATTGGTTCTTAATCTATATCGCAACTTTTTGTGTAATTCTTTCCTCTATGTTAAATTCAGTTCTATATTTTAGTGTGCTGTTATTGTTTTAGTTCTATTAATTGCTAAATTTTAAGATTAAATTTTATTACGATATCTATTATTTATATATATATATATATATATTCAAATAACTTTACATGTGCTGGGTTTATAAAAGGATAATTACTGCATGTAGCAAAATCTAATTTAATTACAGGTTCAAATCAATATCAGTTACGTTTCTTTAAGATACTATTCAGTTAATGTAAAACGAAATTAAACTTCGGTCCATATTATGTTTCAAAAATGCAATAAATTGCAAGTTAAAAGTAAGTACTTTTTGCAAAATATATTTCATTGTATATGTAGAGAAATTTAAAGCCAAATATTTTTGCATTGTTTAAAAGTAAATCTAGTTAAATGCAATCGATTTCACATCAATATCACTGAGGTTTAATGGAATTTGTGTTTTGATTTCCTTTAATGCATTACAGAATTTTTCAGTTATATACTAAGGTGTGAAATTCATTAACCCTTTCAGGGGCGGTGGCTAGAGGGTCTATCCACCTACTTTAGAAATTTTTCTCTAAGTGTGCAGTGGCTACTTTTTTTATCCACTTTTATGAAAAGTTAATGTGTACTTCTAAAATTGAAATAGAGATGGCAGAACTACAGTAACTTTAAGCAGGATGTGCCTGTGACTTTTTTAAATGGACAAGTTGCGGGAAAATTTTTTGAAGTTTCTTTCATATATTTTTATGAAAAATAAGTTTTTATTCAAAAGTATTTGGTAGTGTAAATATACTGTAATGCACCTTTTAAATACAACAGATTTACATATTAGCTTAGATCATTAATTTTAGTTTGATTTTTAGGAGCATCTTTTAGGTGGATAGACACAGTGGCTAGAAAGCCTAGCCACCACCCACAAAAAAATCCTCACTTGCTGAATTTTTTTCTTCATCAAATATGACTTGTACGGGATGTTTACTTCCTGATACATATATATTTAAAAGGAAATTCAATCATTTTTGCTTAGTACCCCTGAAAGGGTTAAAGCTATAAACCTAATATAAAAGCAATATAATTCTAAGAAGGTAAATTTAATGCATTGTTAGCCATCCAGCATTCAACACCGTAAATGAATCATCAAAAAGATGCAAAAATTGTGTCATGCGTATACCATGGTGTATTTTTTTTCACACAAAAATTTTACCATGGTGAAAAAGCAAATGATTAACATTTCAATGCAGATACACTTTATAATAGCCTACAGGGCAGCCTACATGTGCTTTTATATACTCAAGCCTTAAAATTAGTTTTCCTAACCTGTTTACTAATATTGCTTCTATAAACTCTTTAACGAGTTCTACTTTCTACAGAAATGTGTGCTGAATGCTTATGTTTATAGCGGTGTAATTCTATATACTCAGATCTATTTGAATCGAAAAACAAATTAACTTCTATTTTAAAAAATAATAATAATACATAATTTTTTCTATTGGAATATGTCTTAGGAAAAATATTTAAAATTCACAAAAAAATATTCAAATTTTTTTTATTTTACATAAAATGTATTATGATATAAGTAATTATGATATAAGTAAATGTACATTTTGGATGTCATATGCTTGCATATAATGTCTCAGATACACACAGAAAAAAAAACTGGTCACAGTGACCAGGCAAAGTGCTCAGTTGACAATACAGAATTGACTAACCCCAACAGCTGACTAGGAAACTTCAGTTAAAAAGTGTACTAGCTGAACTAGTCTTCTAAACAATATCCCAGACTAATAAGGTTAATATTATCAGACAAAGACGTCTAGTCGACAATCATAATTATCTTACCAGGAAAGTTAGTCGACAACCACAGTCACCAGACACGACAAATTAAACAGAATCTACACTTGAAAAAATTAAAATACAAAACGCCCTTGCCGGGAACCGATCTCAGGACCTCCGTATCAGAAGTCAAACACACTTCCACAGCACCACCCTTTCTTACTATGACGCGTGTTTAGCTGATTTTTCTCCAAAATAATACTCCAGACTAGGAAGGTTAATATTATCAGACAAAGAAGGTTAGTCGACAATGGTAATTATCTGACCAGGAGAGTTAGTCAACAACGGCAGTTATCAGACAAGGTAAGTTAGTCAGAATCTATACTTGAAAAATTCTTCTTGATCGATTGACAAGATTGGAACATTTTCTTTTTATCCTTTCACTTGATTAACCAGTTAAATTTAAGAAAAATAAAACTTGTACTAGGGAAACTGGTCATCTGACAAGTTTTAGAGCCAAAACCGATCATCAGACGAAAAAATATTAAAGATACATAGTAAAATAAAACGACTTTTGTGTCTGATGACTAACTGTGATTGTCATATAGTGTTTTGATTGTTTAAAATTTTGCGTAATTTCGTGCAAATTTGTCAATGTACTTGAAAAAGTCTACTATCACAAAGATGGCAAGTCTCTTGACAAGATTCGCTTTTCCATTTTTCTATGTCTATAACAAAACCATATCTAAGTGTTTAAAATTTGTACTTAAGAAATTTTTTTTTATTATTTTCAAAAGGCTTTTGAAAGTAAATTGGAACGAAAAACGTATGTAAAATAAACTCTATTAGTTTGGGTAAGTAGAATGTATGTAAGAGAAAGTCTGTTAATCATGCTTCAGCAAAAAATATATATAAAAAAATTAAATTAAATAAATAAAAATAAATAATATTAATTATTATTAATCTTTACATGTAACAAAAGATGTGTGCGTATGTGTTCTGCGCTTTGCAGGAAAACGACTGATTGCAGAGCTACACATATTTGCATAGAGGTACGTATTGACCTTTCCTGATGCACCTCGAAGCCCAATTTCCAAAATTTTGATTAGATTTTTTTAATTAATTAAAATCTATAAATTTCTGAAAAGGTCGGTTCTAGAGGTAGAAATGTAATAGTGAAACGGTATCTCATGGACCGTTTGCCCAACTGGTTAACGCGCCATGCTAATGACGACGAAGGCGTGAGTTCGATCATCCGAAAGCCATTGCGTTAATTTTTGCAGATAATTAATAGAAAAGGTATGAATTGATAAAATAAAATCTCTCAGCGTCTAAACAATATCCTAAGAAAATTTGATTAACCTTTTTTTTTTTCTCTCTCTCTATCAGTTAAAACGTTTTGAGCCGATTGTGCGGTGCTGCCGTGAAGATTAAGATGATAGGTAAAGATGAAGTCAGGGTGAAGATGATAATCTACTCGAGAAATGTCAGTCCAAAACTAATAGCATATCAACTTATCGTCCATTTAACATCTAAATTTAAATGTCCAGTTAAAGCAAAAATGCAAGCACTGAGGTCTCGGAATCGATATAGAGTAGACGAGAAAGACGAAGTAAGCGGGTACCCGAAATGAGGTTTTGAGGGATTTCAATGGAATTATTTTTGTGTGTTGTATGTGTTTATTTATAAAGTAATTTAAAATATAGTGATAAATGTTTTTTGAAATATTCATTAAATATAGTGAATAGCGAATCATGTAAAGCCTGATAGTAAACGAAATAAAATAAAAATTCGATAGGAAGAGTACGTATCGAAACATCCACGTATAAGATTACAACTGACAGAAATGATTCATTGTGGCATGATAAAAACTACGCCAAAATGATGTCATTCATGAAAATAGGTGCAAACTTGTACGGTTTTTTAACACCACTAGTTTTTTGAAAAAAAAAAAGAATCATCATGTTTAATCACAGAAAACTGCTAAATAAATTAATAAATATTTTCAGTAGTAAGAAAACGTATAAATAGGCAGCTGTGCATGAAAATTGCGTAATGTAAATGTAAAACTAAAAGTTGCTTTAAGAATGATAAGATTTCTGTAGATATATCATATACATTAAAATGTATTTGTAACTAAACTTTCTTTTTTATTCCATAGAATTAAGTGATGAAATTCAGAATTATAAGATTTCCTAATACAGATGTAATATTTCGCGTTAAAAGAGTAATCATGTATTCTAATAAGAATACTTAATTAAAATTTGCATATTACAATTTCAATTACATACATTAATTACCTTCACAAAAATAAGACTAATTTTACAGTTTTAAATAACAGTAAAGAATTTATTTAAATAAAAATTAATTGTTACCATTACATTTAATTTTAACTGCAAATTCTTTCAATTAACATAAAATAATTTGTCAATATGCATAAAGGTTTTAATTAAGGTTTTAATTCTAATTAAATGAAAAATTATTCCATTTTAGTTACGTGTAATTGCAAGTATAAAACTTTTATTAGCAAATAAATAATGTCATGAGAATGATAGAGATTAAAATTAAGTTTGTAATGATATTTAAACTTAAAAAAAAAAAAAAAAAAAAAAAAAAAATGTCTTGACATGTAATTATAAGTACGAATTTTCGATTAACATTTTAAATTTGTAATGATAGTAAATTTTGTAATTTTGACAGTAATTGTAATGATAGTTAGTATACCTAATTATAATAACATTATTATAATTATGATTGTAATAATGTTATTCTTCATTAACCTTATATTGACGTATATAATTTGTTATTTGCCAATAATTATAATATAGCTCATTAATTTCCATTCTATCTTAATTAGACTTTAACTGTATTATGATTTTGCTGGGTCTATAAACTACTTTTGAATTTTAAACTAAGTTTTAAATCTTTTGCATATATTTTAACAGATTATTATATATTAATACCAAATTTCAAGATATTACTATGAAGAAGTTTGCGCAAGGAAGCATATGAGTACCTAAATGCAGAGTTTCCTTCGGAAACATTATAAAAATCAATTACCGATTAAAAAGAGTTATTTGTTTTCGGAAATCATAATTATGGAGAAATTCCTTTACTGATTGAACTTTTGGCATTATGTAGTCATATATTAAAGAATAATTCCTATTGTCTAATCTTTAACTTTGGTTTCTATGTAAAGTAAATAAAGAAAGACAGGGAAAACAAAATGTCGAGATTTCATGTAAATAACTCTTTTATTAAAAATTCAAACAGGAAAAAGTATTTCTGCTTTATTTTTTCAATAAATAATATAACTGGTTTTTTTTTTAACTCATACAACAATGCCCATTTTTTCTGTTACTGATTCATTTGTACAGATGACCAATAAAGTAATTTATTATTTTAATTACAGACTGTGCATTTTGAGTATTTCTCTCTAAAACAAAAGAAAGAATCCGAATGAAATCATGTATCAATAGATTAATAATCTATCATAAAGTTTTATGTTACTGTAATGCGTGATGGTGCATGGTATGGCCGTTGGCATTAAAATTCATTCTTTCAGTTGGAATTATCTTGAGTGATAAATTCTAAGGATTGGCAAGATTATTTATTGTATTGTTCGTACAGCGAGAAGAAATTTTGAACAAAGTTAGTATTATCATCTTGAGTTTCAAATAATGAAAAAGTCAAAGAAAGTATAGATATTCGTTGTGTTGGTAAAGACAACCCATGGTACAGCGGGTCTCGCTGTGACTTGGACCACAAATTTCTTAATATATATAAATAAAAAAGATCTTATTTTACTAAAAGGTGAGTCATAAGGTAAATCAATGATGAGGAGACTTTACTGGAGAGGAAACATCGATTTAAATATCCATATTGGTGGGAAACGGCTTGAACAAGAGCTCGTTGATTCCATCAAAAACCACCCACCTAGTAGATGACATTACCATAAGGATGAATAGGCTTGGAATGTGAATTAACGGGTATTGTCCTATTTTAATAAAACTATTCTCGATTTTAAATGATGTCTATAGTATTATAAAATAGTGAGCGTTGAAAGGTTTAAAAGATGCGTTACGCACATTGTTCAAGACGATAGCGTTCCGCGATAGAAAAAAAGTGCTACTGACTGTGCCTTGAGAGGAAATCTAGACGTAAGTGAAGCTCACTTCAAATTCAAAGCGCGGCAAAAGAAGCCAAGCGCTGTATCGGCCAATCAGCTAAGTAGGAATTTGAGCTTGATCACGTGACAATCAACGCCCTCGCCTCGCCTAACCCACGCTTCATCCGAACTACGATCTGGAGCTTCGTGCAATATGACTAAGTAAGAGGGGAAAAGTACATCGACCGAAAGTGAAGATCCACTGACAAGGAAAGTATGAATGAGTAAAATTCCGATTTAAACAAAACCGAGCTTTTTAAAGATCATGTCCGAAAACATACGGTAACAACACCCCATGGAGCGAGAAAACGACCCTAAAAGTTTTAGTTGCTTCTGTAAAAACCTACGAAAGAGACCTCGTTAGCAAGACGGTGTGGGACAGTGGTTAGAGTATTCAATTCCAGTGCAATAAGTCGTGAGATCGAACCCAGAGGACTGCTCGTATTTTTATTATTATTATTATTATTATTATTAATACATATAAATTAAATAAAACAAAATATTAAAATAAATGAATAACTTTAGAGAAAATAATTATGAAATTTAATTATGAAATTAAAAATAAATATACTCTATATACAGATATAATTAAGGAATATAGGGTAAAATTGTCTCTTTACGGGAAAATATATATATGCTTAAATTTACAAATTTAGTGTCAAGTTAGACTATGATTAGAAAAAAAAAAAAAAAAAAAAAAGATCAAAACATAAGCATTTTTTAATTTAAAAGCTGAACGTATAAACGAAAATTTATCTCAATAACAACTATATAAGTAAAAGTTCTTTCTTTTTCCGCATGAAAAATAATTCAATTAAGAGCATACTATTAGCTTTTGGAGGCGCTTTATGCTTTAGCAGCGTCGGCAAAAAATATTAATCAAGAATTTATATAAAGAAAAAATAAATAAATAAAGGTAATATTTTTCTTTGAATTATTTATTTATTTAATTTTAGAAAGAAAAATTAAAAACATTTTTTTCGCTTGAAATAAAATGTTTTAATAATTTAATAGAAACACTATTCATTTTTATGTACGAAGAATAACAAAATTAAAAGCAGACGATCATCATTTGCTACTAGCGACTTTGACGTAAAATATTGATAAAAAAATTAACTGAAAGTTTAGGAAAGAAAAAAAATTTGTAAATAAAATTTATTTTCTCTTAAACTCGTCATTTATATAAATTACAAAGAAAAATTATTTTTTTTTTTTTTCCAGTTGTAAAAAAAATTAATAATTTAATTAAACATTTAAATATATTTTTAATTAAATTAAATAATTATCTCCCTTAATTTTTTTTCTTTATTTTATTAAAAAAAAAAAAAAAAAAATATGCATATAATATATCTGTATATGCATATTTGGGAAAGAAAAATAAATGGAGGGGGGGAGTGCTCCGTCGGGACTCGAACGCAGGAACTACGTAACACGAAACCAAGACCTTGCCACAACACCACGCTTCTGCGAACTGGAGTCTTCTTTTTTCGATTTTCATAAAAAGCATCTAAAAGTTTAAGGGTCATTTCTTGCCCCTTGGGGAGTTGTTGCAGCAAATTTGAACGCTATCCTATGTTTTCGACCATGCTCTTTAATTTAAGCTAGATCTGGTTTAAATCGGAATTTTACCCATTCATACTTCCTTTGTGAGAGAAAATACGATTTGGCTTGGCAAAACGGAACCAAAGAGATTGCGCGCTACGGAAAGCTTTTCGCGGTTCGTTAAATGCCGAAATGCGTTTAAAATGCTAGGAACAACAATTTTAATGATTGAATTAATAATCAATTACGGCAAGTAAATAATTAATTTCTTACCCAATTATATTTTTAAGTTATTTACAAGCGGAATTAATTTTAAAAATTAAATAAGGACAAATGATTATTTTAATTGTCTGCTTTAAAGTTTTTATCTAAAACGAAATTATTAAAATGAATTAATGAGAAAAAAATATTGTCATGTAATATGGCATAATCAAACATGAAATAGACGAATTTCTCCATCTGAGGCGATGTATTTGCTTTGCAAAAAATGTGGGATGTAGTCTTTGAAGCATTTGGTCGATTAGATCTGCGGGGGAGATCCAACCTAGTAACACGTCGGTGAGACAAGTAAATTTTGCAATTCTATCTGCCTTTTCTTTCAGGGGATGACCCTGTGGCCTGGGACCCACACCAACGAAATACTAACACAAAAGGAGGAAGAGAGACTAATCTTATTATGTAGCCATAGAGCAATCCGAGGAGATTTAATGAGACAGATTGAAAATCAGTGAGACTGACAAGCTATCCGTATGGATTATAAAGGAAGAACTTTAAGAGGTAAGTTCGTAAATCGCCGTGCCAATAGCAAGATCTTCAGTCATAAGTATTGAGTTTACGTTAGAGATCCTATATCTTCTAAATTGAGATTCAAAGAAGCATCCTGTGATTGCTTTTAAGGCCTGAGACATGGACGCAACGGTTACAGAAATATCATGGTTGATAGAGAAGCGAATATCGATAAAACGGACTTAATGATGGAATCGTTTTAATCTGTATTCTGGAAAGGGAGGTCGCTAAGGTGAAAGCGAACTTTATATTGAGGAGCGGACTGAGGGAACTGGAATATTCTATCTAAACAACTACTAAACTTATCAAGCCTGTCAATGCCATTCGGAGGGAAATCAAGGTGTAGTTCTTTATTGAGTTCATCATCTTCATTTAGGAAACTTCAAAAAGGGGACCATGATCCCAGAGATACATGATGAATCCAGAACCTGAAGGACTGCTGTCGAATTTTGTAGTCTATAGACAGGCTATCAGCATGCTTGCAAAGAAGAAATATGGAGGCACAAGAAGGAAGACCCAAAACAACACAACGAATATAATTTGTAAAACTTCTAGCTTCTTGATTAGTGACACACTAGCCGAGGTCAGAATAGCAATACCATACACAACTAAGCTCCCAATAGAGGAAGTAAAGAGCGTAGTCAGATGTTGTGATTTAGCACCATAACCCTTCTGAGAAAGGGCCTTGAGAATGTTAGTTCTGATAAAAGCTTTTGGCCGCAAGAAATCCACATGTTTCTTAAAGTCCCCCCGATGGGAAAAGATGAATCTCAGAAATTTTACACCATCTGCACAGACAATGAAGTCACTGTTAATACTGAAGTGAAAATCTCAATCGCCATTTCTGCGAGAGAAATTAATTGCATGATATTTACACTGGCGAATTGAAAGCTTCCACCAAAAGCACAAACGATATATATTCTGAAGTGAGGCCTGGAGCTTGTCTCGACAGTAACTTAAGGGACTGCTTCATTTATCATTTGCTTTTCTAAAAGGCAATATTAATCTACGGAAAAATTTCTTTGCACTTAAAACTGGTCTAGATCAACTGCGTCCCGAAATAACATTTTTATCTCTCCCATAGGTCAACTGTGGCCCAGGTATTCTCCATCACCTATGCCAACTGCAGCCAAGGAATATTCCCCCAAGTTTCCCGTCAAAGAACATTTTTCGAAAAAATCGCCAAAGATTTTTGCACATGGTTATAATTTTGTATGCGGGTAGTAATTTTTAATTTATCACTCTTAATAAGTTGCTTTTCTCAGTAATGGTTTTAGAAATGTACATTCCCATTTAATTTTATAATGACTTAAAGTTTTTAGCTATAAATGAACTTTAACAACTCTTTTGATTGATGCTGTTTTCTTAAAATTTTAAACTAAAATTACAAACAAAATTGCTCAGCATCAGTGCACTAGCCACTGAGCCAGCACTATACTATATTACTGAACAAATAATAAAAGAAAACAACAGCAATCAAAGAGGGTGGCCGACATAAGATTTTATTTCGTATAGTGGACACCTTTCAAAAGAAACAAATTTATTTTGAATAGGTGTAGTACAATTGCGCAAAAACTGTACTCATCAGAGAGAGCCCAATTGTCAACGATAAACTCAGATAAGACATCAACTTCGTATCAAAAAAGCACATATAGTTTATTTACAGGATCTATATACAACTTGGAATAGTATAACACAGCATCGGCTATTCTTTTACAGATGCAATTCACCAGACTGTGATGAAAATAACTCTTAGCACATATATAATTATCCGTTTTTATAACGGTACAATAACTCTAAAAGGATTTATACTCATAAAAATCCTCATATTTCGACTCTTACTCTGTATTTTAATTACTCTTGAAACGAAAGAAACTCTAATAAGTCGTTTTCCTCACACATAAAAAGAATAAAAACAAGAACACTGCCGTTGCCATTTTCTCACAACAAACTCTTTCTATTCTAAAAACATCAAAAAACTGGTTGCCAAAAATGATCTTCTAGTAATTTTGAAGAGACCATGGAGTCCAGATAGTCTCGTTCAATCTCTTTAATTTTTATGGGAGAAAAAGGAAGCATTTCCGAACATCCTCCCACCTAAGTTAACCCAGAACTCTAAAAGTTAACTTACAAAACTAGGGAAAAAATTAGAAATACACATAGAAATTACATTTTTGCCTGAGAAATTTGGGTAACTAAATACTTTACAACAAATGAAGAAAAATTTATGAGTAACTAATAAGAATCATATATACATATTTACAACTAAAAGGATAGTACTAATATTAAAGTCATAAGTCAAGTCTCTGTGGGGACTTAATTACACGTCCCGTTCTAGTAACATCTGGTATGCGGCCAGCAGATTCACTGTCAAGTGCACTGTTCTTAACTCCCACCGTGGGGATTACCTCTGCTGGAGTAAGAAAGGAGTCAGTATCAGGAACTTCTAACGGGTATATCCGTTGAATAGCTCTAAAAAGGTCTCCATGTTGTGTCTTCACTTTAACTCGACGAACGATACCATCAGAACCTGAAAACACTTCAACTATTCGACCAAGAGGCCACGACTGTCTTTTCTTTTCATCGTCTCCAACAAGAACTAATTCTCCCACCTTTAAGGTAAAAAATTGTTGATTTCTTTGCTTCGTACAAAGCGCTCCTAAATATTCTTGACGGAATCTTGATCGAAAAGCTTCACGAATAGTCTGAATATAACTCAATATTCGTCGTAAGTGATTTTGTCTGAAGAAGTTTTAATGTCTGGCAAGTTGCTACTTTTTATCTCTCTCAGAAAATCTGCAGGAGTGAGAACACTGAGACTTGGTTCTGAAGTTACTGCAGTCAAAGGTCTATCATTCAAGATAGCTTCACAATTGCATAGAGCTGTTGTCATCTCTTCGTGGTTCACACTTGCTTTTCCTAAGATCTTCTTCAATATAGCCTTCATCATGCCTATTAACCTCTCCCACCATCCTCCCCACCAAGGAGCTCCAGGTGGAATGAATTTCCAAATAATTCTCTTCTCTCTTAAGTGTAGAGACACTCCTTTGAAATCGACACATTTAAGAATATTAGCTGCTCCTGTGAAGTTGCTTCCATTGTCACTGTAGACTACTGAAGGCTTTCCCCTGCGAGCAATGAAACGATGAAAGGCTAAAAGAAAAGTGTCTGTCGAGAGAGAGGTCACCAACTCGAGGTGAACTGCACGGTATACTGCACATGTAAATAAGCAAATCCAGGCCTTAGAATTATCTCGCAGGTAGACAGGGCCAGCAAAATCTAAACCCGTTACTTGAAACACACAGGCATCTTGCACCCGATCTGCAGGTGGCGGTGCAGTTGGAGGCTTAATATTTTTGACAGCAAACCTTTTGCAAATCACACATGACCTTATCACTGATCTCACTGTTCTCCTGCCACAAATGATCCAAAATCTCTCTCTTAAGCAATTCAGTGTATATGACACACCAGCATGTCCTCTTTTACTGTGTTCCTCTAATATAAGACTTCTCACAATTGGATGTTCTCCTGGCAAAACCGCAGGCATTCTGAACTCTGCTATATCATCTCTTTTGAACACTGCAGTTTTTAATCGAAGTATTCCCTCATCAACAAATGTATCTAAAGTCTTCAGTCTCTTCTCACTCTTATCTGTGAAGGACTCTCTTTGGATAAGACGCACAACGGTTTTTTCTGCTTCTTCTCTCTCATGAACAGTAAGGTCACCTAGCTTCTTTTGGGAATTGAAACAGTTGTAATAGAATTTCCTTATCCAAGCTACGATTCGGATAGTTTTCTTATAGTCATTAGTACGAGAATGTAGCAGTGAGCCTACTTCAACAGTTAACATAGAAGAAATAATTTTCTTTTTTCTCTCACTGTTTATTTCCTCTTCTCGAACAATGTCTTCAGCATTGGGCCACAAATCAGATGGTGAGTACAACCGTGCAGGCCCCTCCCACCATTTCGACGAAGACAACTGTAGAGCAGTGCAACCTCTACTAGGAAGGTCTGCTGGATTCAGGGAACCAGGGACATACCTCCAAGCCTCTTTGGGAGTCAAACTCAGTATCTCAGTTACTCTATTTTGAACAAAAACTCCCCACGAATCTTCTCTTCTTATCCACGAAAGTACAGTGGTGGAATCAGTCCAGTAATATACATCTCTTACAAGAAGATCTTCTAGTATGTTTGAAGAAAGGCGAGCAGCAATAGTAGCCCCGAGAAGTTCCAGACGAGCAATACTAGTCTCCTTATTTCCACAAGGTGCAACTCTGGCTTTTGCTTGAACAAGCTGTATATGCACGCAATTTTCTCTTTCAACTCTCAAAAAAAAACACACGTTGCATAGGCGGATCGACTTGCGTCACAAAATACATGCAAAGATTTCTTCTCATCTTTAATGTCAAATCTAATCCACCTTGGGATTTCAATTGGGGACAAAACTGGCACATACTTCAACCATTTTCGGAACTCTCTCTCAGTTTCTAAATCTACTTTTTGATCCCAAGTCATATTAATCTTCCACAAGCGTTGTAACAAACCTTTTGGAAGGAGAGAAACTGGACAGGTGATACCTAAAGGATCAAAAATTTTGTGAGCTGATGATAAAATGGTTCTTTTTGTTACTTCCTTACTACACACCTCTTGGAAACTTTCGGTGTTTATTCGTAGAGTGTCAGCTTTTCTATTCCATATTAAACACAATACGCTAGAACCAGTTAGACTTTTGGCGTTAGGATCGGTAAATTCCCATCCTCGTAGATCAAAATTTCTTTCAGCCATAACTTCAGTAGCTACTTCCATTAACTGTTTACGTTCTGCTTCATTCTTCACGCTGTTAATACAATTGTCTACGTAGAAACTAGTCAAGAGTTTTTGAACGACATCTTTTGAGTATGAGGACTCACCAACCTCTATTTTCTCTAAAACAGTTCTTAGCAAATAATGAATCGTAGAACTTAGCAGAAAGGGACTGCACGATACACCAAAAACAACTCTACAGTGCCTGCCCGTCACTGGTGATCCATAGAAATCTCAAGTAATTTCTGTCAGCCGGCTGAAGGCTTATTTGGAGGAATGCTTTTCGAATGTCTGCGGTGACACCTATCTTCTCTTTGCGGAAACGCATTAGAATACTCGGAATCAGCTCTATGAGGTTTGGCCCTTTTTCTAAACAATCATTAAGACTCGGTGATCCTTTTACTTTTGCAGAAGATCAAATACTGGTCTGATCTTCGTGGTGCTCATCTCTTTGATTACTGCTCGATGAGATAAGTAAAGTACTGGTTCTTTACACTCATTCTCCACCTCTTCTATAATTTCGCAATCTAGCCACTCATTAAAAACTTCTTTATAAGCTTCACACAGAGACTCCGATTTGAGTCGCTTTATTGTACCATTCAATCTTTTTAATGCTAGCTCATAATAATCTGGAAGTGGGGGATGATTTTCTAATCATGGCAAATGTACTTGAAAACGATTATCTTTAATTTCAATAGTACTTAAGAAATCGTCTGTGGTAGCCTTTTGTAACTCAGTTTTGGTCTTCTTCACCGAAGGTTCAGTAATTCCAAGTGTATCCAAAGTCCACAAATCAGTAATGGATGCGTCTTTATTCATCATTGAAATCAAAGTTGAAGAGTCACTGGAAGATAGACTTGACGTGCGACCCATAACTGTCCATCCTAACTTTGTTTCGAAGGCTACGAGACCACAAGGTATTTCACGACGAACACCTGTCATGAGTTTTCCCGCTACATCAGCCCCAATAAGGATCTCAATAGGACCTTCAAAATGATCCACAACATTAATATTACAAGCAGCTAACTCTTTCAGGCAAAGGTTATCTACAATAGGTGGCACTGACTTACAAATAATTTGTTGACTAAGAACTTTAAAGTTACAATTATAATTTCCGTGCACACTTGATAGATATAAAGTGTATACATCATGTTTGCATAACTCTGTATTTTCCCCACCAAATAAAGAGTGTCGTAGATATTCACAATTCTGGGATTCATAGTTCATTTCTCGAGCTGTACTCTGTAATAAATAGGATCGCTGTGAAGCTGTGTCAATGATAGCTCTTGCAACACGTTTTTTTCCATTACCTCTAATTATAACTTTAAATGTTTGCAGCATTACGTCTGGAGTAGCAGAGACATTAGAAAGAGCCTGATCCATTTAAGAACTAATCTCAGTTTTCCTTTCAAGTTCAAATGATTCTTTGTCTTTAGACCTATTTATTTGTTGCATTTTTCTACATAGAAGAATGTGGTGTCTTTTACCACAACACAAGCAACTAGCTTTCCAATTGCAATCTCGGACTGCGTGCCCAGATTTCAGACATAAAAAACAGTTACGAGATTGTTGAACAAGTCACTCCCGCTGACTTAAAGGTATTTTTCTTGCTTTTAGGCAATCTCCAGAGTAATGTGAATTGGAACAGAATATACATGGTTTTGACACTTGAGACGAAGTTAAAAAGATCTGTTGCACTAGGTACATCAAAAAACTTCCCACTCTTAATTTTGTTCTCAATTACCCTTTTTTCACTGCGAAATTTATTATAATTTGCTTCAACTTTTGATTTTGAAGTATTAAAACTTCGAGAAGGCAGGAAAATGCGTTCTTCTGCTTCAACTTCATCTTGTAGAATTTCTAAAATACATTCTAAATCACTTTTCTCAATCATAATTTTACTTTGGTCAGAATCATCTGAATTCACTTCTCGAACTCTACGATTAGCAGATCTATATCGCTCCCACGCTACAAGCGTGTCTTCGGGTAACGATCACTCAACTAGAGGAAATAACACAGCTCCGTATTTTTCTCTAGTAACCCCTAGTAGTTCAAGTGAACGGAGTTTACTTTCCAATTGGTCGAATAATTTTCGTAACGAACTTTTAGAACAGTTCTGTTTTTGAAGAACTAAGGCTAATAAATCTCTAACATATATTTGAATTAATAATTCTTCTCTACCAAAACGCATTTTTAGCTGTTTTAAAGCTTTTTCATAGCTATTACCACCTGGGGGGAAACTTTTAATTAATTCATCAGCGGGACTTCCTTTTTCCATAGCTTGAGATAAATATGAAAATTTATCATGAAAATCAATATTAATGTCCTCATCAATTTTTTGAAACTGTCCCCAAAAATAGAGCCAATTTCTCACATTACCATCAAAAGTAGGTAATTTTATTTTTGGATAATGTAATAAGGTATTCGGCTGAGAGATAATATTACAACTTTCATTTTTTGAAGAAAATTGTTCTCTCATTAATGTTTCTAGTTTCTGTTTTAAAGATCTCCAGCGATCAATATATATTTCTGACTCATCTACCTCTTTCTCAATATCTGCATCGGATGTTTTCTCAGAATACAACAATTGTTTAAATTTATCTTCACATGTTATCATTGATAAAGCTTTTTCTTCAATAAGTCTTAATTTATTAATTTTATCAGCACAATTCAGCTGAATTTCATCCTCATCAAAAGAATTACATGCACGGGTAAACAGCCTTCTAAGCTGTTTTCTATCTTTCAATACAGCTTCCATATTATAACTCAAAATATTTATTTTAAACGTAATCTTCAATTTATGTAAATTCGTGAACAATATATTCAATTATATACATTAAAAACAATAGCTCTTGTTATTAGATTCATCAAAAAAAAAAAAACTTCACATAAATTAAGAAACAAATATCGTCTGCTTAATGCTATTAAATCAATTCTCTTTCATAAAATGTTCTTCGTTTAAAATAATTCTATCTCACAAAATATAGAAATAGCTTACTTGCAGCCGAGTCTTGTTAGCGGACGCCAGATGTCAACGATATAAACTCAGATAAGACATCAACTTCGTATCAAAAAAGCACATATAGTTTATTTACAGGATCTATATACAACTTGGAATAGTATAACACAGCATCGGCTATTCTTTTACAGATGCAATTCACCAGACTGTG